>CM053597.1:800671-857261 GCA_028646575.1 Pseudocheirus occidentalis
GGACTCCAGGGGTCACTCATTACAACTATCTCTGGGTCGGTCGCCTCATGTTGCAAACATGCTCATCTTTAATAGAGGAATAGGAAGGAAAATACAGAATCTTCCAAGGAAGTGGTTAGCGGTCATCTGTTAGAAAAGAGCAAGGATGAGACCAGAGGGTCTTCGACCTTCTGGGAGTAATTGCCTTCCAGGTAGGGTGGTGTCTGCTTGATTGTTGTGTCATTAAACAAAACATGGAACCAAAAAGTTCTCCAAATACAACATTATGCAAAGATGGGTGAGAGAAGCCAAAAAAGGCACAAAAATCAGTCTTGGGAAAAAAACCCCACCTAATTTATGTGAGAGCTAGGAAGCTAACGGGATGCTGTACTGACATTTGAAGCTTGAAATGGTACATTAGTGTAATTTTCTAGATTTCAACAAGAACATCTATTTTACGTTAAAAACAAAAATTGCAAAATTACTCTTGTGTTTGGGCATGAGACGTTGTCATGGGGGTAGAGGGTTTCTGTTTTTTAAAAAGGCTAAACAGTTTTTTACAGACTGCGCATGATGAAAATCAAACTAAATGGGCTTTAGAACTTGTGAAAATGCCTCAAAAACGAAAGCCGGAATTGTTGTGAGAGCTTCTTGGCCAGTCCCAAGAGCAGGACCCTCCCTAAGCTCACTGTAGTGCGGCTTCCCTCTCTGCACACTCCCCAAATCCAGCCTCAATGGACTTCTCTGTAACCCCCTGTGCTCTTGGGTCTGCTCTCTGTGGATAAATGAGACCAGCCTGATCCCTCCTCCCCAAGAGAGTGCACCGAGTCCTTGAGGATGGCCATTCATTCCATTCTCCTGCAGGACAAAGGTACCTTATTGCTTCAGCTGATACTCACATGGCTTGGACTTAAGGTCCTTCCCCACCCTGGCTGCCCTCTGAACACACTCCACTTTATTAATTTCCTGGGGTGCCCAGAATTCAACTCAGTATTCCAGACATGAACCGACCAGGACACAGTACAGAGAACTGACCATCCCTTCATCCCGGTAACGATGACTCTTTGAATGGAACCTAAGATTAGATTCCATTTCTTGGCTGCTGCGTCCAGTTGCATCTTGAGCTTGCTGTCTACCAAGACCTCTAGATCTTTTTCAGACACTTTTCTCTGAGCCTTTCTTTCTTATGTTTGTGAATGTGATTTCTTGAACTCAAGTAAAAGATGTTAGGGCAGCTAGGTGGGACAGTGGATAGAGTGCCAGGTGGGCCTGAGGTCAGGAAGACTCATGCTCCTGAGTTCAAATCTGTTCTCACACACTTCCTAGCTGTGTGACCCTGGGTAAGTCACTTCTCCCTATTTGCCTCATTTTCCTCATCAGTAAAATGAGCTGGGGAAGGACACTGGCAAACCACTCCAGTATCTTTGCCAAGAAAACCCCAAATGGGGGAGGGGGTGTCACATGAAGAATCAGATGCAGCTTGAAATGACCCTCCTTGTTGGAACGACAGCAACAAAAGATGTGACCTTCATCACTTTAAATCTCATCCTGTTCAAGTAGCCCGGAAGTCTGGCCTGTCAAGAGACATTAAGGGGCCGCCTGCAGTCAGGAAGAGTGAGTTCAAATCCAACTCCAGGAACTTCCTAGCTGTACGATCCCGCGCAAGTCCCTGAAGCTGTCTGACAGTTATTGGCTGCCCTGATTTTTTGGGGGTGGGGTGGAGGTGGGAGGAGTAGACAGAGATATGCCGGCAGACCCGTGAGACCGCCACAAGATTCCCGCCAACTGAAGCCTTCCTCTCTGCCCTGTCAGACCTCTGGGTTAGACTCCGATCTCTTCCGCAAACTCCTCCTCTATGACCTCCTTCTGACCAGGTTGTCTGCAGGGAGTCTCCATTGCTTCTCTTTGTCCTGTCCGTCGTCTTCACCCCCTCCCCTCTCCCATATCTCGTGCAATGCTGCCTGCTCTGCCCCGCCCCTTCTCCCTAAGGAGGGAGGGTTATCAGACCCTGCAGATTGACCCAACACTCAGGCTTCCAGTCTCGGGTTGCTTTCGTTTGGTGCCCAGGTTCCCAGGATGTGAGGTGGGGAGGGGGCAAGGATGCCGATTCACGGAAAATTTAGCCTGGCGATTGCTGCCGCCAAGGACCGACATTTCAAAGGCTCATCAGGGAGGACACTCAGTTCCCTCCTCGCTCCTCTCCTCCAGAGCCTTCCGTGGCTCCCTTCCCCGTGTGTATCTAAAAAAGCAGAGACTCTTGATTCAAGGCTCTCCACAAGCCCCCTCTGACCCGTCTTCTCAGCTTTGTTTCATACACTCACAGGTTGCCCTGGTCCTCTCTCCTAGCTCTGTACCTACAAGAGTCCCTACCCCATTTTCTCTACAATAACATATGTCCCTTCTATACAGATCCAGCCTAAGGGCCCCTTGTCCAGGGACTTCTTTGCCCTTCACAGTCCACACGGAGCTGGCTTGGCAACAGACTCTGTCTGGGGTGCCACGGACTTTCTGCCCCCATGCCCTCCCACCCTCCCTGCCGCTGTCACTGAGAGCTCCTGCCGACGAAGTGGATGATTAATAAGTGGTTGGTGAAGGGACAAAGGATAGGTCAGCAACTCTGGAGGCTAGAGGTTTGGGCAGCTTGGTATGCCTTTGGTCTGGCTGTCATGGTCAGTGAGCTTACCCTTATGTGGCTTTTTCTGGGCAGCTCCACTCCCCCAAGTTCTGCCCACTGGATCCAAATAGAACAAGCCTAACTCCCCCTCCACAAACAGCTCTTCAGTCACTTGAATACAACTACCCCACCCCCAGGAGCTCATCTCTAAGCTGGATACACCGGGAGTCCCTTAGGCCTCCCCTTTCCTCCCCTCTCTCTCCAGCTTTCTCTCCCTAAGGTCTCCATTGCCTGGAAGTGAGTCCGGATCTATACAGAAGCAGCTCCTGGGAGCCTCTACCCTTGGCCAAAAGACAACCTGATCCTGGGCCTTCTGATGCAGCTCACTGGACCCCCCAGTGACTAGTGAATGCAAACACCAAGACAGTTGGGTTTTCTTCAAAAGAACCCTGGAGCTGGCCTGAGGCTCATGATGGACAAAAGTCCCTCTGCAGGGTCCAGAGCACCTTACCAGCTGCTGACCCTGGGCAGAGTGCAGTATCCAAATGGTGCCTGTTAGGGCGTCTTAGAGGACCTACTTTAACAGGTAAAAATGAATAAGAATTGCCAGCCTTGGGAACAGAAGCAGGAGGGACAGGGGGTGTGAGCAGTAGGTTGGGGAGGCCCTCCCCCAACCCCTCAGGAACCACAAAAAGAACAAAGTCTGAAGCTCCTGACAAAGGTTTGCTGTCTGAACATTAACAATGCTGCTGCAGTTGTACAGATAGGATTGATTGTACAGATTGTACATATCTGAAGTTCTCCCTTTGCTGGCAAGGATGAGGAGGAGATGAGCCAGCCAGGGCTGGGGCACCCACAGCACCCCTCTGTCCAGTCCTGGGGATCATTTGAGAAGGCCCCAGAGTCACTGTGGGCATAGGTAGGCTGTGGCATTGCCAGTGATGGCTGGCAACCAAGAAGTGTAAAAATGGTTGCCATGATGTCTGTGGGCCAGTCAAGGGAGAGGTTCTGGGGGTAACTACCTCTAATTTGTGGGGTTCACTGTCTAGGGAAGATTTTTAGCAGGATGCAGATACTGGGTGTGCACAAAATGAGGAGGCAGGAGGGTCGCTACGTACACCAGCAGAGAGAATTTAGAGCCTCCAGAACATTTGGATTTTGATTAATCAACCAAGCTTGCCCACTAGGGTCTAGATGTGGGCTTGTGTCTGGTTAAAAAAAGTATGATAAAGGGAAGTTAGGGACTTCTCCTCATCTCTGCCCAAGCTGTTTTCCCAGGCCTCGGCCACCTGGCCCTCGCCAAGCCTAAGACAGCATTACTCTGCCAGTTTTTGGGCTTAGGGCCTTTGCTGATGTGGGAAACGGAGGGTCCTGTTCACCAGCTCCTGCCCCTTTGAGGAAGTAGCTTCTTCCTCTGTCCCCTAAACCAAGCCATGGGCAGAATGAGAGGACAGTCCTGGGAGAGAGGCCCTGGCGGGGCTAACGAGGTCCAGACCAGGAGGCTCCAGAGGTGGGCAACAGGGCCACCATTGTTGGGGAAGGGCCACCTGGGCTGCCTTGTTTTGAGTGCATCCAAAATAGGCCCATTCATCTATTTTTAGACCTTCTAAAATTAGCATTAGGAAAACAACACAGCGAATCCCAGCCATGGACAGCGTCATCCCGTGATTAGCCTGACAAGATGAGTGACTTTCCATTAAACAACAGGGACCAGAGCGAAGAGGGTTTAAAGGTCAATAGCGGCCGTGATAAGAATCCCCCAATGAAGCGTTTCTCCAGGGACTGCTGGAATTAAAGGCTGACAAGCTAATTGCTCTTACTCCCTAATTAAGCAGGCCCTTCTTTATTAGGAATTTGTCACAATTGGACAACATTTGCAAGGATTTCAAGATCTACCTGAATAATAATTAGGAATCTTCCACAATGAAGCCAGCTTCCTCGGGCTGACAAAGATTAATTGAATAATTAGCATTTCATTCAGAGAAAAAAGAGCATAGGAAGGAAGGGGGCATTCACATCCTCGGTTCCCTTTCAGCGACGTTCTTACCAATGGCCAGTAAAGCCCTGAGCAGAAGGGCTGGCCTGTTCCAAATCAAATTCCAGGCCGAGTCTGCTGGGAATTCTTTGGCCCTGAGCCTTCGGAAGGATTTTCAATAAACCATAATTGTCCCTGGCTCTAACATGTGTTCTTAACCAAACTGGAGTCCCCCAGCCCCTCAGCCTCCTTACACCGCGGCCACCTCCTCCACTCCCTCACAGCTTTTCTCAGAGATGCTGCCCGTGCTCATCACGGCTCCACTTCCACATTCGTGCAAAATTCCTGTATGTGATCATAGCCTTTCTTCATCCCATCTCTCTCTCTGCCTTAAAACCCAACCCTGTCCTTCATCTTCACCATGACCTTCAGTCCCTCTGACCCTCAGCAATCATCCAGGCCACCACTCTCCACTGCACAGTCTCTTTCCATGCTACTCTGCCCTCTAGCCTCAAGCTCCTTACTGTCAATCATCTTGTGCCAAACCTAACCTTGGATTGCTCTCCCCATCCACCTCCTTCACTCCTATCAACATATTTTTGAATAGAACCAGAGAAAGCCACGGAACTGGGTTGACTTGATGCACCACAAATTTATGTTATGTGATCTCAAGTGGGCACTCATCAGAGCAAGGCAATATCCTCCCTATCTGACCTCCCGTCCCACTCACCACCGGGACTCTTCGTCCTCAAGCCCCCCCTAATTCAGCTGAGAACCTGGCCTTAGTGTTTCCTGGAAAAATTGAGGTTATCCACTGAGGGCTCCCTCTTTTCCCCCTTTTCTCACCTCACATCACCCAGACACCTGCCCCATTAGCTCCTCCTTCATCTGTCTCACATAAAGAGGGGGACTTCCTCCCAGTCAAGGCCAGTCCCTCTGCTTGCACAAGTGATTCCATCTCATCTACTCTATCTTCTTTAGCAAATGCCTGACCCCCTCCACCCCACTCTGTCTAACCTTCGATTTCTCCCTGTCTTCTGGCTGCTTCCACGACTCCCTCTTAGCTCAGAGCACTTACTGTGACTGAACCTCTGCTCTCAGCCTTGTTTTTGTTTCTTCCTCTTCTCAATTAAAGTCCTTGAGAAGGTCTACAGTAGGTGCCTCCTCTTCTTCGTCCTCTGTGTTCTGGCTTCCAGCCTCCTCGCTCAGCAGACGCTGTTCTCTCCAAGTTCACATGGATCTCTTAGTCACCAAAAAGCATCCTCCAGAGGATGCTCCACTCCCTGCTCCTTCATGCTCTCTTCTCTCAAGGCTTGGGGGGCACTGCCCTCTCCTGGTTCTGCTTCTACTGGTTTGGCCCCTCCTAGGTTTCCTGATGGCTCTTCTTTCAGGCCATCCTCAATCACTGCAGGCATCCCCTGAGGCTCTCTCCAGGGCTCTCTTCTCCCTCTGGACATCTAGCTCAAGCATCTCACAAGGTCCTGGGGGTTCAGTGATCACCTTCCTGCTGATGGCTTTCTCTGGTTCTATTCAAAAATAGCTGATGATTCTAAGATCTATTTATCCAGCCCTAACCACTCTCCTGAGCTCCAATCTTACATCACTAACTGAATTTTGGATATCTCAAATTAGCTGTCTCATAGACATCTTAGACTCAATCTGCCCAAAATACAGTTCAGTATCTTTTCCTCCAAACCCCACTCTTTCCCCATCTTTCCTGTTCTTGTGGAGTCCCAGCCCCCCAAGCTCACACTGAGGATCCACCCTGGATTCCTCTCTCTCACCCTGCCCCCCACATCCAAGCTGTTGCTAAGGTCTGTCAAGTTCATTTTTGCTACATGACTTGAATATGCTTCATCCTCTGATGCTGCCCCCACCCTGGTGCAGAATCTGGTGCTGACCCTGGTCCCCTCAAGTCCTCTCACATCCCCTGCTCCCCTGAATTGTGGCAGTACCTGCTGGGAGAAGGTTCTGGCTGCCTCAGTCTCTCCCCCTCTAGTCCATGCTCCATTCAGCCACCAAAGTGATCTTCCTAAAGCTCAGCTCTGCCCCGTCTCTGCACTGGCCCCTTGGCAATCATCCCCTCCCACTCGACTCTCTTGGCTCTCCCTCCTCATCTGCACCTCTTAGAACCCGGGCTTCCCTGGGGACTCTGCTGAACTCCCGGCTCTTGCAGGGGGACTTTCCCAGGCTCCCTTGCTTCCAGAACCTTCCTTTTTAAGGCTGCCCTGTAGCTCCTTTCTGTATGGTATGTCCCTAGTTGTTGGCATGCCATCTCCCCCATTGGAATGAGAGCTCCTGGAGGGCAGGAATGGCTTTTTTTTGCCCCCTGCCCTCCCCTATGTTCAGTGTTGAATACAATGAGGTATACAGCATAATAATTATTTCTTGACTGACTGATTGACCCTGCCCAGTCCATGTACAAGCATGTACCATAGCCATGAAATGAATTCTTCCCCTGCCTCGACACAATGTGGGCTTTTGGGTCATGCTAGCAATCTGCTGTGGCCCTGGGCCAAAGCCCATAGATCGCTTCTGGCCTTGGATCAGCAACTGGGGACTTTTGAAGCGAAGACTGTTTGAGGCGAGAGAAAAACATTCGAATCTGACT
The DNA here is from genome assembly GCA_028646575.1 of Pseudocheirus occidentalis. Lineage (NCBI taxonomy): Eukaryota > Metazoa > Chordata > Mammalia > Diprotodontia > Pseudocheiridae > Pseudocheirus > Pseudocheirus occidentalis. The sequence continues at coordinate 807,851 of CM053597.1, forward strand.
TTGGTGGGATTCTTTTCTTGTGTTGTAATTAAGGACTGGTCGAGAAGGACTTTGAAGATGGAAAATTGGTCGCTGTGGACAGGCCACGATTTCATGGCGCTTCCGCGGGGTTTTGTCTTGTCAAAAGTGATTTCCAGCACCCAGCTCCAGCTGGCTCCAGCCTGAGTGTTTCCTTTGGAGACTTGGTAGACGTGCTCTCTGGAGCCGTGGGCCCCTCAGTCAGAGGGAAAGGCGCTCTTGGCGTCACTGTGGGCAGACCTGACCACGGCCCTGGGAAAGGAAGACTGGCAGAGCTCTGGCCTCTCGGGGGCCCTGGCCCTGCGGTGCAGGGAGCTCAGCCCTTCCCCTTGGTTTATGGGGGTGAACCCTCCCGAAGTGCACTTGGAGGCCAAGCCCACGAAGACCAGGAGAGGCGGGGAGCATCTGAGAGAGAGCTGGAGCACAGAGTTCACATTCCAGCCAGCCAACAAACACTTATTAAATACTTACTGTGTACCTTTGGCAAGTCGCTCTAGGGCCTCAGTCGCCTCCTCTGTGAAATGAGGGGGTTGGACACGGTCTGTCGGGCCCCTTCCACCTGGAAACTGATGGCTGTGCCAGTTCTCCTGTCCTAGGATCCCCCAGACCCATGACAGGACATCTGCTTGGTGAGAACCTTGAGTATGCCCTAAGCCCCTTTTAGCCACACCCCTTCCCCCCCAATCATTCAGCTGCATTTTTGAGGGTAGCCCCTCCTAAGCTGATCTGCTCTGGACCATGAGGAGCCCTGGGGTCCCTGCTATTCTTTTTCTGAATCCTGTGAAATCTGCTCATCTTAGGCAGACTATGCTCATCCTCCCTCACTTCTTTCCCCATGAATTCTAGGGTGGAGAGGTCACTGCCACTCAAGGCTCCACTGATTTCCACCCCAGCAAAAAAAGGGGGGCAGAGGGGAGGGGCTTGAGCAGATATCTGGACAACTGACTTCCCTGTCCCACTGCATCGTGACTCTGTGCCATTGTGGGGGACGGCAGGGCTTAGCTTTAGCCTCAGAAAGACATGAGTGCCAGTTTGACTTCAGATGCTCACTAGCTGCGTGACCCTGGGAAAGTCACTTAGCCTCTCTCAGACTCAGGGATAAGAATAGTCCCTACCTGCCACATCTAACGAGAGAATGTCACACAAAGTACCCCCTAACTTCTCACCGTGACTGTGATTCCTATGATCTGTTTTCCAGACTCTCTTTACCCTGCTTCTGTCCCGATGGTGGGTCATACATTCTTGGGACAATGTTTCTGCCAGTCCTTGCCCAAGCGTGGTACCCTGCCAGGTTTGCCCCTCTGTTTCTGGATTCTCTTGGGTGAATATATCTTTCTGTGCCCATCACTTTATCACATACGAGGCATGGCTTCAGTTTATGCTTTGAGGATCTCCTAAAAGCTGTCCCAGCCCAGGGTCCTGTGAGCTTGCAGAAGTCATCCTTAATGTGCCCATCAGAAGGTGCCCACACAAGGCAATCTCCTAAATGCAACTGCACTCCCAACCACATGTGTGTAGTCACACACAACCATACATATGCAACCACACACATACAAGTCACACATACAGTCACACAATGAACCCCACCCATACAAACCCTCACATATGTAATCACAAGAGGCAGCTGCACACAAGCACAGCACCACAGCACTAATGGGGGCAATTCTATTAATAGGAAGGAAAAAAGAAAGCTCCCCATTATGGCTCTGTGCCTCCCTCTTGGTAGTTCATCAGATTCTTGCCTCTGCCCCTGTGGCTTCCCAAGATTTTAACTGTGTGATTCCCATTAGCTGCCTTCCCATCGCTTCCACACAGCAGGAAAGTCCATTATGCTGGAGCTTGTTCAGAACGATCTGTTTCTATGTGGGCTGATATTTCTAGCACCAATTTCCAGGGCCTTCCCTACTGCCCTCTCTCTGGCTCTCATGACCATCGAGTCCTTGAAACAAGGGATAATTGGAAGTGCTGGGGAGCCTCTAGTCCCAGTAGAGACAATAATGGCTCTTCCTGATGCCATACATGCCAAGATGAGAGGAATGGGAGCCCTTCCAGCCCAGGCCATCCCAGCAGGAGATGGCTTTGTCCTGGAGCTGGCCCTCGGTCCACCAAGTGCCCGGGCATGCAGAGCAGGCAGATGAATCTCCTTGGGTGAGGTTTTCTTGTTAGTCATCCCATCCCATCAACAAGCATTTGTCAAATGCCTACTGCATGTCAAGCCCTATATGCAATAAGTGTTGGGGATGGGCATATGAAAGCGAGGAGGGCCTCTGTCCTCAAGGGCAGCGTTAGAGTGGTGGCTAGAAGAGAGCCCTTTCACTGGGAAGGTGCAGGGAGGGTGAGTGGGGCCACATCAGGGCAGAATGGGTGCCTCCTCCAGGAGCAATGGAGAATCGATTTAGCCATGGTTCATGAAGCCAGAACTGAAGAAGGGAGAGGAGAGGGATGAGCATCAGCCAGAAGGTCAGGGGGGAGGCAGGGATGAAGTGGGCCAGCAGAGGGGAGGGAGTGAACACTCCTGACCTGAGGGAGTTTGTATTCTCCTTGTGGTATACAGCACATGCACAGATAAACAAATGCAGAGTTGGGGGGTGTGAAGGGAACTCTGACCACTGATGGGGTCAAGAAGGGCTCAGAAAGGAGTCAGGACCAGAATTGAGCCTGACCTCCTAGGGTGGAGATTCCACAAGGGAGAAGGGTGGAGGACAAAGGCCAGGAAGTGAGGGAGGAATGTCATGGGAGGAAGGGGCAGGTGGGCCACTTGGAGCGCTCTCCACAGGGCATGAAGGCAGGAGGGTTTACTAGCTCACCGAGGAGTCTTGAAGCTGCTTGAGCAGGGGGTGACAGGGTTAGACCCGTCTTTGGGGAATGTCCTTGTGATGTCCAGAGGTGCAAAGGAGAGAGGCGAAGACCCCTGGGAGATGATACTTCAGCCGTCCAGGAGGGAGGTGAGGAAGGCCTGGTCTGGGTAGGGGGAATGGGAGAGATATGGAGGGCAAGATCCTGATCAGAGGAGTGACAAGAAAGAAGAGGAGATGCCATGTTTGTGAACGCAGGGGCCCAAGAGGATGGCAGTGCTCTGCCTAGAGAGTTACTGAAGAGAAGCAGGCTTAGGGGTTAGCCATCTCTAGGTCGAACATGTGGAGGCTGAGATGGTTATGGGTCCGGTGACTTGAATTCACTAAGACACTCTTTTATTATCTCTACCTCTTGTGGGCATCAACCTGTTGTTGGCTGTTTCTTTTCATCATTTCCAGTTCAAAGCCCTTTCTCTTTGGCAGAAAAAGCAGAACCCAAATTGGAGGCCCATCAACCCCAGCAGAGGTCCTCACCCCTTCTCTGATGTCCCCTTCCCCCCACCGTGTTTCTTCCCTTTGCTCCCCTGGCCCACATAGCCATCCTCCTGACCTGGCCTGGCTTTCTTCTCCAGCCCATCTCTTAAACCCTATGGGAACTGCTGAGTCTGTTTAAGCAACAACCACCCTCTCCACACTGGGGCTAGGTCTGTCTGAGTCTTCAGGATTTCATGCTCTCCAGGACCCATTATCTGGCCCTAGAAGGGAGCATCAGGAGCAAAGGAAGTGGGGGGGTGGAGGAAGGGACCTTGAAACAAGGCAGATCAGAAAAATTTCCTAACCGTCAGGCTTTCCCACAATGGAACGAGTGAGCCAACCTGGAGACGGTTCCCTTCTCTTTTTTTTAAATTTTTTTTTACAATTTTAAAAATTGATTTGTTTATTTGCTTTTGGTTTACAAGATCAGTTCCACAGTCCCTTAGTTTCAGATTTTCTCCCCTCCCTCTCCCCTCCCCCCTCATGTATAGGATCTGCAAATACTTTCACATTGGACATTCGTCTGGTTGTATAGAAGGGTTGTAACCGAGGGAGTTAACAATGGGAAAAAAGAAAGAAAACCAAACATGGAAAAGAGTGATAGTAGGTAGTTTGCTTCAGTCTCCATTTAAACTCTGGTCTTTCTAGATCTTTCTCTGAGCGTGGACATCTCTTTCCATTCTGGGACTTGTAGAGTTGTCTTGTAACTCTGCGTTGCTGAGAAGAGTCTAGTCTATCAAAGCTGGTTGTCACACATACGATGTGTCTGTGATTGTGTAAAATTTCTCCTGGTTCTGCTCTCCTCACTCAGCATCAGTCTGTATGAGCCTCTCCAGGTGAATATGAAGACCGTCTCCTCCCCATTTCTTATAGCACAGTAATATTCCATTACATTCATATACCACAGCTTGTTCAGCCATTCCCCAAAGGATGGGCATCCCCTTAATTTCCAGTGCTTTGGATGGTGCTCTTCTCTTGCTTGGATGTCTTGGAGGAGATGCCGCATGACCCCTTGTCCGGATTCTTTGTGGGATGCGGAGTGGACCAGAGACTACCGTGTTCTTCCCCACTCCTGACCTCACTGAGGTGATGATTATGAGGCACTGTCCCCCCCAGACGAAGGGCCAGGGAGACAAAAGTGAGGCCCTCTGGCCTCGTTCTGGAATGTGGTGCCTTATAGCCCTCCCAGGGCCTCTAGTTTGCTTCTACTAGAGATTCCACTCTCTGAGGCCAGGGCCTCTGACTCATCCAGACTGTCACCGTCTCAGTCTTTCCCACACTAATCCACACTTGGCAAGGACATGATTTATAAATGATTTCACATCATCTGCCAAATTCTGTGGACTCTACCCTCACTAGGAGTCTCATGTCTGTTCTCTCCTCTTTACAGACAGCCAGGCCAAGCTGAAGGAAGAACCATGGCCCTGGCTTTTCCTGAGGTGCTATGGGGCAATGCAGGCAGCGAAACCCAGGATCTCAGCGTGGGCCTGGAGTTTCCCTCGCACCCTGGTCTGAGCAAGAGGTCTGTCTGCAGTGGCTGTGTCTACAGTGGCCCCCACAAGTGACTGTCCAGCCATGACTCATCTCCAGCCCCTTAGCTGCGGCTCTGTAACCTGAGAGAAGGCTCTGCCTGTCATGGAGGATTGCTGCCTCCCTTCCTGAGGGGTGCAAGTAGGTGATTCCAGGTTGTGCCAGCCATAGGCTGGGTCTTAAGCACTGGAAAGGCCTGTTGATCACCAGGGCCCCACCCTACAATGGGGACAAGGCCACACCCGAGGCATCCGTGATGTGTGGAGGTGACTTAGGCAGCCTCAGAGAGTCGCAGCTTTGGGCACAGCCTTAGAGGATGGACAACCATCGGTCAGGTATAATCCTTTGGGGTCAAGCCAAGCTCCTTCCAGCTCTCTAATTCTGTGATTTGGTAGAGCCACGGGGAGAATCACACAAGATTTAGTGGCTTCCTAGTGAAAAGAGTGGAGGGCTCAGAAGATAATATTTAAGAAGGTGAAGGAAATAGGATTACAACCAAGAATCACCCACCTAACAAAGCCAAGCATAACCCTTTAGAGGGAAAACAGATATTTAATAAAATAAAGGCCTTTCAAGCATTCCTGATGAAAAGATTAGAGCTAAATAGGAAATCTGACGTTCAAACAGAAGATACAAGAAAAGCATTAAACAGGTAGACGCGAAAGAGCAGTCATAAAGGTTACAGTAAAGCAAAACTGCATTCCTATATGGGAAGACAATCCTGGTAACTCCTAAGAACTTTGCCATTGTTAGGGCAGTTAAAAGGAGTTTATATAGAAAGATGGAATGGGTGTGAGTTGATTATATTGAAGCAATCTAACAAAACCAGGTGCAAAACTGGGCTGCACTGGGAGAAGCAGGAAGGGAGAAGCAGAATGGGGGAATTTATTTTTTCACATTAACGAGTCAAGCAAGGAAGAGTTTTACAGTGGAGGGGAAAATGGGTTTATGATAGCAGGCCATGCTCGAATCTCACTCTCATTAGAATTGGTTCAAAGAAGGAAACACATACACAGATGTATATAGAAATATGAATTACCCAATAGGGAGACAGAAGAAAGAGGAGAAAGAAGCTGGGGGGACAGTGAGGGAGATGATAAAGGGGAGGGCGGATTAAAGGAAGCAGTGATTAGAAGCAAAATAAAGTTTTGAGGAAGGACAGGATAAAAAGAAAAGGAAAAGAAGAAACAGAAGAAATGGGACGGCGGGAATACACAGTAGTCACAACTATGAACGTGAATGGGATGAACTCACCTCTAAGACAGAAAAAAGGAAAGAGTAGATTAGAAAACAGAATCCAACACTATGCTGTTTACAAGAGACACTTGAAACAGAAAGACACACATGGAGTTAAAATAAAGTGCAGGAGTAGAATCTAATATACTTCTGCTGAAGTAAAAAAAGACAGGGGTAGCAATTATGACTTCAGACCAAGGAAAAGCAAAAACAGACCTAAACAAGAGAGATAATAAAATAAACCACATTTTGCTAAAAGATACCAGAGATAATTAGGTAATATTAAAATTTTATAGCAAGTTTCTCTGATAAAGGCCTCATTTCTCAAATATATACTTAGTATAGAACTGAGTCAAATTTATAAAAAAAAAATAAGCCATTCCCCACTTAACAAATGGTCAAAGGATATGAACAGATAGTTTTCAGAAGAAGAAATCGAAACTATCTATAGTCACATGAAAAAAATTCTAAATCACTGTTGATTAGAAAAATGAAAATTAAAACAACTCTTAAGTACCACCTCATACCTATCAGAAATGACGGAAGGGAAAAATAGTGCATTGTTGGTGGAGTTGTGAACTGATCCAACCATTCTGGAGCCCAATATGGAACTGTGCTCAAAGAACTATATATCCTTTGACCCAGCAATACCACTACTAGGTCTGTATCTCAAAGAGATCAAAGAAAAAGGAAAAGGACCCACATGTACAAAAATGTTTGTAGCAGCTCTTTTTGCGGTGGCCAAGAACTGGAACCTGAGGGGACGCCCGTCGATGGGGGAACGGCTGAATGAGTTGCGATGGGGCACTATTGTGCTATAAGAATCGAGGAGGCGAGAGTTTCAGGGAAACAAAGGCAGGCTCTATGTGAATTGATGTAAAGGGCAGCAAGAAGAACCCGGAGACCCTCATCACGATAATCAGCTGGAAAGACTCGGCTCCTCTCATCAGGGCAAGGTCTGAGACGATCCCAGAGGACTCGCGATGAGCCTCGAGAGACCGAAGGAGCTCCGAGTGCAAAGTGAGGCAGAATCTTCTCACTGTCTTTACTTTGCTGGATATTGTTTGGAAATACGACTAATACGAAAAAACGTTCTGTGATTGGAGGCAACTTTTCCGTCTTCCACTAAATCCAGCCTGGCTTTTTGTTCATCCCAAAGAGAGGAATCGCCTCAGATTTGTGGCTGCTTCCAGAACTTGTATTTTGGGGGCATTCTTTTCTCCTCCCCCACCTGGCAAAGACGCCCAGAACGACAAACCCCCAGGATGGAACGTGCCACCTTGTTCCTGATTATTTTAGTTAAAAAAAAAAAAGGCAAAGTGAAGTGGGCCCAGGTGCTGAGCAGTCAGCAGAGGAAGGCCCTGCAGCGCCTGGGTAAACACGCAGGCCTCCTCTGATGGGCAGCTTGTCAGGGAGTGAGCGCGATTGGCCATGATTGCGAGCTAATTTCATGGATGTTTTCCAGTTTCCGCGATCCTCCTTTCTCTTTCCCCAAACAAGAAGGCTCCTGAAGTTGTCTGTTTAACGTCTTTCACTTTGAATAAAGGATACACGAACCATCCCCCCCTGCAGCTGGGCCTCTGGGGCAATCACTCCTCTGGAGAGACCAGCCTGATGCTGCCTGGTTTGAGAAGGTCCAGGCCAAAGGTTTCATTGTACAGCAAGACCCGCCCTCAGACCTGCCTGCAACCTGAGCCCACTCAGGCCTCCTCCTGCCCACCCCCTCACCCTACACACACACACACACACACACACACACACACACACACACACACACACACACACACACACTTGCTAGGAGGACAGATAAGTGGACACAGATGGGGAGCCCAGAGGAGGAATCTTGGAAAATGGCCCCAGGCCACTCTGGTCGCTGTCCTTTCATTCCACACATGGAGGGCCTTTACAGGACCATGCCTGGGTTGTTTCTTGATCTGAGATCACCGAGTCCCGTTGGAGTTGCTGGCCGCTTCCTGTAGCTCATGTCACCGGAGCATCCGAAAGATGCCCAGAGATTGATTTGACGGAAACCGAACATTCCTTTTAACTCCTGGCTCTCAGAGCCCCAGGCTGAACAGAAGAAACATTGTCAGGAGTCACCCCCCCCTCCCCAAATCAGATCTCAGTTGCCAGGGCTCCTTTTCCTCTGGGGGAGAAAACTGGAGTGGGAGGGGTCATCACCTGATCCGTGGGGCTACATGGGGAGGAATTAACTAGTCCCAAGGAGACCAGGAGGTGACTGAAAATAAACCGTCTAAATGCTGCTGACCGGCTTGGGAGCTACAGTCTCAACTGGAGATATTCCTACCCGGTGCCCTACCCCCAGCGTTTTTATTTCTGTATAAAAATATGCAAACAATTACCTGGATTTGGAGGGGCATAATTATGAAGAAGTTCCTCTCTAAAAGGTTATTATTGATTTCGAGAGTTCCTTGGCTTAATAGAAGACAGACCGAGGACCGAAAAGAAAATGTCCCGCTTTCCCCTGGAACAATAAATGTCTCAGAGGGGAAATGGAAGATTGGAGGCAGCTTTTTGTAAGCTATAGGCAATGGGCTGAGGACCCGAAGTGCTCCTTGTCTGAGTGGCTTCCCAATGCCTGGGTCTGCTCCCCCACCCCAGCCTATCCTTCCCTGCTTCCAACCAACAGGCAGGGCATCCTTTGTGTGGGGTGCCATAGAGCCGGTTTACATGATGGGGCAGATGAGGACCTGCCTGCCAATCTGAAAGGAGTCACAGAAAGGTCCTGTTGGGTGGGGGATGACCTTCTTTGATGAAATCAGGGGATCTCAGAGTTGGGACAGGCAGGATGTGATTCTGATGATAGACACCCAGTTGTGTAAAAACGTATTTCTGCATTGGCCATATTGCAAAGGAGACACACAATAGAAAAATAAAGAGAGTAAATGAGTTCTGTCTGCACTCGGCATTCCTCAGCTCTCTCTCTGGAGGTAGAGAACATTTTTCCACCATGAATCCTTTGGAGTTGTCTTGGATCACGGTATGAATCGGAGCGAGTCTTTCACAGCTGATCAGGCACAATGTTGCTGTTACTGTGCATAAAGTGATTTCGGTTCTATTCACTTCATTTTGCACAAATTCATGTAAGTCTTCCCAGGTTTTTCTGAAATCATCCTGCTCATTATTTCTTATACGACAGAAGTGTTCTGTCACAATCATATGCCATGGCAAAGAAGCCATGACCAAAAGAGCTGCTATAAATCTTTTTTACATGTGGGATTGCTGGTTCAAAGGACATGCACAGTTTGATTGCCTTTCCTTTGGACATAACTCCAAATTGTTCTCCACAACAGTTGGATCAGTTCACAACTCCACCAACAGTGTTTTAGTGTGCCTATTTTGCCATATCCCCTCCAGCATCTGTCATTTTTCTTTTTTATCTTATTAACTGATCTGACAGGTGGGAGGTGGTGCCTCAGAGCTGCTTTAATTTGTATGTTGCTCCTCAGTAGGGATTTGCAGCATTTTTGATGAAACTATTGAAAGCTTTAATTTCTTCTGTAAATTGTTCATATCCTTCAACCATTTATTAATTGGGAAATGGCTTGAATTTTTACAAATCTGGATCAGTTTCCTCTTATCAGAATAACTTACTAAAATTTTCCTGCTTTCCTTCTCATTTTGGCTTCATTCATTTTGTTCACACAAGGAAATACTTTTTAAAAAGTAACGACAATGTAATTTCAGGGGGAGGCACTAGGATGTGAGTGGGACAAGAAGATTTCAAGAGGGAGGCAGCTGTCAGGCAGAGCTCTGAAGGTCTGGGGAGTCTAAGAGAAAAGGGGTGAGCACATTCCAGGTACAGATGACAGCTTGAGCGGAGAAGTCATGCATGAGGACCAAGGACAGAGGTCTATTTACCTGAACTGGAGGCATGTGGCCAGAAGCCCCCAAAACTCGACTGGACTCAGAGGGGGAAGGACTTTAGTGGGGAAAAGAGGAGTCTGTAGTCTAACCCAGAAGAAGAGGGAGCCACAGGAGCTGGCAGAGCAAGGGAATGACCCGGTCAGTGTCTGCTCAGATGCCACTATTGAGGGCTGTCTGACTAATGGAGAGGCTACTGCCATGACTGGGGGAGGTCAGAGGGAAGGATGATCCAGGAAAGAAGTTTGGGGAGGTGGGATCCAAACAGCCCTGATCCGAGGTGAGGCCTCACTAGGGAATAAATTTTGGATTTCTGGACTATAGCTTAAAATACAGGATGGGCAGGTTCTAGGCAAAGGATATAATATTGAATAAAGACCAGAAACAACTCATATTCCTGGTATTTTATGAATCTAATTAAGAGAGTTTTAAGCTGAAAAAGGCAAGGTGGAGGGAGAAAACTTTCCATGTGTTACTGACCAGTCCGTCTTATTAAATGGGAAAGAACATAGGAAGAAGGACAGAAGAGAGAACCAGTAATTCCTGGGAGTAACATCCAGGAATACAGTCATGATAAAACCCACAGCCTCATGCACGAAATATAAGCACCAAGCACAGTGAAGGAGACCCATTTGATCTCAAAGCTCCCACCGAGTCCTGATGGGATAAGACCCGCCCCCAGGCTCTGGTTCAGGACAGATAACCCTAACTCCAAAGGAACCAGGTAGCTGCAGGGGAGAGGAGCACTTGGGTACATGGGGGATCCAGGGGCCTTGGTAGGGGAAGGGGGAAGGGGTGTGTGGAGAGACAAGCCCAGTGGAGAACACGGCAGTGAAGACCACAAGACCAACAGAAAGGAGGACCTGACTGCAAAGTGTCCTGAGCAGAACCTGGCAAAGGAGGGACTGGATGAGGGGCTTGGGGAGAAAGGTTCACCAGCACAAAATGGAAGTGTGCTCATGCAGGGATGGTGGACAACATCTATTTGGACCCTGTGGGCTCCCTTCACTCTCTCTGTAGTAAAACCAAGCCAAGCAATAGCAGCAATAACATTGGACTGGAGACGAGGCCTGAGTTCAAATCTTGGCTCTGTTACTTCTGTGTCACCTTAGGTTGGTGACATAAGGCAGTTGGAGGAGACCATCTCCTGGGTCCCTTAAGTTCTAAATCCTACCATTCCTTGCTTTATTACTGCATAGTTATAACCCACCAGCACCCCTCCCACAGCTCACAGTCACCCTAGCAGAAAAGCTTCTGGGAGGAGACTGAGGGCCTGTTACTCCTGAGCCCCCACTGGTGTGCTCCTCACTAATCATCAACCAGCAGCCTCAGTTAGCTTTTAGCAAAAGCATTTACCTTAGTAAGAAAAAAGTGTAGAAAGAAAAGTTGGTGCCAACCATTTGTCCCCAAATCAAACCTGTGACCAGCTTACTAGAGACAGGAGAGAATGGGGAGGGAGAGGGGAAAGTCAGAAGAGTAAGAAGGAAGGAAAGAAAGCTGGAGGCAGAGGGAGATGAGGAGAGCAGTATCGTCACGTGAACAAAGAGATTCTGGTGGGAAGACACAGCTGGAAGGATGCACTCTTCTGGGGAGAAAGCGGGCGACTCCGCAGCATAACCTTACATGGCATCCAGACCCGGCTAGAGGTGCCAGTCAGTCGTAAGATCTGCTGGGTGCAGGTAGCAGCTGGTGGATAGAATGCTGAGCTTGGAATCAGCAATGCGGCTCCAGATGCTGACCAGCTACGTGACCCTGGGCAAGTCACTTCACCCTGTTTACCTCAGTTTCCTCCTCTGTAAAATGAGCTGGAGAAGGAAATGGCAAACTGCTACAGCATCTCTGCCAAGAAAACCCAGAATGGGCACACAGAGAGTCAGACGGGACTGAATGACTCCCACAAAGCACGTGTAGGCACCGTGCTAAGTGCTGGGGATGCGAAGAGAGGCAAAAGACAGTTCCTGGCTTCCAGGAGCTCGGTCTAATGGGGGAGTCAGCATGTGAGCAGCCATGGCCACAGAATCTCTTCCAGTCCCAGCTAAAACCCCACCGTGTGCAGAAAGCCTCTCCCTATCTCCCTTAAGTCCAGTGCCTTCCTCTGCTGTCTGAGCAAGGCAAGCATAAATAAGCTCCATATTGGGGGTTCAGCCTCCCACAGAGAGGCCATGGCGACCTGCATCTGGAGCTGGAGCTGGCCTGGCTCCAATGTGCATCTTGATCCTATCCCGTGTTCAGCCAGCCATGTGGCACTCATTGGCAGCTGAGCGCTGGGCTCCTGATAAATACCATGCCGGCTTTCAGAGGAGCCAGCTAAGGGGATGTGGGGGTGGCCCCCATGTGAAGAACAGCACCAGGTGCTGCCAGCCACAGCTACCGGCAGAAGGATTCCTTAAGCAAAGGCCAGGCTTAAGGCTTTGCCTCGTGGGATGCTGAGCTTTCACATGTGGACACTTCTCTTCATTTGGTATAGTGACAACGAGACAGCTCCCGGATGTGTTCTGCGGAGCTGCCCTGGAGGCTCATGGGCACCTGCCTCCGGGCTGGTGCCATTCCCCATGCCCTCTGGTTCCTGTTGTTCTGGGTTACCAGGATCATTTAAGGAATAACTGTGGATCACTTTTCTAGGGGGGAGAACCTGTATTTATTTTCTTTGGTTTTATTTGCCTTATCCACTTATAAGCTTGGACCTGGTGTAGATTTTGGTGAAAGTTGGTGAGGGTCTAGACCAGTGGTTCTCAACCTTTGGGTTATATTCAATTTGTAAAGTGAAAATACATCCTGCATATCAGATATTTACATTACAATTAATAACAGTAGCAAAATTACAGTTACGAAGTAGAAACAAAAATAATTTTATGGTTGGGGCTTACCACAACATGAGAAACTATATTAAAGGGTCGCAGATTTAGGAAGGTTGAGAACCACTGGTCTAGGGGGACTCCATCATTCAATGCCACACGTGGGGGTTGTTCCAGGCCAAGGTCTTCCACTGCATCCTGGGCCATGTCCAGTCATCCTGACTGATATCTGGCCACTGGCCCCAGAGGGCTCCAGAGGAGAGAGTGAGGCTGGTGCCTGTGCGTAGCCCTGCCTCACTTACATCCAGTTCACTTGTGTGTCATGGCCTCACCTTCTTGATGTTGTCATCTTCAAGAACAAAGGACAAACATCAACTCCAGGCCAGCTTCAGAGTTCATTGTGTCTCCTTCAGACCAGTTTTCACCTTCCCAGCCTGCACTGCAGCACTTCCAAGGGGGCCACTCCTAAGGCTTGCTCCTCAGTTACTATCCTGTAGCAAGGTTGACAAATGGGACCATGGAGGGAGCACACACAGTGCTGGGGAGCTGACCCAGCTCAGGCCAGTCCCACCCCCCTGCAATATCCTGTCAGGAGTGAGAAGGGGCTATTTCCTGTCCCCACTCAGCTTCTCAGTGTCCTCTCCTCTGCTTGGAAGTGTATGTGTGTGTGTGTGTGTGTGTGTGTGTGTGTGTGGTGTCTCTGAGGGGCACCTCACCCACACCAGATTCTAGTCACGTTCCTTTGGAGCAGAGATTCACCTCACCTTTTTGGATGTGAGCCCTGGGGATCCAGTCACTCCACACATCTTTTCCCCTTGAGGTGATGGAACACCCACCCCACCTGGACTCCACAGAGCTCCCATCTTTTCCCCAAAACTTTCTATATGCCTATTCAGGGAGGCCCAAGTTCCCAGAATGCGTAGAAGGTGCTACATTTGGGGGACACCCACAGGCTTGTGATTTGTTCAAGGGGATAGGGAAATGTTTCCCTTTCTTCTAGATTAACTGAAATGTTCTAGGATCACACCATCTTTTCCACATGTGTTCACACTTAGGTGGAATGGAATGTCTTTTTGGTGACTTGAAGAAAGCCTTGCATGCAGCCACCCACCTGCCCTCTTACCCAGTCAGCACTAGCACTGCTCCCTCCAGACCAGTGGACTGCCACAGACCAGCTCTGTGGGAGTCATTGTGGGCCTCAGGAAGCCTTCCCCAGGGTTGAACTACCCCGACTGGTGAGTCACAGGGCACAGATGCCCCAAGGCCACTCCATGTGCCAGCCCCAGACTGTCCTCACTCACCATGTGCTCCTCTCATGAAAGTTGCTTCCAGAAAGGGCCCCTCAGTGCCCTCTTCACTTATCAGCTTGTAACTTCCCAGCCCATCACCCTCAGAGATCTCTCCCTCCATTAGAAGGTGAGCCCCTGGAGGGCAAGGACTGTTGTGCATTTGTACCTGTACCCCCCAAGTGCTTGGCATATAGCGACCCTTTAATATTTACTTTGTTCTGCTCCTCAAGACATTGAGCTCGGAGAGGTCAATAACACATTGGATAATGGAGTTAGGGACCACACCAATGCTGACAAGGAAGATCATTGGGATGAAGAGGCTAAGAGGGAGATTTCTGGAGCTGAGTAGTGACTCTTACCCTTGGGTTCAAAAAGCAAGCTGGCGAATGTAAGATGGGAAAGGCATTGTTAGACCACCATCTGTGTGCACAAGGTCTAGGCTTCTAGTGGGTTCTGAGGGCACTGTGCCTCAGTGGGGAGATGTGGCAGCCAAGACAGAATGCTGGAGAGAGTAGGCATCAAGGAACGGCAGGCAGAGGCCCCTCGGTCAGGCTTGGGCACCACAGCCCAGGCCAGAGAAAGGCACCCAGGAGAGAAAAGGGCCCTGGATGTTTGTGGCATCTGAGGGACGAGGGAGTGCTCAGCCTGGACAAGATTAGTTTGGGGGGTGGAATTCCAGGGCTGGCAACGTGACAGGGAGAGGAATTCAACTGGTTCTGTTGGTCTCCAAGGACAGAGCTTGGATCAGTATGGGAGAGACAGAAAAGGCAAAAGTAAGATTCAGTGCCAGCAAGACTCATCCCCCTGAGAACTGTCTCAGGGAGGACAGGCTGCCTCCGGAGGGGGTGGGAGCCTCCGGAGAGGGTGGGAGTTTCTGGAGGTGAGTGGGCTTCATCTGGAGGTGGATGGGCTGACCCTGTAGGACACCACCTTCTTCTGGGCAGTCAGAAACCCTGAGAGGGCAGATGGGTCTTCCTTGTTCATTGTTACTATGGGCCAGTAGGCAGGACCCCACCAACAAACCATAGTGTGCAAAATGGTTTGTGTTTTTCCAGCATTTTCAAGGTTGGTGAAACACTTTGTCAGCCTGAGTGCCTCTGGCCCCTCCAGCCCACGGAAGCAGATCTGAGAATGGCCACTGTGCCACCTCCACCTTTACAGGAAGGTGGAGCACCTTTCTGGGTCACCAGCCTGTTAGGGTCAGAGGAGGAATCCTTTTCAAAAATCAGTCAATGGCCTTTAAAATCCAAAGTCTAGGGCATCCTTAAAGTGTGGAACATACTCAAGGTCCTGCGCTTCCCAAATGTGCTCCTTGCTTGTGCTTGAGATGCCCCATGCATGCCTATGTGCTAGGCACTGCCAAGAAACAGCTGTGGCCTGATCCTCCGCAATGCTTTTAAAGCTTCCAGGAGGAGCCCAAGACACCACGAAGCATCTGGGAGTTTGTGAGAAGGCTGAATAGCGACTGGTGAGGAAGGTGGCAGGGGTGCCAGGCTGAAGGTGGTTGAGCTGCTAATGCTGTGCTCCATCAGAGACAGGCAGACTAGAGAAAGCTGCCTTCTGACTGTTGGTGGAGCCACTTGGTGCTCCAAGAAGTGCATGACTGCACCACTTTGCATGTACCAGTGCCCCCTAAATGCCAGAGCAGGAACTTGGAAGGGGGTTCAGCACAGCGAGCAGTTGCCAGGCAGGAGTAGCCTGGAATGATGGGAGGTCGAGTGCATGGAGAGCTGCCCTCAGCTGAGCATTATCTTGTTCCCAGGTTTTTAGGAACTTCTTGATGCCAGGGTTAAGTACTGGGGTACAAAGGCTGATATAACAATGGGGCTTGCTCACAAGGGGTTTCCATTCTGTGCCTCAGGGGGCAGCTGAATCCTGAGCTGAGCTATGTGGGAAAGAATGGAGTCTGTGAGGCAGATGTGAAAATGAAGGTCTTTCTAGGGTCAGGAGTATTGGAGAAGGCACCCAACCTCCCCATCTCTAAAAACTCAGGCTGCATGACCTCTCCCTTCATGCCTGAGCTCACAAGCTCTCAGAGCCTTGGTGACCAGAATCAGGCACTGCCAAGTGGCGCACGATGGGCAGCAACCAGGCTGGAGCACCCCATTCATTGGTGGGCTGGACTCAGGTTTTCCCACAGAGAGGAGCTATGAGAGCTGATTCTTGGAGAGCCTTTTGGGGAGCACTTCTCAGCCAGGTCAGGCCACCCCAAGTTGTCAGAGAAGGACAGTTGTTACGGACACAGCAATCCAAATGCTTCTTAAAGTGAAAAGACAGAATAGAAGCAGCAGTACCAGAAACAGCAGCACCAGCACTAGCAGCAGCAGCAGCAGTACCAGCACTAGCACCAGAAACAGCAACAGCAGCACCAGGAACAGCAGCACCAGCACTAGCAGCAGCAGCACCAGGAACAGCAGCAGCAGCAGTAGTAGCATCCTCCCCACCAAACTGGGAGTCCAGGCTCAGGAAAGCCCCCAGAATTTGCCCATTCAGCAGAGAATGGCAGAGGCTGAGGCACTCACCTTTTGCCTCAAAGGGAACTTTCCACTTTGCTCCCTCCCTTGAAGTAGGAATGTTCTAAGACTGGTTGTGGGTTTGGGCACAGGTCACAAGGATGCATGGACACACACTTCCCAGCATCTTCTCCAAAGATCCCTTTGTTTTCTGTCATCTCAGAATATGTGTTCCATGTAGGGTCAGGAGGGTGATTGGGACAAATGCCTCAGCCTACTTCAAACATGCCCACGTTATTTTGGGGAGCTATCTCCTGGGCTTCATAGATATGGATCTGGAAGGGAAGGGTGCCCACTGGCACATGGGCAACATGTGGGCATTGAATGGGCAGCATTGGGGCAAAGGGTAGGCTGGTGGAGCTTTAGCAGAGGAGCTGGCAGAGTACATGGCAGCAGCTTGGGGAGACCACATCTGGGACACGGCCCGTCAGGGGATGCCATGCCAGGCCTCCTTGGGGTGTTTACACAGATCACCACATCCTGGACTTTGAGCTTTTAATAGCTGGGGGGTGGTGGGTGAGGGGGGAGACATCACATGCACTGCCTGGAATGAAGAATGGGGGTGGGGCCATATCTGAGAATCCTTGGCAGACCTGACCCACGTGACCCCAGGAAGGCAATAAGGCTGCTGCCCAACAGGCCCTGGGGGATGGTGTCACTTCCAATTTGTCCAGCCTGCATGATGGAGAGCAGGCCCTAGGAGCTAAGCTGCATGCCCCGCCTTTGTGTGCTGGCAGCCAGGGAGCCAGGCTTGGCTCTGCCCAAGATGCTGCAGGCTCCCAAGTGGATTTTACCACCTGGGTCTACTCTGACTCACTCTTAAATTCATTTGCCAGATAAAAATAAACCTCCTGCCTCCCCAAATATAAAGCCTCCACAGCTCTCCAGGCTCTGCATGCTTGGCGCCAAGTGATGCCCAGAGGACTCCCTGGCACCGAGCTGGGCTGAGTACTTGTTATCTAAATCCATTGATAGTAGTGTGACTCGAAGGCCTCAGGGAGGATTTTTGTAGAGAGCAGCTGGGCAGCAAGCCCATTGGGAAGTCCCTCAACCCAATCAGTGGCCTCCCTCCTTCCTGCCCAGGTGCCTGGGTACTACCATTTCTAGAGCCCTTGAGTTTTTCAAAGCACTTTCCATTCCTCGGCTCATTTGGTCTCACAACAATCCTGGGAGGGGGCATTTCACAGATAAGTAAACTGGTGCAGGGATAGGATGGAACCAGTATGAGCCACGAAGGTAGGGTTTCCTCAGCATAGCCACCTTCTTCCACAGGATGACTTCTGAGAAAGTAGTGCTCTGAAGATAGATTTGGATATGACTTTTTCTCATTTGATTTTTACCAATAATGTCCTCCTTGGGGTTAATTTTATGGAAAAACCATGGCTTGCAATGTCAGTTCTTCACATCGGCTTGACTGGCTCTAGCCTCAGACCTTGTAACCCACTACCCCCTTATTTCTGTTTCTGGAACCTAGAACCATTCTCAAGTCTTCTCAGGCCAATGGGGGCCCCAGAGTGAGATGCTGTCTTTTGGCATGAAGGGGCTCTGTGTTCTCCTAGGCTCTCTGCCACCTGAGCCAAATTATTGGCAGGTCAAGTCAAGCTGGAACAGCTTCAGGTTCAGCCTGGTGAGAGACGGCATGTCTGGGATGGCAATCTGCCACAGTGAAAGGGACTCAGACCTTTGGAATTTCTAGATCATTGAAGGATTGAGGCCACTTGGGAGATACTGGCTGGGGCTGAGCTTTAGGTCTTCTCATCTTTAGATGATACCTGATGGGCTTGCCAAATCTCAGGCTCCTATGAATATCCCAGGATTATTCAAGAGGCCTCCTGGGCTGAGGTATTACCTTCCATGAGGTAGCCATCTCCCCTCCAGCAGTTGGATACCCCCTGCTTCTCCACCCCTGGGAAAGTAGCCCAAAAGTCAATGAATAGATGGCATCCTAAAGCAAATTCTCAAACCATGGACAAAGTCTTTAATTTAAAACTGTGTGAGGAACCTTAAAGAAGGGGTCTGTCTGTGGGCAAAGAGGGCATTGTTTGGGGGGCTGCCCCACATACCTGGGAAATGGGGCACATACTGGCTTAGAAGGTAGGACTGACAATAACTTATTTCAGATGTATACCTCCCTGGCTCTGTAACCCCAACCCAAAAGAGGAATTCACTTCCCTACCTCCCCCACATCCACCCTTCAGGACTCAGTGTTTTGGCTAAATGTGCTCATCACCCAGGAAGGGTTGGAGTGAGTGGAGAAAGAGGTCAGAGATAAAGACTAGTGTAGAGGAGAGAGTAGGGCAGCTGCTGGGATCACTCACATTGCCAATTATCTTCGTGGCCAAATCTAATGGACTTTTCTCAACCTTCACTCTTATCTTTGTTGAAGTCTTTGATGATGTTGCCCACCTTCTCGGATACTCTCCCTAGCTTGACTTTACACACAGTTCTCCTCCTACCTCTCTGGCTGGTCCTTCTCAGTCTGCTTTGCTGGTTCATCATCTTCATCATTCCTGCTGACTCTAGGCGTCCCAGGACCTTTTCTTTTTGCCCTTTCAACCCTTTCTCTCGTGACCTCTTAGAGCATTAACTCTGATTTCCAGGCAAATGATTCTCAGACCTTTATTTCCAACCCCTGAACTTCAGTTCCATATCATCAAGTACTTATTGACCATTTTGAACTGTGTGTCTGAAGATGTTCCAGACTGAGCTTAGCATCCTTTCCTCCCCCTTCCAAATGTCACTACTTTGGTCTTAGTTACTGCCATCCTCTCAGTCTCCTAGGCTCATGACCTTGGCATTCTGCTTGACTTCTCACTGCCTCTCACCCTCCTTCCTTTCCCTCAGGTGCCACTCTTGCTGTTTCTACCCTCCTGTGCCTCACTCACATGTGGCTCCTTCTTCCCCCTCATTGACTAAAGCTTGGAATCTTACAGTAGGCTTCCAAATGTTCTTGCTCTCTCCTTCCCATTCTACTCTGTACAGTTTCCAAGAGGACGTCCTTGAGGCACAGATCTCATCATGTCCTTCCTTTGCTCAAGAAACTTTCCTGTCTCCTTCTGGCCTCTATTAACACACAAACTTCTCCATTTAAAGTCATTCAGAATCAGGGCTTTGAAAGCATAAAAGTGCACTTAGAGTTGCCTTCCTAGACTTCCTCTAAGATTCTCACCTTCATGGTTTTTTTTTTCCAGTCCAACCACAACACCCTACTTTCTATTTTCCAGTCAAGCAATTATTGAGCACCTAATTTGTATGAGACATTGTGCAAAGCTTTGGGGACACAAATACACAAAAAGAAAGCGCCAGGACTCATAAGTTGCTTAAAGTGTCATGGGGAAGACAAGAACTAGACCAGGATCTGTTGAAGAAGTGAAATCCAAGCTGCTTGGGGAGGAGGTGAGTGGGGGGAGGGGAAGGGGCATCAGAAAAGGCTTCATGGGGAAGGTCTTGAGCTTCACCTGTATCTGGAAGGAAGAGAGGGAGATTTTGAGGTGGAAGTGAGGAAGGAGGGTGTTTCTGGCATGGGAGGTGGCTGGTACAAAAACACAGAGAGGAGAGACATCATGTGTGAGGCCAGAGAGAAAGCCAATTTGGCTGGTTCACAGAGTGTAGGGAGGGCAGTTGTGTCCAAAGAGGCTGGAAAGAGAATTGAGATTAGAGTCAAAGTCAAATTAGAGTCAGAATTAGGGTTAGAGTAAGGGATTTAAAAGCTAAACTGAGGATATTGTTTTATGCTAGAGGTGATGAACCATTGGGGTTGATTAAGTCCAGGAATAACATGGTCAGATGCGAAGTTAAAAAAAATCCCTTTGACAACAATTACCAAAATGGATTGGAGTAGGGAGAGTCCAGGAGGCAGAGAGACCAATGAGGAGGTGAGGACCGCAGCAGTATGGGTGAGAGGAGGTGAGGACCTGAACTAGGGTTGTGACGGCTGGAGTGGAGAAGAAGGGACGGATATATGTGATGTGATGGTGGTAGAAAGAACCAGCTTGGCATCTGAGCAGCTGTGGAGAAGAATGCCCAGGTTCTGACTCCGGGAGCGTGGAAGGGCACTGGGACCTTGGACAGCAACAGGGAGAGCTGGTAGAAGGGAAGCTATGGGAGACCTGGGGGATAATGAGTATGGTTCTGTTTGAGATCTCTGGGAGTAGCCTTTGAAACCTCCTACAGACAACTGTGATGTGGGGCTGATGTTCCGGGCAAAGACTGATGCTAAATAGATGGATGGTAATGGCTGACACCTACTACGGGCTAAACGCTTCACAGATGTCACCTCATTTGGTCCTCACAACTTGGGAGGCACCTGCTGTTATTATCCCTCATTTGACAGATGGAGAAACTGAGGCAAATGCAGGTTAAGTGACTTGTCCAGAATCACCCAGCTAGGAAAGTGTCTGAGCTCAGACTTGAACTCGGGTCTTCCTGACTCTAGTCTAGCACTTGATCCAATGGGCCACGTGGCAGCTTGTGGGTCATCTCCAATGATGATAATTAAGCTCATGGGAGCTGATGGGGCTCTTGAGAGAGTTCATAGAGACCGGGAATCTTTTCAAGCATGGCCCTCCTTCTCACAGCTCCATGCCTTTACCCAGGCTGTCCCTCACACTCACAGGACACTATTCCTCTTCACCCCCAAATAGAAATCCCTCCTTCTTTCAAAACTCAGCTCCTGTTCATTGCTAGAACATCCCCCTAATTGAATGTTGCTTCCCATAAGTTCCTTGAGGACCGTCCCATTGTCTTATATGGGGCTTGGTATACCCAAAGGGCTTAATAAATGCCAACTGATTAAATAAGCATTTTGCTTATTTAATTGCATTATTTATTATTATTTATTTGCTTATTTATTGCATCAGCTTCACAGATTCTCAGAGCTTGAAGGGGCTCCATTCACACAAGAACCTCTATTAATCTTTTTATGATGGAGAATTTTTCCATTTCTTTGGGTTTTTCTTATCATTGGTCTTTCTGGTGTCCTTTGAAATCTATTTTCTAGGGTTGAAAGGAAAGAGTGGGGCTTCTTTGTGACTTTTCATGCCCCCATATTAACTGGAGATCTAACCTATATATCTTGGACCAATACTACAGATAGACAGGATCTAGACCCAGAACAGAGCAGGGGGAGGAGAGCCATCTTGAACACAATTTGAAAATGGGTTGTTGGTTATAATGACCCCAGTTTTATGGAGTAAATGCCTATTCTTTCTATATCAGTGATTTCTTATGGATCTTGTTTGACTGTGAATTCCAAGCACTGAGCTCTCAGAAGGATCCTGATGGCAGTGAGCCACCTGGTCATGGAGAAAGATATGGTAGGTACCATCACTGACTCCTTGTGCAAAACAAGACTTGCCTTGGCAGGGACACACATGTCTGATCAGAGCGGGAGCTGGACCAGGCATGGAGCTCTGTGGGTATGGTGGTAGTGGAGGGTGAGTAGAAAAATGGCTGGAGTGGTAAATGGGGATCCAAGAAATAGGAAATCTCATTGGCAACCCAAGGAATAATTTGCAAAATTATTGAAGCACATTAAGTCATTTGATTTTCACAGCAGAACTATGTAAATTGTCATTCCCAGGTTACAGGTAATGAAACTGAGTCTCAGGGAGATTTCGTGACTTGTTCAGAGGCATGTAGCCAGTGAGTCTCAGTGGAAGGATTTGGCCCCACATTTCTCCTAACTCTGAATCCTTGCTCTTTCCACTCTGTCCCTGGAGACAAAGGCCAGGCTTGTAGCCCTGGTGGGGGTGGGGGGGTGGGATAGGGGGAAGCCTGTGGGGCCTAAATCTAAGGGGAATTCAGCCAATAGTGGCAATTTGGGGCTGGGTTATTGGGATGTAAAGGTGAGAAGAAAATGAGCCTCCCAGGACATAGATGAATATATAAAGTGACCTCTGAAGGGAGTGAAGAAGAGAAATGGAGACTGGGGAGGCCTCAGGTGGGAAGCAGGCAGGAGGGGAGCGGACACAAGCCAGGCACTCTTCCTGACTGACCAACCCTCCACCAGAGGCTGTGTAGCTGCTGGTACAGAGCCCTGCACCTTGGCCCTCCCTACATATTATATTGTGACTCCGGCTTTGAGGTTGGCTGGCCAGTCCCATGGTGCTTCACTGGATGGGAAGGGGGCTTCATACTCATTATGGTCACTGTGGTCATGGTTTCCCGCTCAGCCTTCCTTGCTCTGTGAAGCATTTGAACCCTCCAATTTCCTCCAAATTCTTCCTGTCTTCATAGATCGAGCCTCATTGTGTCAGGAGAGTGGGCAGATGGGAGCCCTTCTCACCTAAATGGGGACCTCTAGACAGCAGACTGCTCTTTGTATGACATGCTTTCTCAAGTAGCCTCTGTTGAGGGAGACTTTATTTCTTAAGGTCAGAGAGAGTATAAACCAGAGCAAATAGTAATTGGCCTTGGCCTCTTCTTACTCTGAAGACAGGACTTGGGACTTTGAGGGGGGGTGTAGAGCCCTTCAGAGAAATGCAGGGGCTGACTACTGTTGCTCTGCCTTCTTCCTCTGTCCTTGGTGCTGGGGGAGTCATTTGTTATCCTTCCTGGGGGAGGGGATGCCAGGTATTTACAAGTGCGCCATGCTCCGTGCTGGGGGCATCACCAGCTGGCCCATTAGTCCACATCATCCCATTATCGGCCTTGCACCTGCCTCCCTCGGCTGTCTCCAGCACACTCAGCCAGGATCTGTCTCACAAGTTAACTGAGAGAATTTGTTTATAAACTGACTGGAGAAGGACTAACTGAGACAAACGTCATTACCGTGAACACTAATCACATTTCGCCAGCCTGGCCTTGTGGTCTTATGGATGGCCATTTCTGCTCTGCTTTGGGCTCAGCCTCCAGAGGGCTCAGGAGGGAGGCTTCACTAGCAGAGCATCATTTAGCCCCAATACACACAGGTTCATAGGAGGAAGCTTGCTCTGGCACAGATGGATGCAGGTCCAGATGTATGCACCTCACACCAACATCTTTCTAATTCCCTCTTTGTTGGAAAAAGGTTACATTTCTTAAAGACCTAGGCTGCCATGAGATACCAGGACAGCTTCCAGTCCCAACCTATGCTGCCACCAAGACCCTCTGAGGGGTCTCCCTTTTCTTTTAGCATGCCACTTCCAGCATAGTCCATTCTCCACTAACCTCATGTCTCCACTTAGGAATAGTTCTACCCAGTGTCGTTTCCCTCTCAATGCCAGGACACTGCCAGGCCCCTCCTGACCCCACCTTGCCAGCCTCTGTTCCATCTGGTCAGTAACATTACACATGCCTGACATTTCATTTATGCTGTGGTAGGCCTTCTTCACCAAGACCAGAGTATTAGAAAGGTCTCTTCCTTTGAGAATAGCCTCTGTACCTGAGTCCTGCCCAGGATCTCTGCTCTGCAGTCCACCTTCTAATCTTCTTTCTGGTAGTGAAAGTCTCCTGCTTTTACAGGCTTTTCTCCTCAGTATCACATTGTCCAGAGAGCCCCATCTATGCCTGCTTCAAACACACTCACAGTATGATGGCGGGGAGTTGGGGAGGACTGTAGAAGCACCCTTGGTCCTTTGGGGTTCTCTGAGAACCCACTACTGGGCCATAGTCACTTGAAGTCTCTCTGGTCTGTGCCTACACTTGTGGAGTAGTCCAGAATCCAGAATTTTGAGAACTGAGCGGTGATCAGGCCCCTTCCAGCACTCGCCAGTGTTGGGTACTATGGACATATGGCCAAGAGACACCAAGGAAGACTTGTGGGCACTGATTCAGAGTGAAGGGTGCAGATCCTGAACACTGTCTATAATGAGAACATTGTATGATGTTGGAAGACTTCGGGACTCTGATTGGCAGGCATTGGATCCTGACAGAGGTGGCTGGCCAGGGCAGTGCCAGAGGAGACATGCTTGTGGATATGGCCAATGGAGTGATCGGTCTTGCTTGTCTACACATTTGTTTCAAAGGTTTTCTTTTGTTCCCAGTAGGGGAGATGGGAAGGACAGAAAATCAATGAGTGATAATTGAAGAAAATTTTGAAAGTGAGACAAATTAATGCTCAAATCCTCAAGTTTGGAGTTGTGCCTGGGCGTTCTCTTTGGTTTCTGTGAGAGGTGTTCTCTGGCCACATCTCAGGACCTGTCTGAGCTAGGGTGACCTAATGTAAAGGGCATCTGCTTTGGCTAGTAACAGGCTCCTCAGTAGGAATGGAGTGGAGGCTGGAGGAGGCTGCAGGAGGCTCCTGCAGTGGAGGCTGCAGCCCAGTTCCAGGACGTGCTGGGGTGCGTGAGGGGAGGGGGTGGGGTGAGCGGATGAGCAGAAGCTTGCTGCCATATTACTACCCGAGGAAGTCCCTTCAAGCCCCAGGAGGGGATGTGCTTCCAGTACCAAAAGGGGTTTGTTGGTCTGAGTTGGCACTGGCTGGAAGGGACAGCTCTTTGCTGCCAACAAGACTGATAGTATGACTTTCTAAATGGCTTCCAGGAAGGGCTTGGTAGAGTTGTTTGCTCTTTCAGGCTTCACACTTTCCAGGAAAAATCAGTGTCTGCAAATGGCCAGGATGTTTTCATCATTTCTTGACTGTTGCCATCATCAGAGGGATGGCAGATGGGCTGATGGTGTCATGAATGGCTCCATTCTGTGCTCTATCTCCTCAGCTGATGCTCCTCCTCCCCCACCCTGGCCTCCTGGATATTGTGCCAGGGGTGATGATGCCAAGGAGGAGCATTCCTCCATGCCAGCAGCTAGTCTAACAACGGTGACAGCTGAGGATCCCCCTCCATTCATATCCAGGGCAATCTTTGACCTTAGTGCCTTAACCTCGGTCTCAGTTTCCCCAACTGTAAATGTGGGGTGGCAATAGCAGCTACCTTCCAGTGTTGTGAGGATCAAATAACATCTGTAAAGTGCTTAGTTCAATGCCCAGCACGTGGTAAGCACTTAATAAATGTACCTTATGGTCCTTCTACTGTTCTTTCTCTTAGTGGCCAAATCCAGGGACTTTTTCTCAGTCTTCATTCTCCTTGGACCCTCTGCAGGCTTGGACACTGCTGGTCACTCTCTTCTCCTGGATCCTCTCTTCTCTCTGGGTTTATGTGACACCCCTCCATCCTGTTCTCCTCCTCCCTCTCTGACTGCTCCTTCTCTGTCTCCTTTGCTGCATCCTCCAGAACACACCGTCTAACTGTAGATGTCCCTCCCTCAGAGTCCTGTCCTGAGTCCTTTTCTCTTTTCCCTCTATACTATTTCATTTGGTGAGCTCATAAGCTCCTATGGCTTTAAGGATCAATTCTAGTCTAATATCTGGTCACTGGATCCAGATGGCTCCGGAGGAGAAAGTGAGGTTGGTGCCTTTGCACAGACTGTCTCCCTTCAGTTTGAGTCACTTGTGTGTCTTGCATCGCTTCCCCGATGTTGTAGTCTTCTTCAAGAATGAAGGACAAAAGCAATAACTCATCAAAATCAATGATTTTCAGCTCCATCCATCCCACCCCAGCTTCTTTGCTGACCTCTAAGCTTGCATCTCCAGCTGCTTTTTGGGAATCTCAAATCCAGTGTCCAGTAGACATCTGAAACTCGACATAGCCAAAATGTGTGGCTCATGATCTTTCCCTCTGCGCTTTCTCCCCGACTCCTACCTTCCCTATAACTGTACAGGGCAAACCCACCTTCTCTTTCCTCAGGCTTACCACCTAGGCATCATCCTGGACTCCTCACCATCTTATTCCCCACCCCACATCCAATATGGTGCCACTATTTGCCAACTCCTCCTCTGCAGCTTCTCTCCAATGTGATGCTATCTGACCCTGCCCCGATCCTGGTCCAGCCCCTCATCACTTCATGCCTAGATGACTGCACTGGCTGTTGGTGGGTCTGCTGGCTTCAAGCCTCTCCGCCCTCCAGCCCATCCTCCATTCAGCCACCAAAGGGATTTTCTTTAAAGTGCAGGTCTGACCATGTCAACCCCTCTGCTCAATAACCTCCTTCCAGGAGCAAATACAAAATGCAGTTTGGTATTCAAAGCTTTTCCTACCCTGCCCCCGCCTACCTCTCCAGTCTTCTCACTCCCTACCCCTAGTATGTGTTCTTGGGTCAGTGCTCCCAACTCCCTGGCCCCCTCTTGGCTCTGGGCATTCTCTCTGACCCACCCCGCCCCCAGCCTGGAACACTCTTCCTCCTCTGCCTTGGTTACTGGCTCAAGTCTAAACTAAGATTCCCCCCTCCCACAGGAAGCCTTCTCCTCCCTAATTCCAACCACTCCCCTTTGTCCATTATCTCCCATTGATCCTGGGCACAGTTTGTTTGTGGTCTGAGTCCTTAGACTGTAAGCTTCTCAAGGGCAGGGGCTGTCTCTTGCCTCTTTTTGTCTCCCCACACCTAGCATGGGGCCTGGCACATAGTAGGCACTCAGTAGATAGTGACTGATTGGTGACTCTCCAATCTTTATAAACAACGCTTGGCTCTCTCCTGAGCTCCAGGGCCTGCTACGTAGTAGGTGCTCATATCTCAGCCTCCCTACCTGCGTGGGCAGCTTCTCTCAGGCTGCCCTGTGCAGGATCTCTGCTCCTCTGTTTCCAAGGTTCAGCTCTGACCCAACTCCACTCAGCCTGGTAGCACATGGACCCGTGTGTGCATCATCTCCCTTCCTGTGTGCAGACATAAGGGTTGTCTGCTCCTCCAGGGCAGAGGATTCCTCCCATCCTTTTTGTGGCATACTGGGGGAGGTCTTCCATGCTTGCTGGGAAACAGTTTTAATGTCCCCAAATGTCTGTGGGAAGCAGCCGAGCACAAAGGAGCAGGAGAGTTTGCCCCGCTCCAGTCAGGGAGCCTTGAGCAGCTGGACAGAGACCAGGGGGTCTGGGGGTACTCAACTGAGCACTCTATATTTGGCCACCTCGGCGTAGATGAGTCTCACCTCCCCAGCTGACTGACTCTGTGCACAACACCCTGGTGGGACCTTTGCCCCTCATCAGAACAGAACCAATAGGCTGCTACAGGCTGGGGTGCAAGGGTGGAGCAGGGGAGGATCTGGGGTGGGAGGAGCAGATGAAGTCTCCTCTGAACATCTGGTTTTGATTACTGATGTCTGGGAAGGACCTCAGCTAGGATGTCCTGGCTTCCTCCAGCTTAGGGATTTGGTCTGCTCTGCAGGGTGCCTTGGGCACCAGGAGAAAAGCTCTGGACCACTCCCTGGTCAGGAATCCTCCTTGTGCTGATGCCCATCAGCTGACCCAGAGGGCTGGCCCACCAGGCCTCTCCCCTGGTCCTTGTGCCAAGCAGGAGGGCACTTGCCTGAGGTGTGGCCTTTCTGCTGCTCTGTGTGTTCTGTTCTGCATTTCCAGGCACAAAGGGTAGGAGAGGGCTGCCGAGCCCCAGCCAAAGCCAGCTTTTCTCTCCAATAGCCTAAAGCAACGACTTGGGGTCCATGAAGCACGTTGGACAGGGGCTCATTGCATCACCTTTGTTTTGTTCTCTGTGAGTTTATAGCTGATGCCTCCTGTAAGTAGGGCCCTATTAATGGTCTTCCTTTGACTTGGAGTGAAGTAAGGGGCAGGTGACTCTCTCTGGCAGAGTTTTGTATGGGAAAGGTTCTAGGCTGACACGGGGTGAGGAAATCTAGAGAAGCCAGAGATAACCAGGAACCACAGAGAGCTGGAAGCTTCCGTGGACCAGGACTTCCATGAGCTTTTGGCCAGGGGCTTCCATTGGCCAGGAATCTCAGAGGCCTGGGAGCCTCTATGGGCCAAGAGCCTCCATGGGCCAGGAACCACAGAGAACTGGGAGCCTTCATGGACCAGTGGCCTCCATGGGCCAGGAACCTCAGAGGCCTGGGAGCCTCCATGGGCCAGGTACTTTCATGGGCCAGGGACCACAGAGGGCTGGAAGCTTCCATGGACCAGGGGCTTTCATGGGCTAAGAACCTCCATAGGCCAGAAACCACAGAGGCCCAGGAGCCTCCACAGGTCAGGTGTTTTCATGGGTCAGGAATCACAGAGAGTTGGAAGCTTCCATGAACCAGGGGCCTCCATGGACCAGGAACCTCAGAGGCCTGGGAGCCTCCATGGACCAGGAAGCTCTGATTTGTACAAATTTGATTTCTCTCCCCTCTCCTTGCCTCATTGGGGTGGTGGGAGATGGGAAGGCTCCAGATTTCCTGCGTGTCTTGTGACTGCAGTGATCAGGGAGGGCTTCTTGCTCAAATACTGGGGAGAGCTGGCCTGTTTCACAGGCTCTTCCCCTCAGTGGGGCATCTGGGGAGGGGGGAGAAGAGAAAGGAAGAGCATCTGGGAGGGGCTGTGCCATCCACCATATCAATGCACATCTAAGAGGTCTCTCTGGATACAGACCCTGGGAACACAAGTCCAGGGCTCCTGAGGTGACCTACACACCTCTTATCAAGATGAAAATCTGTCCTTCGAGTCAGTTCCACTCACACTCTCTCCTCTTCTGCTTTCTTCCAGGAATCTTTGTGACCAACCCTGGTCAGGTGTGCACCTAGACACCCCCCATTTGTGTTTGTGCTTCTGCACCTATACAGGCAGAGCCCCCAGAAGGCCTGCCCCTCAAGTCCATGGCTCTGCACCATAGATCTGGGGTGCCCCAGGCACTGTTTCCCCCACACAGCTCCCCTGCATTTCAGGTGAGGCTCCAGAGACTCTGGTTTGCCCCTGTGACAATAGAGGACTCACATTTCTCTCACCCAGTATGCTTTGCCAGGTGCTTGAAGCCCATAGTGCCAGAGCGACCCCATCTCACAGGCCTTGGAGGACCCGTGAGGGGCCCAGGCCAAGGAGAGCCAGAGCCCAGCCTCCCTTTGCCTATGGCCAGGGGCCATTTCTGTGGTCTGCCCTCCCCCTTCTGGGCCATACAAACTGACCCCTCCACTGGGTCTTGGCTGCTGCCTTGCTTCCCACAGGATTAGCCATGACTTCTGACTTGGTTCCCCAGAGTGGCGTCTGCTCCCTTAGACCAGTACATCCGATCCCCTACTGAGGGGCGGCCAGGGCTGCTGTGGAAACATCCGCCGATCACTCTCCTACTTGTTCTTCCTCAATGGTCATCTCTTTCCCTGGTTCTCCTCTACTCCACCTTCTGCCCCTTTATGAGGTGATGGAGCCAGTCGTCACAATCTATAATTCTCTTCCATCTTTTGTTCTGTATTCTTGAAAATAACTGTGCTCTCTGAAGGCCCGTTCTCCTGTGGCCTCCATGTTTCCCTGCTGGATGAGGAGGCCCAGCCTGAGCCGGCCAAAGTGCTGTTGGAGTTCTTGGGGCCTCTTTAATGGGATGACTGATTCCATTTACCCCCATTTCTTAAAGAAGGCTCGCCCAGCTAAGATGGCATCTTGACTTTCCCCTGCTGTCCAGAGCTCCGGAGAGGAGTCCAGTCTACCCCAAGATGAGCATCATTTTTTGAATAACATTTTGCAGGCTCTGAGTCTGCAAAGTGGTCTCAAGACTTTGGCTCTGGGGGCTGGTGGAAGGAGGAGAGAATCTTCCAGGAAAGGCACCATTACCTTGTTCTCTCAAAGTTTGTAACCTTCTCATAAAGGTGGAAAGAAGGAATGAGTGGTTACTGGATAATTCATCCTGGTTTGGAAGATGCCATTAGAATCTAAAGGTCATTCATTGGTGGAGCACAATTTCAGCAAATGGGTTTTTGTATTTATTCTAAAAAGAGAAAAATCTCTCCTAGGTCGATGTATACGGAAGGGTCTGAAAAGCCAGTGAGGGCTATTCAGCCTTTCGGTGACGCTAAGCCACATTTGTGGTGCAATTGGTCTCCAGGAAGCATTACTGGTCTAATCTCAGAATTTATGGCTTAGGGACAGGATATGAGCAAGAGGGCCAGAGACCCACACAGTGTATGGACAGCAGCTATGCAGAGGGGGCTGTGCTGAGAAAATGAGAGTGAGCTCCCTTTCCAGCATCACTGGACACGGTGACTCCATTGAGGCTGCATGGCCTCTCAGTCCTAATGTTTGGGGGTCCTAACGGTGATCGGAGGATCTGCGGCTAACAACAACGGGGCCCTTGGCCCTCTCCCCTGCATCATTCCTGATGATAGAAAACACGGTGAGAGCTGGAAGGACCCACAGAGTCTTCCCAGCCAACCCCTTCATTTTAGAGATGGGGGACCAGACACAGAGTCAGTGACTTGTCTAAAGCACCCAGGTATCAGTCACAGAGGCAAGCGGGGAGCCCAGGCCCTCCAAGCCCCAAGGCTGCAAAATGCCTCCATGATAACTTTGAAGGAATATTGTCCCTCGGTCCCCAGCTCTGCCTCTTGGCGAATTGGGGGTTTGTGTGATTGTCTGCCTATGGCAGCCACACCAGCCCAAGGAAGCCAGGCTGTGCTGCTAGGAAAATGCCCTCAGGAACCAGCTTGGCAGTTCTTGACTACCAAGCACGGAAAAGACCCAAGGGAAAAATGCTCACGTGTTTGAGAACCACTCCTGAGCATCTCCACGAGGAGGCCACTGCATCAGTGAGCGCTCGGCTCTTTCTAGAGGGTGTGTTGTAAGGAAGAGAAGCAGAAAAAGGCGGCCAGAGCCTTTCCCCATCTGACACCATCAGACCTGCACAAAGTCCTCGGTGGGATCAGAGCCCGTCAGCTCAGGTCCGAGAGGTTCCCCACGAGAAATGGGGCCAAGGAGGGGCTAACGGGAAGACATGAGAGGGGAAGAACTTCCTGCTGTGGTCTCCACTGGACAAACCTTTGTGAGGAATTGCCATTTTTACAGCATTTCATCCTCAGTGGAATCAAAATCCCCACTGTTCTCCAAGACTGTATAACCCAAGGCATGATTAATGAAAGCTGCCATCAAAAACATAGAGGAAGGCCGAACTGGAGGGTGAAAAATCAAAAACCAAACCAAACATGCCACATCTAGCAGGAACTTTCATTTCTTGCAGAACAACAGGACTCCATCACAATCTCATACCACAACTTATCCAGTCTTCCACAATGATGGGTATCCCCCCAATTTCCAGTACTTTGACACCTGAAAAAGAGCAGCCAATTGGTCATAAATGACCTTTTCCTCTCTCTTTTTCTGTCTGTATATAGGCACAGCCGGGTCAAAGTGTGCACACTTTTTAGCACCATTTGGTGAAGAATTTTACATTGGTTTGCCCCCGGTGAGAGCACCACCAACAGGGGTGCTCTGTTTGAGGAACTGTTTTGCCTTTGCCCGGTCAATGTTTATCATCTTGTGCAGCCCTATGGGTATGTGAGGTAGAATCTCAGAATTGCTCTAATTTGCGTGTCTCTAGTTGTGATTTGGAGCTTCTTTTTTTTTTTTAAATATGGGCATAGACAGTTTGTATTTCTTGAGAACCGACCGTTTATGTCCTTAGAATGTCTATCACTTGGAGAATGGCTCTTATTCTTATAAACTTGAGCCCCTCCCTTTTTAAGACCCTTACCAGCAAAACCAGCAAAATGTCTTTATCCTAGTTAATTTTTTTTCCATTTTAACCTTAAGTTTATGGATTTATTTGTGCAAGTCCTTTTAAACGTCATAATCAAAATTATTCACTTGATCTGCTGTCCACCTTCGCATCTTCTCTACTGTCAGAACTTTTCTCCCCTCCAGACATGGGAGAGCGCCTCCCCTAGCCTGCTCTCTCCAATTTGTTTGTGACATCACCTTTTCTGTCCTGGTCACACATTTGTTGGGAGCTTGTCTCAGTGTGATGCGTGAGGCGCCTTTCATCCTGCTGTCCAATTTTTCCAAAGCTTTCTGTAGGGCCTGCACCTCACCCGTGCTACCCATTGACCGATTTATTTTTCACCAGTTGAGAGGTTTGGGTCATCATTGCTTTGTAGAATAGTGTGAAATCCAGCACCACCGGCCCCCTTCTGTTCCTTTTTCTCTCTGTCATTTCTTGTGGGATTCTTGACCTTTTTACTATTTCTGTTGTGTTGTAAGAAACAAGGAGATAGATCATTTCAAAAGTCACTGAAAACTGGTATGAATGGATTCGGACCCGAGGAAGCTGAACCAGAAGGGGGATTTATATGGTAACAGCTGCACTGTGAAGGTTGCGTTGCTTTGAAAACCATAAGAACTGGGATTGATATATACATACCATTCATGAGACCAAAGGCGTCCATGTCAGAGAGGCGGTGGGCTTGGGGAGCAAAAATGTGCATGCATGCCTATTAATGTGCACGTGTGCATATGCATGTAGACACACATGCATGTGTGTAACACATATGTGCAACAGTGTGCATGCATACTTATCTGTAGACAGTCATCTAGGGAACTTAGTTTAGCTTGACTTTGCATATTTGTTACAAGGAACTTGTTTTTCTTTTGCTTCTCAATGGGGTGGAGAGAAAACAGCTGAGTCTTATTTAAGACCAAGAGAAGGGGTCCTACTTAGAGATGGGGATGCTGCCTGGGCTTTTGGACGAGGTCACTGGGGCCTTGGCTTTACTCCATCATTGCACTGTCCTGGAAGAGCTCTCTCCTGAAGGGGCACTCACCCGTCGATGTTTATAATGTAAAAATAAAACCTACATGGGGTGGCTAAGGTGGCGCCAGCCCTGGAGTCCGGAGGACCCGAGTTCATATCCAGCCTCAGACACTTAACACTTATTAGCCATGTGACCTTGGGCAACTCCCTTAACCCCAATTGCCCTGACTTCCCCCCTCAAAAAAAAAAGCAAAAAATAAAAATAAAACCTACAAATGAACCAACAACCAAGTCCAAGTTCATCTCAGACAGACCTCCATTTTGGGTCCTTTGGCCAGGCATGATCAGCGGCCATGCCCTCACTGACACACCGCTGCACCATGACGGCAGCCGACCAGCAGCAGCCTGGGCCATTTCTCTCCGTCAGGCTTAGCTGTACTTTCCAGTTGGCCTGACCCATCACCAAGATACTCCTGTTTACATTGCTGTGTTCTTTCATGGTGCTGGGGTGGGGGCTGGAGACCAAAGGCGCCCCTGAGATCGGCTTCATCTCAGCCTCCCAAAGGGCCTTGTCTGAGGACATCAGCTGGGAGCTCGCTGTGCAAGGGGACAAGCCATCCCTATGGACAAAGACTCTAGGCTCTCCCTGGGAGATTAGCGTTTCACAAAGGACTTTGAAAGAAGGACCAGAGATGTCTCTGCCCCTTTCTGCCCTCAGTCCTTACACTCAAGAACAGCCAGACTTGCTGGATATGAAGATGGTCTTTTCCCAGGCTGGAGCTATTGACTTCTGTAGGGCCTGCACCTCACCTGTGCCACCCACCAACCGATTTATTTTTCACCAATTGAGCAGTTTGGGTCATTATTGCTTTGTAGAATAGTGTGAAATCTGGCACCGCCAGCCCCCTTCTGTTCCCTTTTCTCTGTTGACTTCTCTGCTGCCTTTGGCACTGGTAACAACCCCTCCCCCTGGGTGCCATCTCTTTAGGGGTTGTCATGACCCTGCCTGCCTGCCTCTCCTCTGTCTCACGGCCAATCTACACTGCCTCACTCACCCTCATCCACTCCCACAGTTCTTTCCTCATCATTCAGATGGCTCCCGAAGCAACATGTCCAGCCCTAGTGTCCCCTCTGAGCTCCAGTCCCTCAACACCAACTCTTAAACCTACATTCCATGAGCATTTTATTCTCCTCCAGATTCTCCTTTCTTCCCAGCATTACCATACCCATGACAAGCGTCAGTTGTGGTCTGCCCCTTTAGAAGGAGACCCAAGGCAGGCACCCTTTTACCTATCTTTGGACCCCCGGTGTTTCTGTAGGGCGGGCCCTGCATCCAGCAAGCACTTGCCTGCCCCTACCTCTGCCCCTGACCCTGCCATGGCCCATGGAAGACTTCTTGCTCCCAAAAGTCAGGTTGTGGTGAGCTGGTTATGGAGAGCTGTTCAAGGTGACGCTTTGTTAGGGCACCGGTACCTCCAGTGGGGACCTTTGCTAGCTGTAAGAGGAGGGGGGACACTGATGCCAGGGGGTGCCACAGTCACCCCAGCCAAGCAGATGCTGCTTCTGGGGAAGGAGCCTTTGGGGTGAAAACAAAGGTGAGGAGGACGGCCCTCCAGCATGGGAGGGGCTCTGAGGAAGCCCTGCAGACTCACAGCTTAATTGCAGCCATTTATTTGCCTCATGTTCCAGGGAAGAGCACCATTTCTCGGCTTGTTTTTCAAGGTTGGGGGTTGTTTTTGTTCTTAATTTACTTTAACTTCTGGTGATTTACCAAACGAGGCTCTTGGAGGCATCTGCAGGGGGTGGAGGCGCGGCTAGGTTCTTTCATCTGGAAGACAAAGAGCTGGAATTTGGGGTTTTCTGGGAAAGTTTTTAGGTTCGTCCTCCAGTAAATATTATTCCTTGGAGTTTCTCCTCTAAGCCATGCAAGCACCCCTAGGAGCCCCCACACACACACCAAGACACACGCACAGACATACACACAACACACACACACTCACACACAACCTCCTGCAGAAAGAAGCCAACATTCAAGAAGACAGTGCCCCAAAACCTTGTGCCCTCATCCTTTAGACTTCCAAAGGCTGACATTTCCTCCAGGATGATCCCTTTCAAGATCACCAGCTGCTACCCCAGAGAGTGAGAAGATGCCCGAGACCATTTTGTTTGACTCCTCATTTCACAGATGAAGAGACCGAGTCAGCCCAGAGACGTTAAATGAGAGGCTCCAGACCCCACAGTCTCCAAGCTGGGAATCTCAGGTGTGAACCCCTGGGGCTTCCTGTGCTGAAGTCAGCAGACTTTCCACTATACCACCATCCAACCCTCATGATGCATAGTCCGTATGCATTCACATATTCACTCTCATATTCACAACACGTTTGCAGACATACGTTTACACACGCTCGTTCACACACATGCATTTACATGCACTTACATTTATACACTCACATCCACATGTTCACACACATACATTTACACACACTCACATATACACTCACACACTCTCACATGTTCCCATGTACGTTTACACACACTCACATTCACATACACACACTTACATTTACACAATTCACATACTCACACATGCATTTATACACACTCATTCACACACATTTACACACACTCACATTCACATACACACACTCACACATACATTTACACACTCACACATTCACACATACATTTACATATATTCACACAGTCACCTTTACATACAAACTCACATATTCTCACATACATTTACACATACACATTCACATAAACTCATGCTCACAATACATTCACACATGTACTCACACCTTCGGGTAAGAGCAGTGAGGACAGAGGAAATTTGGTTCCCCTGCCCAGAAATGGGGAGCGGGAGTCCGCTGCACCTGTCCCAGGCTTCTCATCATGGGGCCCTCCCTGGGGCAGGGGTGAGGGCAGAGGGCAGAGCAGCAGGGTCACTCTTTGTATTCTCCCCTCCCTCCCCTCCCTCCCCTCCCCCTATGCAGCAGGAGAAGCAGCTCAGGGGCCACAGAGGAGCCAAGCCTTTGCTTCAGCCAACAAATCCTGAACAAATTGCCTGGGGCACCTGGATTAATTGAGTTTCCTGCTCCTGACTGGCTTTTGTAGCCCATGAAAGAACTCAGCTCAGGTGAGTTAACCTGGCTTTTGAGGGAGGGCACCTGTGGTTATCCCAGCATTTATTGTGAATCCAAACACCTTGGGCCTTTAAACAGGGAAAGAAAGAGGCCCTGATAAGAGGCATGCCGAGGGGATTAGGGGGCTTTTTTTTCCCCTCCCCACTACCCCCATCCCCCCGACGTATTATAGGGCTGCAGAACAACTGAGTCTTGTGAAATTACAGGGACCAGAGCTTCCCAGAAATGCCCCAGATGGGAGGAGGCCCCGCTTCTTCAGAGACCCTGGGAATGGCCCCCTCCCCTCAGGGCGGGCCGCCTCCAATTGACCTGGGCTTGGCAGGAGGTGATTTGATCTGTGCCTGCATCCCTCCCTCAGAGGCGTCGCAGGCCCGGCTGCAGCAGCAGGGAGAGGGAGAAGGGGGGAAGGTGGGCTAGCTTGGGCCAGCTGGACTGGCATCCTCAGCTATGAGAGTAACATGCGGTGCTCACCATGAACCCTGGCAGCCAGAGACTGTGAGCTGAGGCCCCAATGATTGAGATTCCCTCACTGAGAGTATTTACCCAGGGCTGTCCTGGGCATCTGGATGGCATTTCCCTGAAGTACTCAGAGGCCAGGGCCCCCACAACTGGTTGCTGGGATCCCACCCCAAGCCATGAGCCCCAAAGCAGCCTGGCCAAGATGTGAGCTGTAGAAAGGCATCCTTGAGGTCTGTGAGGGAACTGGAGGCCCAGGCACTCCCTCATACCCACCAGGCCCTCTCTTCCATACACAGCCTCTACACAAGCTCAACACAGGAGTGCGCACATACATGTGCTCTCTCTCTCTCTCTCTCTCTCTCTCCCCTCCCCATCTCTCTTTCTGTCTCTGTCTCTCTGTCTCCCTCTCCCTCCCCCACTGTGTCTCTCTGTTTCTGTCTCTGTCTCTCTGTCTCTGTCTCCCTCTCTCTCTCTTCCCCTCTCTCTTTTTCTCCCTCTGTCTCTCTCTCTCTGTCTCTCTCCCCCTCTCCCATCTCCCTCTCTGTCTCTCTCCTCTCCTCCCTCCCCCCCACAAACTCAGGCCCTTTCTCCCACACACAATCTCACCACACAGCCTCACACAATCTCTCAGGCACCCACTGCAGCACTCACTCACACACAAAGACAGGAGACTTGTACTCAAAGGGCCAGGCAGCAGGTGACTGGGCGGGCAGGGCTCTGTGCAGCCCTCAGACCGTTGCTATTACAGGGTTCAAAGATGGACATGCATGAGAGTGCTGGCTGCACTCTCCCGGCCTTCCAGGGCACTGCTGACCCTGGAGCACTGGCCCTTGGGGTCCAGAGCTGAGAAGGTTCTAGACTCTCTTCTGGACCAGGACCTCCATTGCTCCTACAACAAGGCTTCTCCATCAGCACAACAAAAGCCAGCTCCTAGAAAGGGGCAGTGAGGAGGCAGGTCATTGATTCTGAACCATCCTGAGCACTGAGATATGAAGCCGACTTGCAAATTCTAATTGTCATCTGAGACTCAGTGGGACTCCCTCCCTGGCCTCAGTTATCCCCTCTAACAACGAGGGGTTGCTGTGGCCTCTTCCTGCTCTGGATTTCTTGGTCAGGAGGGTGACCTGTTTTAGGCCTGGAGGTTCTCTGCTGCAGCATTTGGTGAGACTCCCCTGGGGTTTCCAGCCACCCAACCTTTGTACACTGTATGTGTGAGAAGGCTGTATGATTCAGGGAAATCTGGGGCTTGTGAACCATTGCTTCTCCCATGCCTCACTGCCCGCCTCCTGTGTAATGCCTTGGCCTGGGGAAAGGCTTCCTTGATTGTAGCTGGGGGAGTGGTTCTTAAATTCATCAGATCTGTGGGAATCTGAGGGAATCTCCCCCTTCACCGGGCTCAGGTGGGCTCTGCTTTGCTGGGGGAAGACTGGGGCTTGGTTCCAGCCACTCCTGGGGCAGCTCCTCCCTCCCTTTCAGCCCCTGGAGCAGGTGCAGGGGCACAAAGATCAGGTTCAGATCAGCCCTGCCCTCAAGGAGCTCTTGGTCTCCTGGGGAGGGGTCGATAAAACCTGTGAACCAAGAACTCACAGCTCCACAAAGCGCTCTGGGAAGACGGGGTCGGAGGAATAGTTTAGGTGACTGGGGGGTCAGGAGAGAAGGGAAGCATGCAGGGCAGCCTGGGCAAAGGCCTGGTGGTGGGAGAGGGAATGTTTTGTGGGCAGCAGCGAGGGAGTCGGTTTGTCTGGACTCCAGCTGTGTGGACCATCAGGAAGATGCTGAAATGAAGCTGTAAGAGCAGAAGTGTTCACATAGTATTTACCGTGTGCTAGGCACGGTGCAAACAGGAACTCATTTGATTCTCACAGCAAACCCCAGGAGGTGGGTGCTGTGATGAGCTCCCATTTTACAGTGAAGGAAACCGAGTCAAACAAGTGAAATGACTTGCCCAGAGTCACCCAGCTAGTAAGTGTCTGATGCAGGATTTGAATTTGGGACCTCCCGATTCCAGGGCAAGCACTTCACCCACTGTGGCACCCCCTGGGTGCAAGAAGGACTTTAATGCCAGACCTGTGCATTTCTTCTTTACCTTAGAGAAAATAGGAAGCTTATGGAAAACTTCTAGGGTGCAAGGACCACGGTCTTTCACAGGGAAAGACCTGACCCAGGAAGACCAATGAAGAAGCTACAGCCATAATCAAGGTGGTTGGGGAGGAGTCTGATGGCCCTGGGAGTGGAGAACAGGGTCAGACATGAAGGGGAGAGTCAAGTTGGCTGGACTGGTGGGCAGTAATTCCCTCCCCATCATTCCCTTCCTCCATCACCCCTCTCCCCCTCCTCCCCCAGAGAACCAGACTCTGCCTTTTTAGATGGGGAGTCTGGCACAGGGTGCCAGGGACAAAGCAGCACCTGCACATTCATGTCCTCAGGGCAGTTTGTGGTTTTAGCAGCTGCCTAGGAGGCCTCCAGGGGGCAGGGGGCTTCCCACTGAGGACACAGCCCCATATCTTGGTCTCTCTTTTTCCTATCAAGTCCAGGACCAACTTATTTTGACCCCAGGAGCCTTTTCTTTGGCTCAGAAGTGGTGGCCAGCCTTAGAACCTGGGTCGAGTCAGTGTCTGGGGATGAGCCAGTGCAGCTGAATCAAATGGACACTGAGGGCCACCCCTGAGAGGCCCCCATGCCCTTTGTCCTTTGGGTCAGTTCAGCTTAGGCTTAGGTTTTCCTGGGGCTCTCCTGCTCTGCTTTGAGAGTCTTTGTTTCTGAGACCAAGGTGCTGTCTTTAAGTGGCATCAGTTTAGATGCCAATATGACTTCAGCTGAAGAGTCTGTTAACTGGTTGGGTCAGCTGGCCCAGAATGTTTCACTCCAGTGGCTCCAGGGCTGGACATGGCCTGGCCACATTTGGGAGGGAGCCCAAAATCAGGGCAGTCCTTCCCACTTGGTGAGACATGGAGCACATTCCAGAAATGGCCAAGATTCACCTGCTCTCCAAGGCCCAGCTAAGCCCCAAAATCTTTGTCAGGAAAGAAGGCTGGCTTGAACTTCAGATACTCCACAAGCCACAGAGGCTGGTGGACCCAGGGAAGGGAGGGAACTGTTTCCCTTGATGTGGAGTAGACATTTCACAGAGTAATGGATCTTCTCCAGGGCTTGCCCCAAGACCAAATGACTTCATGCAAGAAAAAATGTAATAGACTGAGAAAGAAGACTTGATTTAGTGGAATCTCAAAGCCAACCATCAAATGTCCTTCAGATGCCTCCTCCAGCCTTTAGGCAGTTTGCCAATCTGCAAGCCAGGCCACTTGACAGTCTCCTTGGGTCAGTCAAGTATGCAAGGGTCCTGGAGCTTGCTCTGAGCTGAGACAGGAATCTGAGACTAGGAATCTCTGGTCTTTAAGGGTCACAGCACTATTGCAGGGCCCCTTCATCAATGTCCCTCTCTGTTGGGTACTGGGTTCCAGAGACTGTAAGGAAGCAGGCCCTGCTACTGGGAGCTTCCTTGCTTTCTCTTGGTGGAGACAACAGGACCAGAGGGGAATGTGGACATGAAGTGTCCCCCAGAGATACAAGATATTCCATGTGTGTGTGCCTGCATGCATGTGTGTGCATGTGCAGCCTCCAGGGTGGGCTCCTTGGCATGCAGGGGACATGGGACATGGGACATCAGCTCCCTGGACCATTTTGGAAGGCACCAGGCATGGAGAACATCTTGCCTCCTCAGCCTAGACTTCCTCCAGAGCTCAGCATTCGGATCAACTTGTTGCTGCTTTCCAGGCTCAGACAATCTTACGCTCAGAGCTGGCAAAGAGCTCAGAGATCACCCAGTTCAAACTCCTCATTCTACAGATGAGGAAACCAGAGGCCAGACAGATGAAGAAAGTCACTTCTCCAAGCCGTAGGTAGGAAGTGTCTGAGGCAGGATTAGAACCCAGTACCTCTGTGGAGAACCCCCAGGGTCTCTCCCTGTCCTCCCTGGCAGAAGATGGCAGATGACTTTTTCAGGCTTTCTTGGTTCAGTCCCTAATTTGACTTTGGATGACAGTGATTCATCCTCCAGCCATCATCCCTCTCTCTCACTAAGCAGAGGCCCTACAAGGGGATTGTGTCTTGGTGGGGGCCCACACCCATCAATAATCAATCAGCTTTTCTCAGGGAGCACCAGCCACTGAGGTCTCCTGACCTCCAGTCCCTGACCACTGGGCTCCCTGTCCTCTGAGAGCTGAGAGCACCAAAGCCAGAAAAAAGTAGTCTCTTTGTCTACAGCCCCAGGATGAGCAAACCAGTGCCTGAGCATGCCTGTGCAAGCTTCTGTGGGTGGCTGAGCTCAGGTTGACCTTGCCCACTTTGGCCAGCTGACCCAGAGTGAGGCCTGGTCAGGCACCAGGGGAGAAAACCCCCTTGAGAGCAGGTGTCCAGCCATATACCCCTGCCCCCAAACACAGGACCTCCCCTTGGCCTGAGGCCACCACTGGGAAGGTCCCTTTTCTTCTAGGAGAATCTCAGCAGAGATACTGAATAGGGCTGAGGACTCTGTAGACACTTTTGTGTCGATAACCAGATGAGTCTTTGGCTCCTCGTGTGACCATGTGTGATGCCCTTGGGGCAGATCTGGACTGTACCCAGGGATGGTTAGGTGCCACAGGCCAGCTGCGTTCTCTCATATCAGAGGATTCCCCCCCAGGAGACTCTGATAAAGGCCTGCAGGCAGGGGCCAGGCATTTTCTGGCATCTTCCATCTTTGTGAGCCTCTGCCTATCGCACGATAGGACTTGCTTCCAAGCGTCTGGGCACAGTGTGGGCCTGTGCCCTTCCCAGGCTGATTTCTCTAGTGGCACAGTGTGACTTGGGGTTGGGCCTGTGGTGGCAGTGGTGGTGGCATGCATGGTGGATTTCCCTTTCTGAAGAGATCTTTGAAGAGCCCAATGAGGAGGGGCTGGATGAGGGGGCAGGAGGTTCTACTGAACCCAATGCACTGGAGGGGATCGGGTCTAGCCAAGGAGGCTACTGAAGGCATGAGGGGAGCCCTAGTAGCAGATGTTTTTCTTGGCCAGGGCCATTTTGTCTGGGTGCTGGGATGTGTCATGATTGGAGCATGGGACTCGGCTCCTCGGTTGCCCTGGAGATGAATGTGAGGGGTGGTAGTGGTGGAGGGAGGGGAGGGCTTTGAGCTGGGCCTCCTCTTTCACCTGGGTCTCCTCTTTCTCCTGGAGAATGTGGAAAGAAAGCAGAGGGAGCTCTGTCGGGTGGACAGGAGACTTTGGATAAAGAGGGAGAAGCCAAGGCCTTGCCCCAGCAGGGCTGTCCTCTTCCCAAGGGGCCTGATTCCCCCTGGAAAGGAGGCAGAGTAGGAAACATTCATGAAGAAGTTGCCCTTCTGCCAGGATGTAGCAGGGGCCTCGGTGGGTGGGGCGCCCTCACTGCAAGTCTTCTTGGAGGTATGGCAGGGAGGGAGCCTGCCCCCAGAAACCAGTGAGGGCACCAGCCCCACCCTCTGGGGCTCCCTAGGCTCCATCCTCACAGGGCACGGCTCTCCGGAGCCCTCCTCACTGGTTCCCATGGTAACAGTCTCCAGGTGAGCTCTCCCCAAACAGCCCACCCCCTCCTCATGTTTCTCCCCGGTGGTTGGCTCAGTCACATGTCCAAGTGAGGCTTTGTGGCCCATTCACCAGACTCACATTCCTCATCCTGGCCTCAGTCTCAGGCTTCCACACAAAGGGGCCCCCACTCCCGTCTGACCCAGTGCCCAGGGCCCCAGGGATTTCAGGGCTGCCTATGGAATTGTACTGAGAGTGGAACAAATGGGATTAGAGAGATGCTTTTTACCTGGGTTGGAGCTGAGGGAGCCTGAAACCCCACCTGTCCAACGAGGCCACCCCTCCCTCCCTGGGCTCCCAGAATTGCACTGGAACCTCTCTTCTGGCTGAGCCACTTCAGCTGGATTCCACTCCCTGCTCAGGGAGCCAAGGCCCGCTAGTTGTACAGGGCTCTGTCAGGGAATCAAATCCCCCTAAAGCCAAAGTGTCCCCTTAAGGCACAAACCTTTCAAGCCCAGGGTGTTACAGAAACTGTGGCCAAAGTCAGGAGGTTCAGAAGTGTCTGCTTCACTAGAGAGATCAGAGAGGCAGAAGGACCCACATTTGAGCACAAAGACTGCACCTGTGCAAGCCTTCAGGGCATGGAGGAGGGTGTGGGGGGAGGAGATAAATCACCAGCATCTCAACTGAGGACTCTGCCCTCCAACCCCCAGAAAAAGACACTGCCAATAGTGGGACAGCCATGGAGTGTCAAGGACAGTGTTAGGACAGGGGGAGGGGAAGGGGAAGGAAAGGGAAGAGAGAGGAGAAAGGTAAGGGGAAGGGAGGGAAAGGAAGAAGAAAGAGGAGGGGAAGTGAAAGGGGAAGGAGAAGAGGGAGAAGGGGAAAGAGACGGTGAGGAGGGGAGAGAAAGATGAAGAGAAAGGAGGGGGGAAGGAGGAGAGGGAGAAGGGAGAAGGAGCTGGTGAGGAGGGGAGAGAAAGATGAAGAGAAAAAAAGGTGGAAGGGAAGGAAAGGAAAGGAAAAAGGAAGGGGAAGAGGGAGAAGGGGGAAGGGACGCTCAGAAGGAGGGGAGAAAAGATGAAGAGAAAGAAGCGGGGAGAGAAGGAGAAGAAGGAGAGTCTCGGGCTCCCAGCTCCACCTTCATCAGCCTCAAGGCTTTCTGAGTCCCCCTGGTGGGACTGTCACCC
Organism: Pseudocheirus occidentalis; assembly: GCA_028646575.1. NCBI lineage: Eukaryota > Metazoa > Chordata > Mammalia > Diprotodontia > Pseudocheiridae > Pseudocheirus > Pseudocheirus occidentalis. The sequence continues at coordinate 851,179 of CM053597.1, forward strand.
TCCTAAGTCACAGCTTCCCATAGCCTCCCACAGCCAGGCTGCGGGTGGTTAGAGCATCGGCCTGGAGTCAGAAGATTCATCTTCCAAGTCTGTCTCTGGCCTCAGATACTTCCTAGCTGTGTGACTCTGAGCAAGTCACTTCCCCCCATTTGCCTCAATTTCCTCATCTGTAAAACGAGCTGGAGAAGGACATGGCAAACCCCTCCAGGACACCTGCTGAGGAAAGCCCAAACGGGGTCATGAAAGTGACTCAACAACCAGAAGCTGCAAGAATGGGCACCTGCTGCCCCTTTCAGCAAGCCCTGGGGCTGAGGGCAGGAGGAGGAACCTTGCTCGGAGCTGCAACTTGTCAGGCCGACACTCAGGAGCCTCTCTGAGAGCTCCCTTTCTCTGCCCCCTCCTCTCCTTTAGTCTAGACCCTCCCAGATCAGTCCTGATGCCTAGTCTACCCTTCCGGCTACACTGCTGTTGGGTACAGGAGAGGCGGCTCCATGACAAACAGTGGGGGAGACAGGAGGGCCATCCTCTCAGCTCTAGAGCCCCACTGGCTCCTCCCTTTGGGCTGATCCTGGGCTCTACATTCTCGGTCACTCCCAGGTTCAAGCCACGCCACCTCAGGCCACTCTCAGCTTCCAAGCGTCTCTCCCATGTGACTCTTCCTCCTCATATGGCCACTGCTTTGTCCCCGCACTCATGGCTTTCTTCCTGGGAGACCAGAAGAGACTCTGAATTGGTCTCCCTGCCTCAGGCCTTTCCCCAGATCTACCTGTTGTCACTCGGCTGCCATGTCTGACCTTGCCATTCCTCTACCCAAGAAGCTTCAGTGGTTCTCTCTGGCCTCCAGGATTACCTAGACAATCTTGTGATGGACGTGTGAAGGTCTGCATGACCTGGCTTCTTCCCGTCTTTGTTGTCTTCTTGTCCCTTTCTGCTGTGACACATCCATCATTAGGGGAAACTGAGGCAAGGCTCCTTCCTGCCGCTTGCACCTTACTCCCCTTACCACACTCTAAGATCCTGCAACACTGGTCTCCTTTTTGTTGACCACACATGACCCTCCGTCTCCTGGTGGTTGTTCCCTGTGTCTCCAGTTCTGATTCCCACATTCCTGGATTTCTTCAAGATCTCTAATCCCACCTTCTATAGGAGGCCTTCCTGGTCCTCTCTACTGTTGGTGCCTTCCCTGTTGAGATTGCCATTCATCTCCCCTGCCTAGATCTTCTGTGTATCTTGTTCTTTCCGGGTTGTCTTCCCCATTAGAATGCACAATTCTTTAGGGCAGGGACAGTGTGTTTGTGTTTTGTTGTATCCAGTGCCTCAAATAATACCTGGCATGTTGTAAGGACTTAATTTTTCTTTTTAATTTTTGACTGATTGCTCCATCTAAAATCTTTGACCTCGGGTTTCAGAGATGTGTGTTTGCACCTCTTTCTGGTTGCTAATCAGCTCTGTGATGTTGAGCCAGGGCCTCCAAGGTATCACAGCTTAGTGGAAAGAGAACTGGGTGGTTGTGGAGTCAGAATGACCTGGGTTTGAAAGCTGCCTCTAACACTTCTTAACTGGGTGACCCTGAGCCTCAGTGTCCTCATCTGTAAAATGGGGCTAATTGATCCTGTAGTACCTTCAAGGTTTGGGTTAAATCCCGATGGGGTTGTGGGGAGTCTCCAAAGATGTCTCTTATAGAAGGTGCTTTGTGACTCTTCATTATTACTGACACATCTGGAAAGTGACAGCTTTGGAGCTGATGACTCTACAGTTTCTACAATTCTAGGATTTGAAGGGATTCCATCTTGCCAAGTGACTCTCCTCCCCTCCTCCCTGCCCCCATCCATCGGCACAACCTCTGCATAGCTCACTCTCTGCACTGTGGATGACTAGTCATTCTTAGATTTAAGAGTCTTTGGGACCTCAAAAATTCAGCTCTCCTCTTCCACTGATGTCCAGCTACTGAACCATGAACAGAACATACAGCTGTAAAAACAACAAGAAAGAAAAATAATCTGTTTGGGAGGCAGTGGCCCCTGGCATCCCTGTTGGGCTCCTGGCTTGGGAATAGCACATGCACTGCACAGAACTGGGATGTGACGCCATCTGGGAAGGCATCAGCAATGGGGTGGCTTGCCTGTCCACAGCTACAGAGGAATTCAGGCTCATCAATCCTCAAGCATTTATGAAGCACCTACTGTGTACTGTGTACCAGGCACTAGAAGTGGGATTTGTTTCCTCCTCAGACCTCTAAGGAACTCCATCTACCAGGGCATATTGGCTTTTGGTCCACAACTAAGGGCTCTCAGGGCACCATCTCCAGTCATCCTGATCTTTATCTGGCCACTGGTTCAGATGGCTCTGGAGTAGAAAGTGAGGCTGGTGTCCTCACACAGCCCTCCTTCACTCAAATCAAAGTCAACTGCAAGTCATGTCATCACCTGCCTGGTGTCACTGTCCTCTTTGAGAACAAAGAACAAACAACAAGAAGAGTGCTCAGGGGGTAGGTGACTTTTTCAGGGACATACAGCCAATATATGGCAGAGATAGGACTCAAATGCAGGTCTTCTCAGCTCACATCAGGAGATAAGAAATCCATGAGTTTTTACCTCACTTGAATACTCAGATAACTCACAGACTCCAAGACAGCTGAGACAGTGTATGTGCACATGCACATGTGACAGTTGGTGTGTGTGGATGTGTGCACTCATATGTGAGGGTGGAACTGTGTGTGCATGCATGTGACAGGGTGTGTGTGGGACTGTGCATGTGTGAGAGTGGGTGTGTATGTGCGTGTGTGTGCATGTTTGCCTGTTTGAAGGGTTAATGTTCCTGTTTATCATTACTTTGTAAAAAATGAATGAATGACTTCCTCTCTTCTCTTCTCAAGCCTCCAATAGAGGGGACAACAGAAGGGACCATTGCACTTGTCAAAATGCCTTCTTTCGTAGGTAGTGCTGGGTAGTGCTAGAAGCAACCCATTATTTGATAGGAAAAGCTGTCAGAGAATGCAGATGTTCTAAGCAGAGCCTTCTGTTTGCTATTTCCCAAGCAGCCAGAGGTGGCTCCTTACAAGCCTGGAGTGCTGAAAGGTTTACCAAAGAATAACACACAGACTCCCCTGGGCTTCTGGATGCCTCCTTTCTCCCATCCCCCCTCCTCTGTCTTCCTGTGCTGTTAACTCAGCTCAGCATTTACCCCACTCAAGTGCACTTTTGCAAAGAATGGCTTTGCCTGTCAGACCCATTGGCACTGACTAGGCTCCCTTGCCCTGCTTGTCAAGTTGGACAATTTTTTCTTGTAAAGTATATTTTGCAAATATCTGTGTTTGTTGAAAGGTTATTGGCCACTTGCAGAAATGGGGTGGCTGGGTGGTACTTGGGAAGTTGTTGGTGGTTTCAGTCCGGACTTGGGCCTGTGAGCCCAAGTATGACGGATGTGAGCAGGAGAGGGCATGGGCATCCTCTCAGATGGGATCCCACGCAGAGCGAATTTCTTTCATGGTTATTCTAATTTCAATAATCAAAAAGCAGAGAAGAACAAAGTGTTGTTGATCCCTCAAGGTGAAGGGCTTTGGTTTTAATGAGACACCACCCAGTCCTACCTAAATCGCCGGTGAATATGTTTGGGGAGCCGACCTTTGAGCTCTGACGTGCACATTGTGCGAAAGTCCAGCTGTAATATCTCTTTGTAAAGCACCAGGCCAAATGGAGTTTACTCCCTCCTGAGCTGAGAGGCTCAGCTACATTCAACGCTGGGAAAATTGGTGAAAATTGCCTAAGGAGAGAGCAATTTGGGGGCCCTTTGGCTCTGAGTACAAAGTGGTAGCAAATGGCGCTGAAAGGGTCTTAAGTGTGTCGCTGAAAATCAGCTTCCTCCTCGCACTGGGTGCGTCTTCCTCCGAACCCATTTACATATTCACTGGAGAAACACGCTTAGCAGTTATCAAAAGGGGCCCACTGTGTGTGTGTTGGGGTGGGGTAGGCATCTGCGGATTCAGATACATTAGGCTGGAGGCAGGTTCCCCAGCACAGTCCCTGCAGGAGAAGAACGTCTCTCTGCCTTGCCTTGGGATGGAGGGAGAGTGGAAGGGCTGGGACCAGAAGGGAAAGAGGCCTTTTTCATTTCTGCCTTTGTTCTCTTGGGTCCAGCACAGAGACTGGCACATTTAATGAATGCTTCCTCGATGAAGAGATGAATAGGAAGGGATGGCAGCAAATCCATGTTTAGCCTATCAGCATGCCCCATGGGCAAAAAGGAAGAAAAGTCAAGGGGGTGGATGGGAGGGCCTCCCACACACTGGATGGGAGCACCCTGCTGGCTCAATGAATTCTCTTCCTGGAGATGTGGATTTGGATCCACAAAATAAAGTCGTCTCTGAACAACAGGAAGAGTATGGTGCCCCTGGGAGTTCTTCAGCAAGGGGAACTCCCGTGGGTGGGAACTCCATCCCCTCCTGAGGGAATAAGCCACAACCCCAGCTATGACTTGGTGGGTGATTTACAGGGAGTTAAAATGGGCAACAGTTCACGCAGCTACTAGATGTTGAAGGGGAACCTGGACCCAGGAGATTCTGACTGCAGAGCCAGCATTTTGTCCCCCTCTCAACAGAATGAGTACAGAGATCATCCATCTGCCCCTCCAGTTTAGAGCAATGAGCAAGCAAGCTGCCTATGTAGTAGGGAAGGCATTCCCTTAGTGGGTCAACAAATGATTCTTAGGAACCTACTATGTGTAGTACTAGAGGTGTGGGAGTTGGGCTCTAAAGAATTAAATCTACTGTGCTCAAGGAGCTCCCCAGTCCTGCTGGTAAGACAGGACTGAAGTTTGTAGAAAGGTCAATGAAAGTGGATCTAGAGGAGCCACAAACCCAGTGCCATCTTGGTCCCACTGGGGAGTGCGAAGACACCAGTGGTCCTCATGAACTCTTCCATTTTGAGCCCCCAGCCCCCAGTGGAAGCTTTCCTTGCAAGGGAAAAGAATCTGCAACAATGGAAGGCTTTCCCCTTCACAGCTCCTGGGGAAGGTAAGGCCTGCTGAGCACCCCATCATGACAAGATAGGTACCCCCAAAAGAGAGGATTGGAAGCATGTCACCTGAGCAAGACTGTCCCATCCTTTACTCTCCCTACTCTGGGGCATTTTCTTCATAAATCCAGCTTCTACAGCACTCAGGGTGGTGTCCTCAACAGTATAGCTGTCCTCAAGAATCACCAAATGACAGCACCTGTGGGTGGCAGGCTCCCCACCCAAGAAACATGGGAGTGCAGCTACTACACTGGGGTAGTCCCTGAACATCTTGGGCAGCTGGAGAGAGCCCATTGGTGAAGCCTACCCAGCTTCTGCTGAGAAGACACCCAACACCTCTGAGTGACTCCTGATGGGCACAGCATGCTGTCCCTAGAAACCCTCTCAACCACCACAATGGACAAGGCAGGTGGGGTCTGAATCCCACCCCTCACTACCCAAGACCCACATTCCTCAGCCACGCTTCTGCCTGTCTGTCTATACAGGAAAATGAAGCCCATTGTTCAGGCTCAGGCTCAGGCTCAGGCTCAGCCTGGCAGTTTCTGTCTCTTGGTGGGTTGGGTTGGGAGATGAATACAGGTCACACCAGCCATAGCTCTGACTTCAAAGCTTCATTTTTCATTGGCCAAATTGACCAGGAGCATTCCCCAGCCATGTACCTCCATGCCATCTAGGAGATCTTCTGGATTGGTTGGCAAGCTTCAAATGTAAATATTTCATTGGCTAGTTGACATGGTCTCTCCCCTGTCCACTAGACTCCCAAGGGCAGGTACATGTCATCTTGGCAGCTCTCAGAGGAGAGGAGTCTAGCTACTCAGGGACAACGGTCCCAAGGCATCTGGTGCTGCTCATTAACAGGAGAGATGCCAAATAGGTGGGCCTTCCCTGGCAACATTTCTACTGGTATAGGTCACTCAGTCTATAATTGCAATGCTACCCTGTTGGGTATGCTTAATGGCTCCCTGGCCTATTCTTTGTGCAGATAACAGTTCGGGAAGGCGGTCAACAGCCCAGGCTCAAAAGCTGAGACTTTCTGTTTTACCAGGGAATCCCAGGGATTCCATTAACAAG
>CM053597.1:857761-872623 GCA_028646575.1 Pseudocheirus occidentalis
AAGATGTGAAGAGTGGAGTCCCTTTTGTAGCCACTGAATTTCACCACTACCTCTTGCCTCCCCCATTTCCCCAGGGACCCCTACCCCTCAACAATCTAATTGGAAATCCTAATTGACTCCAAACTCATTTCCTTTCCTGGAATTCCGTTAGGGTGGCCATAAGTGACTGAAGACAGCCATCGCTTGTTCTTTGTATATTGTTCTTTGTATATTGTATATTGTTCTTCTAAACATACTTAGAAGAAACTATGAAGTTGTATCCCCAGAACTTAGCCTAAGATCTGGCATTGTGTGTTAGTCAATGCTCAGTGAGTGAGAGATTTTGTATCTTATGGCTTATTTTCTCTCTCTGTCTTAACTGAACCACCCAACAAATGTGTGTGTGTGTACATGTGCATGTGTGTGCGCATGTACGTGTGTGCATATTAGTGCATGTGTGCATGTGCATGCATTGCTGTGTATGTATGCATGTGTGTGCATGTGTGTGTGCATGTGTGCGTGTGTGTAAGAACTTAAAGAGGGATCAACAAGAACTTCTATTTGGGGCCTCCTTTGCTGGTTTTCCACAAAAACCCTTCCACATTGCCCACCTCCATGCTCTATTCTGACAGTGTCATTCCCTTAGTGGTTAGTCTGAAATGTTGGATCACTTGGACCAAAGGGTCTGAACATTTCTCAAAATTTCTGTATAATTTTGTTTTGTTTTTCAAAACAATTTAGCACTCCAGCAACAACGTCACAATAAGCCCAGCTTTCCAAAGTCCTGCCAGCTTTGGTTTGTCTTCTATTATTGTGGCCAATTTGATACGGTCTCTTGGTAGGGTTTTGACATGCATGTCTCTGGTTATTGGGGAGTTTGAAAACTTTTTTCTTTTTTTCAAACACATTCTTATGGGTACCTTTTGGTTTTTGCACAATCAGAATTTCGCCCAGCATGCCATTTGCTCTTCCCTCTAGAGCACCATCTCATATCAGAAATAATATTTTTAAAGAAAAGGAAGAAGAGGAAACCTCAGCAGAGCTGGGTGGCCAGGGCAGGGCCCAGTGGCCCTGCTCTGCCCAGAGGAGGCCGGGGGGGGGGGGGCGTCTTCTCTTTAGAGGGCTTTGGTGCCAGGCTTGCTCCCAGCAGTTTCACACCATTTGCTATCTGGCTTTGTGGTTGGGCCTTCTGCCTATGCCATTTATGTGTTTTCTTGGCTCTGACTCCTTCAGGCTGATGCAGCATCAGATTGTCTGGTCTTTCTATAATTTTAGGTATTCATCCTAAGTGGCAAGCTAGGAGGCGCCACAATGTCTAGAACAAGGTGCCTGGAATCAGGAAGACTGGAGTTCAAATCCAGCCACAGACTCTTACTAGTTGTGTGACCCTGGGCAAGTCACTTCACCCTGTTTGCCTCAGTTTCCTTATCTGTAAACACCACATACCTCCTAGGGTTATTGTGAGGATCAAGGGAAATAATACTTGAATGCACACCTGAAAGCTCTGAATCTTTATCATTGTTACGTCTTTCAGCAGAGGACTATTCTGCCACATTTAGGGACCACAATTTATTTAGCCATTATGCCATGGAGTACGACTCTCAAGGTTCTGGTGCACAGAGGGACTCTCTTTGTATCAATGACTCCTTCGGGCATAAACCTTTCAATCACTATATTTGCAAAATTACAAATTGTTTTCCAGAATGGTCGTCCTGACGCACAGCTCCCCAGGTGGAGCATCGGTGCCTACCTTCCCACCACTCCAACCTGGACAAGCTTGAGCACTTTCAGGTAGCTGCTGGTGCTCTGTTTTTTTCTTTCTTCATAGCCTTGGCTCATTTATCTGTTGGAAAATCTTTGCACCACCTTCTCCTAGCATGAGCATATCAGACTAGTTTAAGATTCTCTCCCAAGCTACTTGAATTGTTTTCTTATTTTGGATGCATTATGCTTTTTTCATTTATTTTAATTGAACTAATGAGCTTTTCCTTCATAATATCTCCTAAAGAACGAAGGCCAGAGAGTATTATTCTCTCTCTCCATAGTGGTGAAACATGTAGCACTTCATTATTCTCATTTTTTTATGATTCAGAAAAAATTAAGACGGTTGCTCCATTTGGAATTTATTGTGGGACACGATGTGAAACGTGAGTATGTTTTAGTCCTTAGTCCAGATGTACAAGCATTAGTGAGCTCAGGAAACTTTGGGAAGAGAAGCCTCAGACCACTCACGATTAGTGGCAGGATAGAATTACTGTGGAGAGGCAAGGAGAAACCTTATCTTGTGGGACATTCAGTCATCTCACACCGTTGTGCCCATGAGAAGCATCACAAAAAAGAAAACCACGAATGTAACTGAAGCTTAGGCATCAGCGTCTGTTGCAGAAGATGAGGAGGTAGCGACATTCAATGAAGAATCCTGTCAGACTCCAGAAAGGAAACCGACAAACGCTCTGATACCCAGAGACTTCTGTGCAAAAGTGGGCAGAGGGGAGGAGGGTGGAAAAGATCAGCAAACATAGGCTTCCAAGGTAAGAAACGAGAGGAGCCCGAAGCTCGTAGCTTATGCAGAAGCCTCGTTCCCATGGCCGTGATGAATGCTTTCTGCAAGAAAGGAACTGGCCTGGTGAGCACCGTGTAATGACATTAGCAACAAAAATGAAACTGATTATATTTTGAGACAGGAAACAATTCTTTACTTATGTGGGAATCATTCTAAAATCAGCCCTGTGTATGGTCAGACCACTGACTTTTAAGTGGAAAGATCAAAATTAATGGGAATGGAAAATGGCAAAAAATATTTTAGAAAAATATATGGCATGCAATTAAATACCACCAATTTAAACAAGCTATTAATAATGAAAAATGGGAACCGGGCAGCAGAATGGACATTAATACCAATTAAAACAATTTTGATGTAAATCAATCCCCATAATGAGAAAACTAAAAGAATCTAATAAGTGCCTTAGCCAGCAAACAGTTGATCTTGCCAAGTAGAGACATATGGCAGCCAAAGGCAACACCAATTTAGAATATAAACTCGTTTGTTAAATCTTATGGAGAAGGATAGTGGGAGATTACATGCAATGTTACCTCACAAATCACGGACAACCAAGAAGGGAAAAGTCTATTTAGGGAAAGTTCTATGAGAGATCCAGCTAAAGAAAATCATCCTGAGGGTATTTAAGAATGCAACAGGAAGGACAGACGGGAAAACCTAAACTGAGGAGAGAAAATGGGGCCAATGCACAGGGTGTCCCAGGGGCTCCTTCTGCATGAATGGACATCGTGCTCAAAGCCTCTTGCCCTGGAACACTGCAGAGCCTTCCAGAGGAAACCAAGGGAGACTTTTTTTAAGCTATGTGTAGAGGAAAGACCAAGGATGCCTATTGTCCAGAACGTGACATGCAGTTGAATGTGCAACCCAGAGACCTCATCCATCCAGACATACATCTTGGACAGATCCTACACTTAGACCATGAGCCGGGTTCCCAGCTGAGCAGGGGTGGCTGGACCATCTTTGGAAAACTGAACTATTCTTTTAATGACCCTAATTTTTCCCTGTAAAAGAAGGGGCTATCTTCTTAATACCCATGACCTTCCAGTGATATGGTGTGGCAATGAGTCATAGGACCCGACAGTCACCAAAGAAATGGAGTTCAGGTCACCTGAGAGGCAAACCCAAGCTGGCCAGTCACATAGTGAGAGAGAGGGATGTACAGTGGGCAGCCTACATGTGCCCCAGGGGAAGCTGCAAGGAAGACTCTCAACATGCTGGATGAACTTAGGGCAGGACACGGATAAGAACCAGTCAGAACAAGGAGACAGACTGGTTTTTGTCCTGCATCATTGGTAGGGGCAGTCATACCAAGAAGAGCACCCATCTTTCCAGTGGAGCCATGGAAATGTGCTGCATGGATAGAAAAGGTGATTCGGGGACCCTAGAGCTCAGCCTTGCCCCCAACCCCCCTAAGTAGCTGACTGAATTGGAGACAGCTCAGGCCCTAGTCCTCCCATGCCTGCGAATCTCCCTTCTTTGGGACTGAGGGCCTTCCACTCCTCCAGGGGCTTGGATGGACAAGCACCAGAAGCACTCTGAGGGCTACATCAGGGTGCTCTTGGTGCTCTAGCTCCCAAGGTCCCTTGTGCAAGCCTCCAGGGGTAAACAAACCCAGCCCCATCCTCTGTGTAGGGGCCAGACTCATCTGGCATCAAGTAGAAGTGTCCCTTTGTGCGTCTTCTTCCCATTTCCCCTAGGACTTCGGCCTGGCTGTCCACCAGAGTGGCTTCTTCTCAGCTCCATCCATGTGGCACATAGGTCCACCAAGCTCTGGATGTCTGTGGAAGGGGAGGAGGCATCACTTCTCCTCTTGAGGCTCGGGGCCATGACTACCCCAAGGGCAGCCCCCTCCTCCCCAGGAGGGGAGGGAAAGGGAGGACACATTTATGAGGTGCCTATACTATGTGCCAAGCATTTTACAGATAGCATCTCATTTGAACCTCACACTATAGGTGCCATTATTACAATTTAGAAAACTGAAGCAGGCCAAGGTTAAGGGGTTTGTCCAGGGTCACACATTTGGTAAGTGCTTGAGGTCAAATTTGAATTCAGGTCTTCCTGACTCTAGCCCCAGCATTTCATCCATTGCTCCACCTGAAAGGCGGGGGAGGGGGGGGAAGACACTGTGCAGGGAATTACATTGGCCCATCAGGAGCAGTGGAACTGAAGTGGACACTGGACTAGCTTTTTTTGTTTTCAATTTTGCTCAGGCCAAAGGCAGCCTATGACATTGGTGGTTGACACAGTGCCCCAGAGCCAGCCGTGTGGGTGCTGGTTAGCACATGGATGACCAGACTCTTGCAAAAGGTGACTTGTACCAGGAACCTCCAGTTGGTCCCTCATGGTATCTCCCTCCCTCATAATTTGGTTTCTCAGCTCAAGGCCAAGTTGCAGTCTGAGGAAGCCTGCTTTCCAGTCCATTGGTCATAGCAAGTGGCTTGAATCTCAAATCCTTGAGATAATTTGGGGCTGATCAGCTGCTCATTCTCAAGTCACTACAAGGCAGCTCCTCTGGTCACTGGGGCAATGGGGATAATGCTTCTCTTCTCCTACTGGGTTTTGAAGTTTCATCACTCAAATGATCACAGTGAGCTCAAACATCTGGGGCATTGTCACCAGCATGTCTTCATGACAGAGTATGGGTGTTCAGGGAGGACAAGCCCTTCTGTGTGAGGGCTGCTCATCCCATTTCAGTGTCTACCTTCACTCACCTCTCACCTGAGGCTCCCAGAATCTGCAATACATGACACAGGCTGGTGGCCACACCCTGGTAAACCATCTCAACAATGGGCTGCACCAGGTAACTAACAGGCCTCCAATCCATCAGTGAGCTGGGGGTGGGCATCTACTCTGAGCATGTGAATTCCTCTGGTGAAATGGGCCGATGAGGGCCATGAAGCAGGTGCTGCACATCACTTAGAGCTTGGTCAGACACGGAAGACGTCAAGGTCATCCACTGCATCCCGTCACTGCTGGTCACCCTGACATGTCCTGCTGTTGGTCTTCGATGACTGGAGCTGATAACCTTGCGCAGCTCTGCCTCACTATGATGTTGTCAGTTCTCTTCGAAAGTGAAGGATGAACAACAATGTCTTTGTAGGCAATGCAGGCACCTCCAAAGGGGCTCCTGTTCATGGGGCGTGTCAGATTGCCAATGCCCAGTAACCACAGTCTTTTGGGGATGGCCTCCTCTCAGAGCATCCACACAACTGTCTTGCTCCACTCTGCAGATGTCTTCACCATGGCCTAAACAGGAATGGACAGTATCCAAGAGTGTCCCAGGCCTGACACATTTCACACCCTCTGGCTTAGAGGCTGCTCATGAGAAGATGGGGGTGAATGAGGCGAGGGTCACAATATCCCTCTTACAGAGGACTAGACTGAGGCACGTGGCCGCGCTCCCCAAACTCCCCACAGGTAAGGGCCAGCATCCTGGCATTCTGCTCTCAGGGCAAGCACTGATGCTGGAATCCACAGGCACTTTTCCATCACATCTGCCCAACTCCCTCCTTTGCATCACTCCATGCTTTTTACTTGCAGATTCCTCTTTTCTTCCAAATACCCAATTTCCATTTTGTAGTCTGACAACTGAGAAAGTCCATGAGTTCATTAAAGCACACACAAGGAGCCAGGAAGAAAACAAAGCCCAAAGACCCCAAACCTCACAAGAAAAACTCCCAGGAGTTTTGAGGAGACAAGTCCCAACATGACTTGCTCCGTTTGGGAACTTCAGGGACAGTGTGAATCAGAATGTTGGTGGTTCTTTGTGCTGAAGACAACAGATCTGGGTTATTCTGTGTGCAGCCGGTTCTGAGTCGCTTTGGGAATTCAAGTAATGTGTGGTGATGGGTTGAGGGATGAAGAGTAGGCAGGCAGCCATGCTCCCCTAAGAACTATCCAGCACTTGGGGATCTGTTTTCTTTCAGGAGAATGGTTGGTTGCCAGTGGGTGTGGGAAGAAGACTTCTACCATTCATCTCTGGCTGTGAAAGATAAATCCCGAAGGCGGGGCCTTCCAGGCAGCTCACAACCCATGAGTCTTCTCCAGAATCCTACTACCCTCCTGCCAATAGAAGCCTGTTTCTTTCACAAACCTTTTATTGGAGAGGTTCAATCTTCGAGATCAAAGACAGCTATAGGGCAGGACAGTGGACAGAGAAGCCTACCATAAATTCCCAGCTCTGCTCCTGTCTATGTGAGACCCTGGGCAAGTCAACCATATTTCTCACCCGCTCAGTTCACCAATCTGTAAAATAGGCTGTATTTGGTGACCTTTAATCTGTGTTTCTATGTAACTTATATAAACTCCCTAGATCAGAAGAATCCAAGACAGAAGCAAACTTCCAGGTGACTTCCTGCTCAGGAACCCAACAGCTGAAAGGTCTGTCTGCCAGCAAGAGGGCAAGCACATGCCTGCCGATTGATCTTTTATAAAGCAACCTCAGCCCACAAAATTTTCATCCCTGTTGCTAGAACCTCCCTGGGGGGGGGGGGGACCTTCACAGAACACTCTTTCAATCAATGCCTGTGGTGCTGACTTTTTAACATGCTGGAAATTCCCAATATAAAAAACCAAGGAAGGCAGCAGCGACGTATTTCTTTGCATTCATTGGATTCTGTCAGGCCCTTGGAGTTGCAGACGACAATATTCTATCAGCGTGTGAATCCTGGCTCTGGCTGCAAAAACCAGCCCTGCTACAACACTCTGGATCCCCAGCACCGGCTGAAAGAGGCAGTGAGGACAGATGTGCCATTTGACTTCCAAGGCCAGGCATCAGCAGAGCATGGAAAGGGGGCCAGGACCAAACCATCTGGCTGATCAAAGGGGCTGTAATCAAATACAAAACTATCCGCAGCTGGTCCCAGGGTATCAAAGGTAAACCTTGCTTGGGTTCACCTGAGGGGCTGGACCTGAAGCAGACTCTCAGCCAGGGCTAGGAGGGGGAGGCATCTTCAGGAGGACAGAAGGGAAGAAGGAAGGAAAGATTTATTAAGTCCCTGCTCTGGGACAGGCACTGTACCAAGAGCTTTACAAGTATTATTTCACTGGAGCCTGGCACGAACCCTGGGTGGTTGCGTTTCAATCATGTCCGACTGAGTCTTTGTGACCACATTTGGGGTTTTTGTGGTAGATAAGGGCGTGGTTTGTCATCTCCCTTCTTGGGCTCATTTTGTGGATGAGAAAACTGAGGCAAGACAGGATGAAGTGACTCAACCAGGGTCACACAGCTGGTAAGTGTCTGAGGCTAGATTTGAACTCAGGAAGATGAACCTTCCTGACTCCAGGCCTGAATATCAACCATCTCCCCACAAAACAATGAGAAGTTGACCCACCCCTCAAGGGACTGTTAGCTAAACAGGGGGCAGAAGCAACTAGGAAAGATGAAACTGAGGAGTCTGATTCTGTGACACTGAAAAACTTTTGCACAGACAGAAGTAAAAGCACCTGGGACAAGAAGGGCAGAAGCCAATGGAGAAAACAATATTCATCCAATAGCTCCAACAAGGGTCTGTGCTGTTTGAAGCTTAACAACATCATGGTTTAAAGCTGCACTCAGACTTCTGGAATGTCTTGAACAGACAATTAACACCCATGTGTAGCCCCAAAAGTCAGCCTCCAACTGATAACGCAGTCAAGTTCCCAAGAGAGCTGCAAACTATTAAGAGGTCCATGAAAACAAATGCTCCAAATCACAAATAATAAGAGAAATACAATTAAAGCAACCTTGAAGGTTCATCTTATACCCAGAAAATTGTTCTCCCCCCTCCCAAAAAAGTCAAGAGATGGGAAGAGTTAATGTTGGAGAACTGCAGGGAGCTAGGCATGCTGCTACATTATTGGTGTATCTGTGAAGCAGCAGGACCAGTCTGCAAAGCAGTGTGAAATTTCAAATGAGTCACAAAAACATCCGCACCCACTGACCCAGAGATTCCACTGCAGGGTGTGCGCTGATAAAAGAAGGCTTCAAATCTGACAAAATATTGATAGCAGCACTTTTGTGTGACAGAGAAGAACCAAGATGTCCAAGTCAACACCCACCGTGGGGGAGGGGGCAGGAAGCGGCAGGAAGGGGCAGAAAGCCTGAGGCACAGGAATGCAACATAGTATCACTCCTGGGCCTTGAGGACCGAGCATGACAGATACAGAGAAGTGTGAAAAGAGACTCAGATGAACTGATGCAGAGCCAGGAAAACAATGTATCCAGGGGCCACAATGCAAAAACAGGAAAATCATCACGTATCAAAGATGGAAATAGTGAAATGAGCCTCAAAGAACCAGAGGACAGGTCCCCTCTTCTACACAGATGTGTGTGTGTGTGTGTGTGTGTGTGAGAAGCTCAGTTTGAATGAGCTTCTTCCTGAGGCGGTTTGGGGTGGCTGGGAACTCTGAAATGTCAGGGTACAGGCCAGTGTCTGACTGGAATGAATTCACGAACCCAAACCTGCTTCCAGTCAAGGGGCAGTTTATTGTAGCTGGTAGAAGCCCAGGTTTCCTAGTGAACCTGTAACTTTTGGGGGTGAGGGATGCTTATATACAAAAGGGACAGTGAAAGAGTCTGGATGGGATTAAGGAGTGGTAGGTGGTCCTGGATGGTGAAAGGAAGGGCAAGTAAGCTAATGAGGTGATCTTGGTGGGCTGGGCTGGGCCTTAGAAGATTCAGGGACTGTGTTGCTTTCAGATATCTTGTCCATTCAGGGGTCTGTAATGAGAATCTAAAGATCTTTCCTGCCCCTAGGCCCTTGGATAGGCTTAAGTGGCTCTGAGAATGTTCCCTGATTTGAAAGTACACTCTGCCCCCTAATAGGCTGAATGTGGTCATGTGGAGCCTGTGGGGGGAAGTTTGTTTTTTTGGGAATGGCCATACCTTGTTACTTTGTAACTGGACAGTGGGTCAAGAGGGCTGACCCAGGAGAAGACTACATATGTGATGTGAGGCTTTGCTTTTGGGGTTCACTTTGAGAAGGGTTGTGATTTGACCAGAAGAGACTCTGGGAAGCCGTTGAGTCCCCCGGCTTTGAAAAACCCACATGTTGGTGCTTCCCTCTCTGGTAACTTGAAGAGATAATGGATGTAATGGTCAGACGGCTGGAAGCCCATCTGCTCATCTGTTTCTTGGTCTGCTTGTAACTTGTGTTTGTATTCTCTGGAGTTCAGGGTGCTGACTTTTTCCCCTGAACTAGGTAAATGATGATTTGTTTGATTAAAGATTGTTAATCCATTTTGAATTGCTTTCCTTTAGAAAAGCAGATCTAAGAACCTGTGCTAGCAGCCACCCTAGGTATGCAAGAGTGCTTGCTGATACAGGGTCCGGGTCCTATCACCCCATCATTTCCTTCCCCACACAAAATAACTCTAGAGTTTATGTCTATGAACAGAGAGAAAAAAAGGACCCACAAAAATCCTGGCCTCTAAAAACTGGCCACAGCAGATCTGGTGGGCACAGTCTTTGCCACCTTTTCCCACTTTTCCCAGCAGCCCTGCAAAGAGGGGGTGGGGACATGCCCATTTGACAGATGTGAGGACCAAGGGAAGGAGATGGATCCCGCAGCACATTATACCAAGGGAGGCTTCTCCCATTCCCCACCTTCTCCCTCCTACCTCACCCAGTCTGTTTCTAAAGGTTCTCAAGTACTAGTTGCAACCCAATGATATATTTGGAGCAGTGCCAGGCACATCTAAGGTGCTTCCCAGAGTGTACACTCCCTTCCCCTTTATCTGTAGTAATTTTATAGATTGGATCTTGGAAGATGACTGCCCAGGGTGTGTCAGTGAGGGCAGCTGGGACTTGGGCCTAGCTTGTTTCCAGATCTGGCGCCTGAGCCACCTCTAACAAATGGTCTTAGAACACTCATGGCTGGCTAATAATTGGCTAAAAAAGGGAATGAGTGAGCCAGCAGATGAGGGAAATGCTACAGGTTCACAGAAGCAGGTCTAGACAGGACCTTAGGTCTTCTAGCCCAAATCCTTCACTTACAGGTAAGGGAACTGAGGCTCTGGGGATCGAGTCAGAAACAGGATCTGAACTCGGCTCCTGCCACTCCAGATTTGGGGCTCCTTGATTTCAGGGCATGTGAGGAGGCCTCAGAATTTTTGTGGGCTTGATAATCTGCAGTGATGTGGACCCCAGAACAGTCATCTGGGCACCCTGGAGGATCTCCAGTGGGTACCTTAGGGCTCTGGGCTTATCCTTGGGCTTGGTAAGCAGGGGTCCTGGGCATTAAATGAAAGCCTTGTTTACCCAGGGGTTCAAAGAACTGGCCTCTGAGCCTCAGGAAAGAGCTGGCAGCTCCTGCAGGCCCATAGCTCATGGAGTCACGGCTGCCAAGAAGCCTTTGCTGCAGGCTTCCAACGGGCTCTTCCTGGCTAGACAACGTCTGGAACAGAGGTGATGCTCTAGGTCAGTCCCAGAGGGTCAGGGGCACAGCCGGAGCCTGGTGCTCACTGCTGCTTGCCCCTCTCAAGGCAGGAGGCCCAGCCCCTCAGGTGGGCCGAGGCGCTTAAGAGCACCCGAGGGCAGTGGACAGCCAGCGTGGCCCAAGGTCATGCTCTCTTCTGGCATGGGCAAGGCTCCATTCAAGAAGGATGGTTGCTGTGGCAGGGAGAACCAGGCTTGCTCTGCTCGGCCCAAGGGGGCAGAAAGAGGAAAATTTAGGGAGAACTTCCCAGCAGTGTGCAAGTGATCCCCAAGTGGTCTGAGCTACAGAAGTCATGGCATTGTCCAACTGAGGCAGCAAGACCACCTGTCTGAGACACAGTGGCGTACGTGGAGCCACAACCTACTGAGAGTATGTGCTGTGATGGGCCATCCTGTGAGGGCTGTGGGAAGGCAGAGGCGCCAGTACATGGTTGGTGGATTAGCTGTGTTTCATCTTTCCAGAAAAGATGACTCCAATGCCTGGCACAGCATCACAATCCTTAGGGCACACAGGCCACAAAGGAGCTCTAGGTGCCCTGTAGAGAATGATGGTTGGATATTTCTGAAATTATCTCCTATCCTACAGCCCACACCCAAAGTGTGTGCAAAGCAGGGAGGGTGTCAATTTGTCACCCCCCACCCCAGCTGGTAGAGATGGGGGGCATCTCACTGCCCAGAGCAGAGGTGACCTGTGTCCCCCAAACAGAGCCAGGGCTGACCCCAGGTCTCGTAGTACCCAGAGATGTGGGCAAGGGTGCAGCATCCATTCAGGGCCTTCCCCAGCCCTGTGGCTGCAGATACGAAGACTGAGAGATCAAAACAGGTTCAGGCATTTGAAAGCCTTTTTCACACAGCTTATTAAATAAATCCACATGGGCTCAACTTGGGAAAGGCTCCCAGGTTAAAAAACCAAACCCACCAAGCTCTAGAGAAGCCGGTTTCTAGGACCTTATGCCAACAGAAGCCTTCTCTAGTTTACATTTAACTTCCCAAACTTTAGAGCGCAAGAAGAATGGTGGTCACCAGGAATGACCTGGAGACATCATGTCCCAAACACAGGAGCACAAGGTGAGAGCAAAGCATTTATTGTGGCCTTCATCAGCCCAGGCCGGGGCCCTCCCCCTCCAGCCCACCCCCTCTTCCAGGAGCTGCCGCCATGACACTCCCACAGGACACTCCTCCAACTCCCCTGGCACCGGGCGCTGCTACGAGGTCTCCATCTTGTACCCATGTTTCTCTAATTCAGCTCTGGATAAAAACCAAAAGGTCATGGTCAGCAACACGTCTGAGAACAGAGATGGGACTGGGCCCTGACTGGTCAGGAGTTCCACACACAAAACCCTAAACAAGCAGGAAAGTCAAAGGAAGAACCCCCCACCCCACCCCGGGGCAGGATACAAAGTGCAATAGCCCCTCCCCCTTCAAAGAGCCTTCCAAGGCAGTTCTCAGAATTTTACTGAAGTGTTTGGTATTTACTGATATCTTCCAAATACAAGTTAGAAAACCTGCTGGCTCTGGGGTTTGCTTCCAACCCAGCGGCAAAGCACAAGCTCTCCGGGGCTGGATCAGAAGCCAGGATCCCCATGCTAGTCTCAAGACCCTCACTCTCTGCTCCTAGGCCGGCTTTTAAGACTAAACATAATATTTCAACATTAAAACTCCTCCAGAGGTTTCTCACGCCAGAGCCGGGCAGCTGAGGCCCTGCCTGGTTGGTCATAGATGTGCACAAGGCTTCTCTGGTCCCACAAGCCAGGGAACCAAGGAAATCCAAGGGATTTGATGCCGCAAGCACACCTACAACAGGGAGGAAAAGCCACGTGGCCCAAGAGTGGGCTTCCTGCACTTGGGATGGAGGGTTCTACCCAATTTAGGGGCCAGTGTGGGAAATGGAGGGCGTGGTCACTGCCTCCCTCCCTCCTCTTCTGGGAGCTGTCCCCAGGGGCACAAAACCAGGTGGAGAATGAATTTGTGTCTCCTAGGGCCTGCTCCAGGCCGAGGACCCTCAGAAGGACCCCGGCTCAAGGGCCCTCCCATCCTCTTTCATGAAAACTACAAGCCTGATGAGGCCCCGCTCCTGGGAGAACGTCCAGGCTCTGTGGGTGTGTTTGGGGGACCCCAGGGCCTCAAACAGGGGCTCAGCGGGGCACCCCAGAGTCTCCCTGGGGCTGCCTTAGGGCTAACACACTATACTTCTACAAGGAATTTGGTGAGAACGGAGAAGAATGAAGCACTCCTGGAATTATCTTCTCTTCTTCTGTGAAGAAGAAAAGAAAGAAAGGAGAGGGGCCAGCCCCACAGAAGCCGCATGCTGTGGGGAGAGGGGCCAGCTCCGGTCTCTGACAGATTCATCAACGAGGGCTGGGATCCCCTGTGAAGGGGAGGGGTCAGAGGGACGTCAAGGGATGGAGAGGCAGAAAAGCAAGGCCAGGAGGAAAACCCTCTAGACATCTCCAAGGCCACGGACAGGGCAGGGGAGGCCACACTTCAGACCACACAAGACCATCTCATCAAACCCAATGGCCACTTGTGAAAGAGACTGTGCAAAGTAACTGTAACTCTCTGCAGTGTTCCATGGCCCAGTACCAATGCATGTGAAAATAAATGAAACCAAGCCCATCACGGCAGCTACACGTGGGGGACAGAGAGGAAAGGCCTAGGGGAGCCAAGCACTTCTGTCTCAAGACCTGGAAAAAAGGAGGGAGGCCCCAATGAGGGGGCTCCATGGTGTCTTGGGTGACTCAGCAAGTGACAGATGACAGAAGGGAGGGAGGGAGTGAGTCCCTACCAAGCTGGGCACCGAGCTAAGAGCTTTGCAAATGTTCTCTCACAGGGGCTGTCCTCAGACTTGTGTAACAGATGAGGGAAGGACTCCCCAGGGTCCAAAAGTACTATGTCCCTGGGGTGAGATTTGAACTTGGGTCTTCTCAACTGCAGGCCCCACTACTTAGCCAAACACCCAGTGAAAACCTTAGGATGGCTCCGGGGAAGAAGCCCAGAAAGCACGAGGAACAAAGAGCGCGAAAGGCCTAGAGACTCCTCAGAGAGCTGGGCAGAGAGGACATAGCCTAAGAGGGGAGCAGAGGTGGGGGAGGCACAGGCCCCAGCCACACTTCCTGTCTCTCTTGCTCCCAGCACCCTCTGCTGCCAGGCTGCCCCTTCACCGTCCACCCGAGGCCCATGTTCTTCCTCCAGGGCTGGCCGGCTCTCAGAGGTCACTGGTGCCTGGGCAGCCAGCTCTCGCCACTCCTCCCCACTCAATGTGCCCAGCAACCGCAGCTCCCCAGAACATTCCACCGACACCACAATCTCAGACCCTGAAAGCTGAGCTCCCAGGCCAGACCAGCCTCCCAACCCCGCTGCCTTTGGACCAAGCCCCATGGCCCCTCCTCTCCTGGTACCCTGTGGCTGCCCTATTGATACAGGCTGCACAAGGACCATGGCCTCAATGGGCTTTGCTGCCTCCAGACCCCTCCCCATTCTACTAAGGGCTGCCCTTCAGTGGTTCACCTCTGTCCCACACAGGCTGGCTCCTTCTCAGGCTCTTCCTACTCTGGGGACATGCTCTATGACAGCCTTTCTGCCAGCCCCTTGTAACCCATCAGTCATGGAAAATGAGGGGCGTGTCACGAGATGCAGACTGATGGGTAGAGGTGACAAGGGGACAGAGGCGGCTCGGTGCCCCAAGCCCCACCACAGCTGCTGGCTGGCTGAGTGACAGGCTGTCTGCAGGGAGGATTCCTGGTTTGGCATGAAGGGTGAAAACAGGGCTCTCCTGAAGGTGTCAAGAGGCTCTGGTCCCACAGGATTTCAGGTCATCTGTAGCCCTTGCTAGCAGAGAACCAGCAGGATGGCTCAAACCACCACGTCCCAAGCCAAAGAAGCCTAGTTTCTTCCAGGCTTCCTGCCC
>CM053597.1:872723-889913 GCA_028646575.1 Pseudocheirus occidentalis
GGGGAGAGCAAATACTACAACTGGGCTTCCAAAGCCCTTTAGAAATCACTGCCTCTGATCCACAAAATCGTCTTGTGAAGGAGGTGTTTACTGCGCTCATTTTACAGATGCAGAATCTGAGGCCCAGAGATGTGAAGTGCCCTGCCCAGGGCCCCACGCTCTCCAATCCCTGCTTTCCAAGCTGATGCCAAGCTGGGCACGCTACCTACTACACCACCACTTTGATTTTCAACCACTGTGGGGAAAGAAGAGGACAAGCTCCTGGGGCCACGAGGGGGATGAAGGAGGGGTCTCTGAAGGGCAGTCTGGTCAGCCGGGGACCCAGGCACAGAGGCAGGGCTCACGCTCCTCTAGCCAAGGTCTGTTTGATTCCTGAGATGAACAAAAGCACCAAGGCTGTTCCTGATCTTCCATGGCAAATCTGACAACTCCACAAAGGGCAGAAACCCATGGGGGGGTGTGGGGGGGGGGAGGGCCCCTGTGCCTTGAA
Source organism: Pseudocheirus occidentalis (assembly GCA_028646575.1). Taxonomy (NCBI): domain Eukaryota; kingdom Metazoa; phylum Chordata; class Mammalia; order Diprotodontia; family Pseudocheiridae; genus Pseudocheirus; species Pseudocheirus occidentalis. The sequence continues at coordinate 873,214 of CM053597.1, forward strand.
GGCTGTGGACAGGTGGCGTCACTGAGAGTGGGAGGCAGCCTAGGAAAAAGCTCAGGCGGGAGAGGGCTGAGGCCTAGGACACCTGGCTTTATCCTGGAGGCAGAGATCCCAACAGGGCCCCCAATTCCCAGGGGAGATCATTTTAGAGGCTCCGGAAAGGATGGAATCATCTCCGCAGGAGGCAAGCTCTCTGAGAGCAGGACTTGCCCTGGTCACAAAGAGGGAAAGTGGCATGGCCTCTGGACACAGGCTCCAGGAAGGCTTGAGATTCTGAACCTGGACAGGGAAGCTGGGAGAAGGGGCAGCCTTAGGGAAAACCAGTAAACCATGGGAGACTGGGCTCAGGAGCATGTTTGGGATGTCTGAGACAGGGGCAGCCACAGCCCAGATCCTGAAACCCCATTCTGAGGGACAGGGCAGCTCTCCCTGCACCCTCCCACATCCCCGGCCGCTGCCCCAGTGCCTGAAGGCGGATGTGGGCCCACAGGCACCCACTTCTGTGCTCCACAAGTTCCCATTTCTTGTACCTCATTGTTAAGTTTGTATCTTCCTGTGCATGTGCCAAGTTTGCTCGTTTTTTTCTCTCTTTTAAAAAGAGAATTCTGTTTTCTAGAGGATGAGCTCTGGAGGGACACACGGGAAACTGACTCAACACAGAGGGAAGAGGGAAAGGAAAGCCTGCTTAACAACCCTGTGTTACATATAAAGGACAGGCGATTAACCCCATTCTGTAGCTCATTCCTAACTCACAACTTAGAATGGCTCCCACTGACCTACCAGTCAAACCCGATCCTGGGAGCGAAGCCGGGAACACCTGGAGCCCCGAAAACCAGAGAGTGACCAGTAGTGAGGACAATCCCTACGGTGGCTGGGATTCTGACCCTGGAAGCCTCTACTGTGCTCCTGCACCACCCGCTGGAAGCCGTTCGCCCACTCACCCGAGGCTCCTGCCAGATTCTGGCAAAGCCCCGGAGCCCCTTTCCCAAGACACGCGGGGCCCTCGCTAGGGGCCGATGCACCATCTGTTTACTAGTAGGCACCGCACACTTCCTGCTGCCCAACAGCCAGTAGGAAAAACAAACAGAAACAAAACCATGTTCCAACCTACACACAAAGTCCATCTCAAAACCCCTATTCGAGATCAAGGACAACAAATCAGGCTACACCTTCATGATGTCCTCCGCAACCCCCTCCACACCTGTGACTTCTAGTAAAGAAGGGCCAGGGAAAGGCTGCCTATGACAAGCAGAATGTCCCAGGCAGGGACCCGTGCTGTCTATGCTGCCCCTCCACCGTGGGGGGCCGTGCCCGTCTACACCCTCCCTCTGCCTGCAGGGACCCATCCAACCTCCCCCCCCCTCCCCCCCGTAATTTAATGCGCATTTTTCCATCCCAAGAGCTTTCGTGGCTCCTCTGCCTTCTGGTCATTTCACAAAGGGCTCCGGGTAAACTGAGCCTTCGTCTAGAGTCCCCAGCGCCCCAGAATGGCTGACTCGGCCGGCCTGGCCACAGCAACAACGGACCACCTGCTGTGTACCGGGCTTGGAGCCCAGCGCTTTCCCAATCTCATTCCCCAGCACACTCACTACTTTTACATCCTTCCCTAAACAGGTTCACCCAGATCCGCCTACGGACTCCCAAGGAACCACACGGAACCGCGGGCTGTCAACAGGACTCGAGCCCCTCCAGGGGTCACTGCTGTCCAGAGCCCGCGTGGGCCCCTCCCTGACCCGGCTGACCCGGCCGGCTCCTATCAGTGCGGGGTGCCTGCCTGGAGTCGGCAGGACCTGAGGTCAGATCCAGCCCAGATACTGACCGGGTGGTGCTGGGCAACGCGCCCCGCCTCAGTGGCCCCATCTGTAAAATGGGGCTGCTACTGGCTTCTGCCCTCGGATCTCAGTTTCTGTAGGAGGTCATTGGCCTGACCCCCAGCAACGCAGGCAGCATTTATTAAGCACCTGGAGTGACCCCGCAGGCCGGCCCACTCACCTTCTGCCGGGAACTCCTCGAACTCGTCGTCCTCCTCCAGGAGCCCCAGGTCCACCGGCTGCTTCTTTTCTGACATGACTGCCGCCGCTTGTACCGGTGCCGCCGCCGCCGTGCCCACTGCGTCTGCGCTTGCGCCGCGAGGAGCAGGCCGGGAGCAAGGGGCGGAGCCCGTCCGGAGACGCTGCGGAATTACGCATGCGCACGCAGGAGCGGCCCGGCTCAGAGAGCGCGAGGCAGGGGCGGAGTCTGAGGGAGAGGCGGAAGAGAGAGCAGAACGCCCTCCCGGCGTCCCTCGCGTGTGACGTCATGCTGCGAGCCGGCGCCTGAGCCGGGAGGCGGCTCCCTTAGGGCTACGATTGCCATGCGCATGCGCGTTCGCGGAACTTCGCTCGGGTCCTTTCCCCGCCCCCTCCCCCACGCCTCCGCCTCGGAGAAGCCCTCCAGGAATCCTTGGAGTAAGCGCTCTTAGGAGAGTACCCACCCCGCAGCAGGGTGGGAGCTCCTTGGCGCAGGGCCGAGTCCCACTCCTTCGTAATGGCCGATCTTCGCCACCCGAATGTTTGCAAAGCACCTTCCATGGATCTTCAGTTTCCCTGTGATCATGGGGAAAACTGAGGCTCGGACTTTCGGGGTCACACCGCGGAGCAGAGGCAGAAACTGGATTTGAACCCAGGTCCAGAGCCTGGGTTCTGTCTCCTGGACTACACAACACCTTTCTATGTGGCTCCAGGGCGGGGCAGAGTCTGGCGGAATAAACCCTGGTGGGTTGGTTACAGAGTAGCCGTAGTTGGTTACAAAGTAACCCATGTGCGAGCCAGGGGCGGTGGCACAAAAATGCAGGCGGAGGAGCTCTGCCAGCCCCGGGGTGGGGCCTCTCAAGGGCCGCACATCACCCTGGAAGGGGGTCTTGGGGAGCATGAAAACGTTCCCACCGAATTCACTCCCACTCCGGGGCTGCTTTTCAGAAGCCCCAGAACTCATGGTGGGGGGGGGGGGTCTGCCTCCTTTGGTAAAGAAAGGGTCCTGCCCCCACCAGCCCCAGGCTCGTTTTCACCTTCCGGGGTACTCCAAATGGGAAACGTAGAATGTTCCACCTGAGAGCTCCAGAGGTCTTCAAAAACCTAAAGGTTACAATGAGGACAGGAAGGGCAGCCAATGGATGGATGGATGATGGATGTGTGGATGGATAGATAGATGAATAAATGAGTGGATGGATGGATTTTGGCTTGTCCTTTCTAAATTATTCTAACTATTTAAATTATCTCTTTTTTTTTCTTTTGGACAATTTTTAGCTCAAACTGCCTAGAAACCTCTTTCTGTACTGGAAGTGTTTGTTTTCACTTGATTAAAAAAACCAGTGGACGCAAATGGAAGACAAGCCCAATGTAATTGTTGAAAATTCCAAATGTTTTCCGTAAAGCTACTCATCAGTTGGTGGTTCTTGAACTGCTTTGGGATTTTAGGGAAATCAGTTTGGAAAGTTGTGCTTGTCCAAATGAAGAAGCCGAGGACGTAGAAGAAGGGTGCTTCCTGCATGGCATTTCCTGCCCCAGCCCGGAGGTGGTCACACTTTCCAGCTACACAATTCACGTTTCCTCTCAGCAGGCAGTTCAGAAATACAGCTTGGGTTGGTAAGTGGACAGGGACAGTGGCGAGCTGCCCCTCCCCAAATGAGCGCCTGCACAATCGCGCACACACGGACTTGACACGGACTTGACTTGACGTGTGCCTGCTGCAGTCTGACGGCATTTTGTGCACCATCTTAAACTACGATAGCCCTGCAGCCCCTGCCAATCCACTGGCTTAGTCTCCCTTCTATTTGAACTTCATTTTCATTGACTAAAAGAGGCCTGCGAGAGCTGTCCCTGCGCCTTGATGAGTCCTTCGTGTCCCATCCCCCCCAGTTTGCTGGACCTCAGGCATCCCCCAGCCGTCTGTCCTGGGGGAGCACGCGGCCCTGTGACCCTGCCATTTTTGTGGTTGCTCAATCCTGTCTAACTCTTTGTGAGCCCATTTGTGATTTTCTTGCAGGGATCCTGGAGTGGTCACCATTTCCTTCTGCTCATTTTATTGATGAGGAAACTGAGGCAAATAAGGTGAAGCAACCTGCTCAGGATCACACAAACTGGTTTCTGAGCTGGATTTGAACTCAGATCTTCCTGACTCCAGGCCCTGCATTCTATCCCTTGTGCCATCCAGCTGTGTCTTGGAACTTCTGTCTGCAGCCACATCTATCTCACAGGATCACACACCTCAAGGGTCACTACTAGCTCAAGGCCAGCCATGCCTGTACCCCTTACTGCCCTTCCAAAAATCATCCCCCTGGCATGGACCTCAAACCCAAGTCCAGCCTATTGGGACAAACAACACATGCAGACATGGAACGCAGAGACTTTGGGGATGCTGCCTGCACTGGGAGTGGAGATCTGTGGAGGGAGGGCACATGTCGGAGGAGTCCCAGGATGAGAGCCGCTCTTGAACGGAGCCTGGGGGGCCCTAGAGCACTGGCACTAGCACAGAAATCAGGAACCCTCTTTGGAAAAAAAAAAGACTATTTCCACTTAAAAGCCCTCAACTTTGGCTTTTTCAACTTCATTCCCATCTCCAGTGATGTTGCCTTTTGCTTTCTGTTCATTCCTGTCAGGATGAAGGATGAGCGCAAATACCGGTCCAAGAAGATTTAGGGGGATGCCATTTCTTAATCCCATTTGGCTTTCGCAATTTGCAAATGGACACAGAAATCTGAGCACTTGGTGGGTTTTGTCCTTGCTAGTTCTGCCAGGGACACTTGGGCTTTGTCTACAGGTCACCAACAAAGAAGGTCAGAAAACAGAGTCTCCAGGGCGATCTCTTTTTATGGCCTTGATGCTCCAGGAGAATAGATTCCTATCTCACCACCTCATTCTTTTTAAAATTGGATTTCCCTCTTTTTCTCTGTCCCACCCCCACTGAAAGCAAAAACAAGCACAGCCATTTCATGTATTGGTCTTGCTCCCAAATGCTTGTCTCTCTCCACATCCTGAGCCCATCCCCTCTCTGTCCAGAGGTGGCCAGATGTTTCATCCTGGCTCTTCTGGAATTGTTGGAAGCTATGGAGTTCATCAGAGTTCTTAAGAGAAGTCCCTCAAAGTTTCTTGTATTCACAATGTTGCTGTTGTTGCTGCCTGTTATTCTCTTGGTTCTGACCACTTCACTCTACATCAGTTCCTAGGGGACTTCCCAAGTTTCTCTGAAACCATCTCCAACATAATTTCTTATACTACAATGGTGCTCCATCACATTCATAGATCATAATTTTTTTTCTAGTTCTGAAAAATTTATTGCAAATCCACCAGCTCCACGTGGGTCTGCAAACATTAGGCAGCTTCTTTCACAACAGTCTTTTTTGAGTGGTCCCATGAAAGCTTTCTTCTCCTCCACGGTCTGCAACCAACCGTGACCAAATTTGGAGGTGGTGTCGATGAACTTCGGGTCAATGTTCTCCAGGGTGCGATGTTTGGTCTGTACCAGCAGAGTCTTGTGCAGGGTGAGGACTTGCTTTTTGGTCCCGACAATGCAGTCTCTCAGCATGATGAAGTCATTGGTCACTTCAGCATAGTGGACGAAGCCTCCCAGAGGGTTGATGCTCTTGTCGGACAGATCATGATCAGTGGATGCATTGTTCTTGATCGGCTCATCATCCTTGATCTGGAAAACCTGGCCAATCTTGCAGATCTTTTTGTTGACCTCAGTGCGATGGTGGTAGCCCTTCTGACCAGCTCGAGCCACAGAGAAGGCCACGTGGGCAGGATGCCAAGCTCTAGTATGCGCCACCTTACCCAGACCTCAGTGGGTTTTTCAGGGCAGTTTCTTTGTGTGCCAATGGCTGGTGACACCTTTGTAACCCTTCCCCTTGGTCACTCCAGTGACATCAGTCATCTTGTCCTGCCCAAACACAGTGGACACAGGCACCTGCTGCTCTAGCTTTTCATGGGCCCAATCCAGCTTCTCCGCTACACTGCCGCCATTCACCTGGATCTCCATTAAGTGAGACTTCTTCTGCCTCAGAGGGAGCAGGCACATCTGGGTGTGGGCAATAACGTGGATCACCTGGCAGTACTTCTTCATGCTGCTGAAGTCTTCTCCAGGTGCTTTTTGCCATCATCATCCTGCCACTTCTTGCAGTACTTGGTGAAGGCCTTCTTCTTCTTGGACTTGGCCAGTTCTTTTAGAATCGCCTCTTACACTCATCACTGATGTGCCCAGCAAAGATGGTTTTGAAGCTGCGCAGGCCCCCTGGGGTCTGCCCATGGCCCACAATGCCTACAATGACCATGGGGGGTATCTCTGCAATGGTGACACCTCTTCTACTTCCTTCTTGTTGACCTTTGAGCCAGGCCTGTCCACCTCTCGAACGATGTGGGTTATGCCCACCTTATAGCCCAGAAAGGCTGTCAGGTGGATGGGCTTGGTGGGGTCATCTTTGGGGAAGCTCTTCACCTTTCCCTGGTGCCTGCTATTTCTCTTTTGAGTCAGGAAGCCCAGAGACCCATTCCTGGAAGCAGAGAACTTCCTGTGGGACATGTTGCTGTAGCTGTTGTAGCTCCGGCTGCCTCTGAGGTGAGTTGGGAGAGGCGTAGACCATAGCTTGTTCAGCCGTTCTCCAGTTGCTGGACATCCCCTCAGTTTCCAATTCTTTGCCAAAAAGCTGCTATCCATATTTTTGTATCTATGATCTATGTTGAATAAGGAGTTCTTACCCCAGTGGCTCAGGGAAAACTCAAGATATCTTAATTGTTACAACTGGAACAATAATTGATTATCATTACAACCATACATCATTTGTTCTTTTTACTGAAAAGTATTAAATGATGATAAGATGAAGAAATATTTAACTTATGTTACCTGATTCCAATTCCCCTGTAATAATAGTACCAAGAGAATTCTTTTTTAAGCAGTGATTTAAAACCAGTTTCAGAGTCTTTAAAAAACCTCCAAGGATACCCAAATATTCATACCAGCACTCTTTGTGATAACAAAGAATGGGAAATAAAGTAGGTACCCATCAATTGCAGAATTCTGGTCTAGGAATGTAACAGAATATTCTCGTGTGGTATTAAATGGTGCATGTGAGGAATTTAAAGAAATAGGGAAAGATTTTAAAGCTGAGCCAAGACAACAATATACATAGACTGACAGAGACATAAATGGAAAGATGGTGAAAAGGAGTGAAAATCCGGTGAATGGCCGGGAGAAGAGAAAATGAACTGTGCCCCCTCCGCGGTGCTGGAGAGGTGGGTGACTCCTTGGACAGAATGCTGTATAAGTCAGACAAAGGGCTTGGCCTCCTCAGCCGCTTAATTGTCTTTCTTTGTCACAAAACAGGGTTTAATCTTATGGGGAACGAGCCATATGAAAACAAAAGGCATCGACAAAATATACTTAAAAAAAAAAGAGATGCAGAGACTCTTTTGCACTTCCTGCTGGGCATTTCCTTTTTCAGAATATAATGCAGATGTTTAAGTAAAACAAGCCGTGTGGGCTTCTGAAAATGCCCACCGTGAACAATACTCTGTACTTGGATCAGAGACTGTGGTGTCTCCTGTAATAACCAGACAAAATACTGAACGTTTGGCCTGTTTGCTTTTTCCATTTTTCCTTGGACATATTTGCGTTTCCTCAACATTTCACTTCATATTCTTTGCCTTGGAAGCTGCTTCTTTTCAGGGTTCCCTCATATATCTCTATCTCTCCCTTATTAAAAGAACATTCTGAATCCCATGATTGATTCTAGACTGTTAGAAGGACCACAATCTCACCAAAGAAACCCTGTTTATCTCTTTTATCCTCATCAATTACTTTGTAAATTAAAAAAAAATGTGAAAAATGCTACTTGCACAATCATCTCCTAGAATCCCAAGAACCTTATTACACAGTAATGGGCACCTTCTGAGCACAGTCTCCAGAATGGAGAGGAAGGTTGTCCCAATGCATAGATAGGTCGAGCCCAGCAGAACCGTTTGGCACTAGAGTGATGTTCCAAACTCAGCATTTGCATGCCCAAGGCTTGTTTGAAAAGGCGATTATGGTCTTACAAGCAAATCATAAGAATTTTTAAAATTTTCTAAATGCCGTATTTATATGACAGATGTAACTGCTCTGAAAGAATCATTATGGTTTGGGAAATGATATGCAATTTCAAAATCATCTGAAATCATTTCAATTGCCTGTATTTACATTTCTATAATGGATATTTATAATGGTGATTATTTTAGCGCTTACCTTGTTTTCAAGGATATAACACTGGTTTCTATGGGAACAGGCACGGCGGTGAGGAGCAGAATTTTAAGAACCCCTTTGGATTGCAGTGGCTGCAATCCGAGCTGCAAAGGCTGTTTCTTCTCCTTCCCCATTTATCTTCATCTTTTAAAACAAAAATATGAAACCAAATAGTCATAAACTGTTTAAAAATGCTAATAAAATAATTTTTATAAAACAAGATTTGAGACATTAAAACATTAGGGAAGCACTTTGCTGCCTGGAGCTAAGTGAGCTACTCACCTCATTGAATTCATTGTAGATTATCAATATTGGAAATATGCCAACGCTTGGGAAATTGTGCCCAGCAAAACTTGAGAAATTATATTCCCCAATACCTTTTTCTGCCTTTAGGGAAGAAAGAAAGAAAGAAAGAAAGAAAGAAAGAAAGAAAGAAAGAAAGAAAGAAAGAAAGAAAGAAAGAAAGAAAGAGAGAGAAAGAGAGAGAGAGAGAGAGAGGAAGGAAGGAAGGAAAGAAGGAAGGAAGGAAGGAAAGAAAGGGCTCCAGCTATAATCTCTGAGAAGCCATATACCTTTTTTCCCTCTATATGATTCTTCTTTTACATCGAACTTTCCCATTTAGAAGTCACTTCCCCCCTCCTCCCCATGATTATTTATCCCTGTGCTATGTTGCATTCTGGCTGTAAAACATGCATGTTCTCAGACCCACTGGGTCTCTTTGTTTTTACTATGTTGTTTATAGCTACTTCATAAATGTTAGAATTTGAAATTTTCTTTTTCTTGAAATAGATTTTCAACTATAAAAATCCCAACATGCAACTAGGGTATTCTCTTTGTATTATTTATTCTGTTTAATACTTTTCTTGTACTACATTTTTCCATAATATTCAAAAACTATTTTCTGGGGAAAAATGTGATGCAATTGCTGTGTTTTTTTATTTACTTCCCTTACTAAGAGCTGCAAAACTTACCAAAAGTAAGTCCCCCCTTTTTTTTGTAAGAGCCAGTGAAACCCTAAATAACTCTTGTTCTCTCAGAACGCCATGAGGGTGAAGGGCCGTCATACCAGAGGTGCTTATATAATACCTGCTAGGGCTATTGCTTACATATAATCTGTCTTAAATCCAAAGATTAGGGGCTGGTGGCTGAGTGCCAAACAAGAGGGAACAAGGGCTTGGGTTTTTTCTCCTTTGTCCGGTCCATGGATACCTGGCCCCCGTCTACATCACCCTCCTCTTTGCTAAGGCATTGACAGAAAGGCTGTCAGCTTGGGAAATGAAGCTGCCAGCACTGCTGTGACCTGAGCTATTGGCCCGACTAGAAAGGGGCCTCCGGAACCTCCCCGATTTTGTTTTCCTTCCGACATACAGGTGATGTGTGCCTTTGCATTTTGCTGGATGAATAGTTAATGCAGGTCAGGGAATTCTGTACTTTCTAAGCATTAAAGCTAAACAAAGGGAAAGCCTGGGAAACAGTCAACCAAGATTTTGGGGAAATGATTCATTGCGGTCCTAGCCCATCCAGTCTTTAGTTACCTTGAGAAAGGGGTGGCAAAACTGAAAAGTAAAAGTGGATTGTCGTGAACCCAGAAACAAATACTGGCTGGGCTCTGTATCTGTGTGATCATCGGAGCAATACAAAGGAATCAATATTTTTAATTGAATTATCAAAGTGGTGACAGCAAACTGAGCCCTTTAAGCAATAAGTATCAGGGTAACTAATTTGTCACCTTGGGCTTGGCGGCTGTCTGGGCTAGAGGCAGCATCTCAAAGAACTTTTCCCAGCCCTAAAACTCAACGACTTATTTTCATGACATCACTGGGAGGTGGCCTGGAGAAGATTCAAGTAGGGAGCATGAGAGGTGCAAAGGGTACGGGGCAATGACCCTAAGTCACACAACCGACGATAAAACCAGAACTTTGGATTTTATCTCAATCCATTTACTGGAGCTGCTGATCTGAATAAATTCAGTTACAGAATTGTTTTAGAGCTGGAAAGGGTCTTAGAAGCTGGGGAATCCAACCTCCTCATTTTACACAGTAGAAAAGGGAGGCCCAGAGAGGGTGAGCGCCTTGTCCATAGTCACCCTGGTAGCGAGTGTCTGAGGTGGGATTTGAACCACTGTCTTCCTGGTTTCATCTAGTGCCCTAGCCATTGCACCATACTGCCTCCCAAGAACCTGGGTGCTTCCTGGGCAAGTGAGATGTGGGGGGCTTATTTAATATTCCTTGTGATGATATTCAGACATCTACCTAAAATGACCCTGGACAACTAATTAGATGAGTTTATAAAGAGGGAGACAAGGATGCTGTTGTCAGAAGATGAAGCCTCTCCACGTGACTGGTCCACTTGGGGACCAGCAAAGCGGAGACATGGTAGAAAGCCCATAGCAGAAGGAAGCATTAAGGAAAGTGGGGGAAGGACAATTAAGGGCGGGGGGGGGGCAGGAAGGGGAGAAGAGATAGTCAGAGCTTGAACTTAGTGTAAACACAATAGCATTCCACACATCTTTGAAAAGCATGAACTCTAAAGAAGAAAAAATGCTTACAGAAGAAACATATCGAACTTAGGAAAAAAAATTTTGCAAAATATCGGGAAAAAATGTGCTAATTATTCTATCTCTTAGTTCAACTGAATAGTGAGTTATCTGAAGCAGCAGACTGGCAATCCCATCTTTCTGGGGATACATAAAACCAGACTGAACAAAGCCTTCGACGTCTTATTGTGGGGAGCAATGCCATGATGTCAAGGGGCTGGGAGAGGACTGGCTTAACCATTAGGCCCTTACTAGCTCTAATTTCTACTCTTCAATGGCTCTGGGAAGAATAGTCGTTAAATTGCTTGATCTGCACAGAAAAAGAATGCCCCAAGAAGTAAAGCCCTAGACAAAACAACCAAGTCAGCCAGAATTGGAACCAAAATGAATCCTGGTTCTTGCATCATGCCCCAGAGAAACCAAACTGAGCTGCTGGCAAAGTGCCCAGAGGGATGAATTCCAGAGGCAAAGACCCTTCCCTGAGAGTGCCCAGCCAAGAGGTTTGGGTGGTTTAGCTTTTAAGACCCCGGTAGAATGTAGTCCTCAATAAAATTAACAACTGGAGGAAGACATAATGGGGGGGGGAACCATTCCAAGAGACTTGTCTCCTAGGAAGAGTAATTACATCTCGAATCTAAAAGCAAATGGGAACCCACTGCATAAATGTGGTTACCACTTGTCACATCTCACTGAGATTCACTTTTTGATAGCAACATTGCACATCAGTGATACTTCCAGGGGGTCTTTAAGACTAGTCCAGAGGACAAACTGGGACAAAATCAAATTCATGACCTCTGATCTTGGTTTGGTGGATGAATGAATAAGGGGGGAAAGCTACCAAGGGCTTTCTAGGTGCTTGGCACTAGTCTAAGCCCTGAGAACAGGAGAACATATAAATATAGATATATGTGTGTACACACACACATATATGTATATGCATGCATGTGTGTATATGCATATGTGTATGAGTGTGTGTGTGTGTGTGTGTGTGCATGTGTGACCACCACAGAGGGGGGTTTTGTTCAGGGGAAGTCATAAACATTGTGAGTAGAATCATTGGGCACTGGTTAACATGCCATTTCTAGAAATGATGATAGTATTAGTTTCATTATTGTGCCTAGAGCAGGAGACAGAAAGGGAAGAGAAGAGCCCATGTGGTGGTGGCAGGGCAGATGTCAGGGGAGCCTGAGTGGACAGCTAGAAGGGGTGTGAAGCATGGTGTGTTCTGGGGTTGGTCAGATGGAGTGGGCTAGATGACCAGTAAATACATTATTATATAAATAGATGCATAGAATATCTTTGACAAAGTAGAGCACTCATTTATATATGCCCTCATCCAGGATTCCATCGAGTAGGGCAGAAGTGACCCTCATAAAAAACCCCTACAAAATAAAAATATAAAGGGACCTTAAAAATATGATTCAAAAATATGTGGAAAATGAAAAGATAGCATTCTATGAAATGGAAAAATCTTAGAAGCTTTCTTTAATACAGGAGTAAAGTGAGGGTGTCCTCTTTCTCTGAGAGTGCTGGAGCTTGCTTTGTAGAAAGCAGAAAAGCGAAAGAAATTAGAGCCAGCTTGGTGCTATCATGTAACTCCACCAATGTGGGGACTCCTGGGGATGTTGTGCAGAGAAAGGCACCTAAAAGAGAGAGACAGTTCAGAGTCTCTGATGCAGATCTGAGAACCACACAGCTAGGCAAGGCAGAACACCAGCTGGGCTTTTGCTGGAGGTGCTCCCACTCCTTTCCACCTCTCAGAGATGAAAGCCTGTTGTGGCTGCTGTCCTTCTCCTTGTTGGTTAGATAGCTTAGCCTGAATGTAACCACCATCCCAATGCCTTTCCACTCCTTCTATGTGATGCCTGTCTTTAGCTCTTTGGAGGCAGTGGCATTCCAGGTCTCACTGTCACACAAAAACATGAATAAAATATATTGAAAGACAGCCTTTTGCTTTTGTGGGAAGCTTACGGTTAGTAAAAGTGACCTCTCTTCCTACTTTTGTCCATCTCATTGTGCATCTATATTGACTGTAACAGATGTTAAAGTCTACAGGGTGTTTACTCATATGGAGGTTGAAATCCAGTCAGTGGATATTCTTTAGGGGCTTGGTCTTTGCCGTGTAGAAGGATAGGCCAGACTCCTTTGGGTGATCACAGACATCTTCCACGAATCTCTGCTGTGTCTTGGGGTTTTATGCAGCCGATACATTGTCCTCTAGAAACAGGAGGACTTCAACATTCCTAGGGAAACCTTCTAAGACCTATACCCTGTTCTGGGTCTGTTCCACCCCTGGGACAAATACTCCCTGTTTTATTCCTCTCCTGCTGTTTATTATTAAGCAAAGTTATTTCTGTTGTTACATCGTTCAAGAAATTCTGAATGATGTTGGGATATAGATGGAAAACATTTTGGAAAAGAGCCTAGCAGTCAAATGCTTTTTCACAGTCAACAGACAATGGGATCTTACATTCTCTCCATCTCAGCTGATCGTGCCCCCCCCATACTTGTAAAAGCCTGCTTGTTCCATACTCATGCCCTTATCCAGGATTCCATCGAGTAGGGCAGAACTGACCCTCATAAACATTTTGAACAGTGGGGAGAGTAGACATCTAAGCTGTTAGTTACTAACTTTCTCTCAGTCTGCTTTTTCTGGGTATTAACAGAGTTTGACATTTCCTCCCATAACCTTGGCATCTCCCCCTATCTCCTCTGGACACTTTGTATATAAAGGCCATGGGAACTCACTGCCTGCATGGTAACTTCCCATTCCTGGGTCTCCCATGGCCACCGTTATCCCATGTATGTTCTTCCCCTATCAGAATCTAAACTCTTTGAGGTTAGGGACGGTTTCCTTTTGGTATCCACATTCCCACAGCTCGGCACAGAGTCTCGTCCGTACTCAGGTCCTGATCCATGTTTTCTCACTCATTCACACTACCAAAGGGATGTTTTATAGAGCTAGGCAAAATCATAATAATTCCATAGGAACAGAGGACCTAGAAGCACCAGGGAAATGACTGGGATGGAGGGGGAAGTACTCCCAGAAATCAGATTACATTGTAAAGCAGCCATTATCAGAACTACTTGTAACTGGTTAAAAAATAAAGAAGTGGACTCGTGGAGCACATGAGATAAGGAAGAGTCAGGAACAAACGTGTTTGATAAAATCGAGAGTATAAATTACTTAGAAAGGACTCCTCATTTGACAAACAGTGCTAGAAAAACCAAAAAGCAATCTGGCAAAAATTAGGTTTAGACCAGCACCTTATACCAGACACCCCCAATGGGCTAGAAATGAGCATGCACTCTGAATACTAAACATCACTCTAGGATGGCTTAGGAAAGAATGAATGTGAGACTTCTCACAGATGTGGGTAGGAGAAGAATTCCCATCCCAGCAGGGATAGAGGTGATCACAAAAGGTAAGAAATAATTCCTATCATATGAAATCGAGAAGCTTAGAAACTATTAATAACCAGATTGTTCCAAAGGTGAACAGTGATGGGACAATGGTGTCCACAGGGACAGAATACTGGACAGTGGCGGGGAGGGGAGGGCTGACTGGTCACCCTACAGGAAGACCTAGCCAGCCATAGCAAAGGGAGTGCTACATCCAACTTCATATGTTTGAAGAGTTCTGATACATATTCCACGATCAAAAGTTATATTTTAAAAAGTAAATGCCTTTATAAAGTTCTGTGTGCAAACTGGCAGTTCTGAGGCAATGATTTCTGATTAAGCTCTTTAGTGTTGTGTGTTTTTCTTTTTAAATCAAGAGGACTGCCTTAGCTGCTAAAAAGCATCCGCTATTCATTGTAGAACCCTGCAGCTCATACTCTATTTCTAATCTCAATGGACTTTCCATCATACTCCCCACAGCTCCATTTTGCAAAGGTTTTTACAGATATTGGCACATTTACATCTCCGATGAGCCTGATGTGGGCAGGCTTCCTTATTCACATTTGATAGATGTGGGCAATGTGGCTGAGGCTCTGAGAAGGTTCCAGTGATGCCAGGCCTCTAACTCTTTGGTGCATCTCTGCTACTCCATGACTCAGAGTCATTCCAGTATCCTTGAGCAGGGCTCTCCTTGAGCACCAGAACTATGTGTGGCCAATCTACATAAAGGAGCGTCTCATCCTTGGGCTGGGAGGATCTTAGACCTGAAGTCTTCTCTGCAGCTTTTTGCTATGGCTGCTAAGGCAGGTCAGTACGAATGGAAACAAAAAGGACCCCCTGCCTTCCTTCCAGTGACAGCCGCCCACTGAGCTGCCTCCTGAATAGCGACCCTGCCCCATTTTCTCCGACCCTTTAACTAACCCCTCTGGATGTCTGCAAGGGATTGAAGTCAAGCTCCTTAACCTAGTTTGCCAACTCCATTCTCTTATCTTTTTGGAAAAAGGGAACATTGATCCTTCCCCCTTCTTGCCATGTCCTTTTCATTCTCCATGAATGAGATTTGGAAGAGTCTTCCTGTTCATCCAGGCAGGTCAGCGAGATGCTCTCTTTCTGTCTCTGTACTTCACATGGACATCACCATCTCCCTGTTTGAGTCATTTCTGTTCAGTCACTCCCAGGTCAAAATTCTTCTCAGCGGAAAAAGAGTGAAGAGCTCTGAGCAGCAGCTTCGCCTTCTTCCCGTGGCCAGGCACATCCCCTCTCCCACCCCAAAGTTCTCTCTGTCCTTTGAGTCTCTCCTTTTCCCAATACACAAAAACCAAACAAACACACCAAAGACCAACCCAACCCAACCCAGCTTTCTGTTGTTGTTGGCGTTCCTCTCCAGGCTCAGCTCCTGCCTAGTTTTTTCCACTCCTATTAATATCTTTCCCAGTCCATACCAGGGTTTTAGGGAAGCACTGTTACCTGCCTGCCTTCCATTTTCGTTTCCTGTTTTGTTAAAATCTAAGTTTCTGAGCTGGTTGGGAAGTTCCCCACATCTACCCATTAGTAGTTTAGACCATGACCTTTCCCCCCTCCCCTTATCCTATCCCCCTTTGTGTCTTCAGAATTTCACCCTCGAACCTCTGCCATTCCACCTGGGCTGGCAGGATCCCTGTAGCATTTTCCCCAGGGGGTCCTACCTCTCTATTCTCTGAACCCTTTGTGATATGCTCACTCAGAACTGAGGGTTCCTGCCAGGCAGGCTTTCCTGCCTCTTATCTGTCACACATTCCAAGATGGACTGAACTGGAACTGAAGAAAGAGTCAATAGACCAATTTGATGGAAATAGCTGCTGAGAGGGAGTATTTGGAGATGCAGGTCAGAAAGGCATTTGGAGTCTGTCTAGCTGGTGAAGGGCCATGACATTGAATGTCATAGGATGCCAGATCTGGAGAGGTAGAAGGGACCCTCATGGCCATCTGGTCCAACTCGTTCCCCCCAAAGCATCCCTAACTGAATACTATTCAATTCTACTCAACAACTGCTCTTTAAATGTTGACTTTATGCAAGGCACTGGGGCTAGAAAGAGCACAAGGAGAGTCCCTGCCCTCAAGGAGCACACATTCTACTTGGGGGAGGTTACAGAGTGTATCCAAATAAGCAAATGCGGATGTTTGGGGGGAGGGAAAGGACCAAGGGGAGGGGTGTGAATATACACAGCCTCCTATGGACCAGATTCTGGGCTAAGCTGAAAACTTTTACAAAGTTCTTTCAAGAGATTTTGAATTCTGATCATTGGAAGTTCTTGGAGATGGCCTCCAAACTCTACTTGAAGTGAAGATGGGAAGCATTCCAGATAGGGAGGGTGAGGTCATAAGGACAGAAGCAGAAAATGCAGGGCCACAGGTGAGAAACAGGACTGGCCAGCAGGTCAGTTTGCCTGGAGGAAGAGAGAGGGAAAGACAGGAAGGGAGAGAGAGAGACAGAGACAGAGACAGAGAGACAGAGACAGAGAGAGACAGAGACAGA
>CM053597.1:890413-928183 GCA_028646575.1 Pseudocheirus occidentalis
AGAGAGACAGAGACAGAGAGACAGAGACAGAGAGGGAGAGGGAGAGGTGGGGGTTAAGAACACACAGGTAGTTATTAATAGCCCTGATTGATGTAGGGTCATGAGTCATGTGCCTAAGTAAGCTCCATGAGGGCAGGGCCCAAGTGCCCAATTCAGTGCTCTGGGCAGGAAGGTGGGTTACATGTTCAAGACTGAATGGATGTCTCCCTCTCCAAGGCCAAGTGTGACTGACATAGCTTTCTTTAACTCTTCCATTTTAGCTACAAAGACTTGGCTGCCAAGTTTCACGAAAAAGCCCCTAGGAGGAGCTACCGAGATGGCAAAACCCCTCAGTGTTCTCGTGCGTGATCAAAGAAAACGCAGTTAATTTTAGTTTAATTCTCCCTTCTGGCACTGATGCCAAGCAATGAAGGCCAAGTTCATCACACACTGAGCCCATAATGTTTGTGAAGTTTTCTCCCTGGTCACCAAGGTTATTCCCACCGCCACCCTGCCCCCCAACCCTGAGGGGTCAATAGGGAAACAATGACTCTCTGAGCGTCCGGAAGTCCAAAGTCACCCAGGAATCAGGGCATGGACATGCTATGCAGTTCTATTGGAGATTGGAGTTCTGATATTTAAGAACAATTAGCAGGCTCCTTCTTACCAGAAAGTCCCATCTCTGGATCAGCTGTGGCAATGGAGGAATTACTGACAAAGCTGCAGAATGGGGCAGTGCCAAAACCCCAGCCCTGCACTAATCAGTTGTGTGCGTTCTTGACTTTTCTGTCTCATTTCTTTAAAACACATACCATGATCATTGGATACCATTTTCTAGATTTTATGCATGGGAAAGAGTGAGTGAGAAGTGTGCTGATTTTTTCCTCCAAGACCATAGTTAAGTCAATGGCTCTAAGAAAGCAATTAGAGTCTCCTGGCCTGTGGTTAACCAGCATAAGCCCTGTCTCACTTGGGCTTTTCTTTAAAAATAAAAATTTCCTTTCCTTTCAGGAGCTGTCTCCAGCCAGTATGACAGTGCTACATTCACCAGTAGACAAAGGCAAATTCTACATAATTTCTGGAAGGCAAAATTCTAATTTTTTCATCCTTTGGTCATCGGATTTCAAGTGAGAAGGAAGTTCAGAGGTGGGCAAGTCCAGACGCCTCTATTTGCAGGTGAAGAACCCAGGCCCAGAGGGGTGACCTGGCCAAAGTCAGCACCTGGGCAGCTGGGATTGGAACCTGCCTTTCCTGGCTCCATTTCTGACACCTTCCAGCTATATCACATATAAATATGCTCTTGTATGATCACCACACTTAAAAATGATTAAAGTTCATTTAAATCATGAATGTCTGAAATATAAATTCAGCTGGGTACAGCAAGCGATCCATTATGGTAAATAAAAGGAGACATTGTGTACAGAGGTGAGGAAAAATGGATTTAGTGAATCCCAAAGGCCATCCAAAGTGTAACTATTGATACTTTATCATACATTGGTTTTGCACAATGACAGTGTGGTGCAGTGGGTAGGGTCACGTAATTCTGGATTGGAGTCTGATCTCTGCTCCATACATACGGTCCAGGCACTTAGCCTCTCAGGGCTTCATGCACCCTGAAACTCCACGTTGCAGAGGCTGAGAGAAGAAGGGGGCGGGGAGAGGAGGGTACCTAGGATGTGCCAGGTCCTGTGTTCAGCCCTTTATGAATATTATCTTTCTTGACCCTCACAACAGCCCTGCAAGGCAGGTGCTGGTATTATCTCCATTTTAAAGTTGGAGTGACTAAGGCAGATGGAGGTCCTTTGCCACGAGTGAATGTCTGAGTCAGATTTGAGGTCATGCATTCCTGACGCCAGACCAAGACTTTACCCACGGCGCCACCTTCGTTGTCTCCCCCTCGCACTTCACCTGAGTTCCCAAGACCAAGGAAATCACATCTCTGCACCAGAAATATTTGCAAGGGGCATAGCAATTAATCATTTTCATTCATCCCAATGTCTCTTTGCAGATATAAAATAGGAGGCCCCCTATTTATGTGAAAGGTACAACAGTGTTCTTCTCTGGAACTTTTTATTTGCTGCACAGGAAAGAAAGGGGACGTTGTGTATGAAACAGAGAAAAAGGACATGAGGAGAAACAGAAATCATTCTGAAAGAAGTCAAGAAGAAAGCAGGCCAGCTCCTGACCGACTGAGAAGATGATTGTGTTGCGGCCAGCAACTCATTTACATACAATCCCGTTTAGAGCATGGGAATTCTGGCTCAGAGAACTTTGGGTATAAACTGCTTGTATCTTACAGAAATGTGGATTGGGGGTTTCTCAACCTAAAAGGAAGGGGTGGGGAGTCACTATACATCAGGATGGCCTGTTCGAGGGACTGTCCCTCCATCCCCCACTTTTCTTTGGATCTCAGAACTTGGCACATTGCCACGCACACATCAGGTGCTTAATACACACTTGTTGACTTGACTTGACAAAAAGAAGCCAGTGAGACAAGCTATTTACAAAAGACTAGCCATGAGAAGCCAGGAGTCAATGGATAAACTGACAGATGTCCCAGCTGACTTGAGACAGACAGATTCTGTAGTTGATGCAGGGAGCTGACTGGAGGAAAGCTTTGATGCTAAGGGCTTATTGAAGAAAGTGGAATCCTCAACAATTTGACCAGCTGGCTGGGAGTAAGCTGCCTTGCTCTTTAGGAACATCCATAGCTTGAGAAAGAAGCTCCCTGAGAAACCCCACAGCGATCTGCCCTCAAAGCCCGAAGAGAGCAGACTTGAATTGCTCTGCAGAGTTCAGGCTTACCACATCTACTTTTAATCGAGGGGAAAGACTTGAGAAGCTCGGCAGCTCCCAGGCTCAGGACTCTTGTTGGCTAACAGCTTACCTCTGCTTCATTGGCCCAAGAGTAGCCAAAAACTGGCATGGTCCAACAAGAAAGCAGAGAGGTCCAGAAGAACAACTCTTCCGGCCAGGACATGTGCAGTACAAACTGTTCCCTAATTTTAAAAGAGGTGCAAGCAGTCCAGAGTCATGAGTTGTAGTGGGCACATGGGGTTCCCTACTCACACACCACTCTTCTAGGTATCTATGAATTTATACCTGCTCTCCCTTCTCCCGGCTCCCTCCACCCTTCCCCACATCATGAGCACTGCTGGGAGAGTGTGACTTGGGCATATGAGGGAGCTGTTGTATTTTGATTATTTCAACTTTTGCCTTCTATTTAGTACATGTTTGTTCAGTCGTCGTAGTCACATCTGACTCTGTGACCCCCATCTGGGGTTTTCTTGTCAAAGAGACTGTAGTAGTTGGCCATTTCCTTCTCTAGATCATTCTACAGATGTGAAAACTGAGCCAAGCAGGGTTAAGTGACTCACCCAAGGTCATACAGCTAGTAAGCGTTCAACATGAGTCTTCTTGACTCCAGGCCTGGGACCCTGTGCACTATGGCACCACTAAGCTTGGCAAATACTATGATGTGATTACTATTATGTTTGCTATTTTGTCTAGAACATATTTGATGTTCCAGAGTTAATGGTCTCCTCCTTTGCTTTTCCCTGCTTGGCTGCTATTTGTGTGAAGGAGGCATATATACTGTAAGCCAGTGGATAGGAAGAGATCTTGACCTCCCCACCTGAGGCCAACATATGGCACATGAATATGAGCCTCTGTTCTTTACCCCTGTGTTTGTTCCTGCTTTTAGGAAAAGGAGTATTAGGGATAGCCACATCTTTGAGAATTTTGGAAGGTTGGAACAGTGCGTCATTACAGAACTGACAGATTTTGCATTCAACCAAGTGACTGGTTTCACCCAGCATACACTGAAGGCAGTTAAGAAAGTACTATGAGTGACTCATTCATCAGCTAGGCTATATTCAGAATGAACTTGGTGGAGTGAATACCTCTTAGCAACCACTTTAAATGTGAGTGCACTGAGTTGGTATAAGAGAGAATTTTTCCTCAGATAGGAAGGAAATTCATTGCAACTTCTGATCTTGTTAGGTCCTCACAGTAACTATCCTTTTGTAAAAACTTAAACATGTAAAGGTTAATTGTGTCATTGGCACTGATTTATGTACATGGAAGCACACTGGTGGGGGCTCAGGAACTGCAGTCAGGAGTATAGATATGTATTTCTCCCATGCCAAGGTTGCCTCTTGGACCCTGAGGGTTGAATTTAAGGGGAACTGGGCACCATGCCCCAGATAACATTTAAATGAAAGAGGAATTGAGGTTTGGGAAGCAAATACTTTACAAGGTCACATGGCAGTATTAACTCTGACTCTTATTTCTGCATTGGCTAATTAATAATGAAAAACCTCAAGAAGGGCAGAAGTTGGTCCACACCAGCAGACAGTCACTAATTCCTAGTTCTCATTGCATGGAGGTGGATCCCAGCCAGCCCCTGTGGTGCCAACAGCTAAGGTTCATCCCCTGCCTCCCAGGAACCCCAGGATAAACAACCTTCCCAGAAGGAGACAAAGGCAGAGCTCCCAGGTGTGATCTCAGCCAAAGCTTTTATCACAATCTCTACTCTCAATAGTTCAAATGATGAAGTGGGCAGGTAGGACACACAGTATGGCTAGGACATGTGTTATGCCAGTCTCCCAACCCTCTGCCCTGCTCCAGCAGGTTCATAGAATTTCCAGGTGTATGCCTTCCACCCACTTTGGGGCTATGCTTAAGAAAAATCACCTTGGCAGCTAAGTTGAAGGGAGAAAGGCTGAGTCCAAATGAGAAGTGACCCGACCCTGAATCAAGGGTGAGGCTGCATAATTCACATTTTATTCAGGGCTAGTTACTGACTGGTCTGAGTTATTTTAAGCAAGCATGCTTTCCAAAAGCCTAGAGGATGGCTTTGTTGCTGTTTTGTTTTGTTTTACTAATGGGGCTACAACTTTTGTCTCAAGACTTAGGGCTCTAATTCTACGTTTAGTTTTTTTATTAATCCTACTTCTGTAAAGCATGAAATCACAGGAAAAATACCCCTGCCCTACCATGGACCCTCCTGGAGCCCTGGAGATGGGCCCCTTCCAAAGCACAAGTGTCCAGGAACCTTGACTGCTGCTCTTTCTGGTGGGTCTCTTAAGAAAAGTCACCCCCCCCATGGTGTGTGGACTTTGGGGGATGAGGTGGCCCATCAAAGCTCTGCCTCTGGACTGGCCAGCTTGTCAAGACGAGCTGCAGACTAAGCCTTCTGAAAAGGATCGATGAGGCACACCAGCCATCTTCCTTCCTTTCTCTGGAGTGGGCTCCTTGCTCTGGGACTTTCCAAGAGGGCAAAGATGGCAGCTGCTCACCTGTGGCTGAGAGAGCAGGTGCCCATCATGTGAGCCTGAGCTAGGATTTCAAGGGCCTGACTGCCTCTTCTGCTTTGTGTCTCTGAGCACACTTGTCTGAAGAGTAATCTCGAGATGGAGCTTTCCAAGCTTGGGGGCAACTGTAAGTTGGAGAATCCAGAAGCTCCTGGGACCCTTGTTCAGTGCTGGGTGCTCTGGGGGAGGCTTCCCTACTTCTTAGCTATGGTGTTTCCTGGAGAAGGTGAGTTCTGCCCAGAGGCTGAGTGAGGCAGCCAGCCCAGGATCAGGTTGTGTCTCTGCCTTTCTAAACCCACCTCTCAATCTGGTCCTGAGTGCTTGTGGACGGACTGACTGACCAGCCTTCCACCGCTCCCTGGGGCTTCCAGGATTCCAGGCCCAGGAGAAGGCCTTTATCACGGCCCACTCCTCACGTCTCAGCTCCTGCCTCTAGGCTCCTGAGTCTTTTCAAATCCAGAGTTATTTCCCACATACTGCCTCCTGTTTGGCCAGTTTAAAATTCAAAGGCAATGTGTCACAACACAATATATCGCTCACACGCCAACTCCAAATGCCACGAGGCCCCAAACCTTTGTTCATGTTGAGTCTGGTCTTCTACCTGTTCTCATTCCCAAACTGCAAGAAGGAGAAATCAGGAAGTTCATTTATGTGATATGTACCTACTGTCTCTTGTTACCACAGATCGAGAAGGGGAGGGGAAAACAGGGAGGTGGTGGTCCTGGGCACCACTAAAAACGTTTGCTAGAGAAATAAGTGAGTATGCCTATGACTCCAGTTGTCCTAGCAGTGGGCAAGCACTAGAACAAGCAGAGGGTCTCTCCCTGGAGCCATTGCGACACCCATGGATGCTGGCAGTGAGTCTCTCCACTGAGGCCATCGAGGCACCCATGCGTGCTGGCAGTGGGCTCTCCCTGTACCCACTGAGGCACCCATAGGTGCTGGCAGTGGGGCTCTCCCTGGAGCCGTCACTTTGGCTGTTCATGTGATAGAGATTCCTTTTTTTGGATTTTCTTGATGCAGAGTAAATTTGTGGGTCCTTTCAGTTTTATTTTGTGTATGTTTTTGTTTTCCATATGTGTTTCTTGTAAGCAGCAGAATGTGGGGCTTTGTTTTCTTATCTGGGATGTCCCTCTTTTTAAATTTATTGCATCACTTAGTCCATCTACACCTAAAGTGAGGCTTCCCTTGGGAACCTTTCCTGGTTTGGTGGGACGTCCTCTGAAGCTCCGCCCAGCCCTCCCCCTCTCGCTCTGTGCAGATGACCCGGAGAGAGCTGTTTGTGCTGGGTGATTTACATTAAGTGTGGAGCACAAATCCAGTCACAGTTTCTATAGGACCCTGCACATTTTCACTCTGGGAGAAAATAAAAACTGACTGGAATTTAGTTTTCTGATTTTTTTTCTTTTCCAGACGAGATAATTTCGAGTGATCCATCTGGCTGTTTGTATTCAATTATCAATTCTGCTTCTGGCAAAAACTACATCATTAGCCAAAATCAGAGGTGACAACCCAGTCGGGAGAGGCAGAGGCCTGACTGTGTTGGGCTGGCCTGACCAAGGGCCTTGTGTGTGGGGAAACATCACAGTCAAATCAATGGAAACTTCTCCAACGGATCAGTCCTCTTTTCTCTGGGATCTGCTGGGAACTCCAGGGGTGGGGAGGGAGATGCCTTGGCTCCTTCTCCCACTCTGGCTCCTCCTCCAAGGCACGAGCAGGATGTCTCTCTCCTCTCTGGCTGGCTCCAGGCAGCCCCAGATCCCATGTTCCTTGGCCTGTCAGTACTGGACAAACCATCCTCTAGAGGCTTGGCTTTGGTCTCTGGACATGCCCTCCTGGCGCCCAGAACCATGCCTGGTGCTGAAGATATAACACCAGGCAATGAGCACGGGTAAAATGCTGGGCTTGGAGTTAGGAAGACCCACCCGAATTCAAGTGTGACCACAGACACCGAACAATTCATGTAACCTCTGTCTGCCACAGGCTCCTCATCTGTAAACTGGGCATAGTGAAAGCACCCACCTCCCAGGGCTGTTGTGGGGCTCTGAGGGGCTCCTACACACATTGCACTTAGCCTGGGCCCAGCATACAGTAGGTGCTTTATCTATAGTGCTAATTACGGTCATGATTTTTGCTTTGGGCACTGCCTGGCTGCAGGGAGGCCCACAGAGCCTCACAACCACTGGCCCTGCATGTCAGACCCGGAGGAGTAGACTGTTCTTTACATCCCTGAGATGAACAGGCTTGGGCCAGATGTGCTTTTTCACAGAAGAGGAATGAAACCACCCTCCCAGGTAGCCTGGGGATAATGGACTATTTTAGGAACTGATTTGGGGGGCTGGGGAAGTGAGGAGGGTAGGGAGGAAACCAGGGCTCATCCCTGAAGCAGGCTCATAGAGGGGTGTCTCCGGGTTGTTGTCTCCGGGTTGTTCCCCGAAGGCCTCCTTCGCAGCCCCTCACCCTCCATCAGACACACAGGTGGGGAATTGGTAGAGCGGTTGTGGAGGGGGCTCGGCCAGGGGAGGGGAGTCTCTGAGGAGATGATTCCTGCCTGGAGCCAGATTAGGGGGTCCACGCTGGAGCAGCTGGTGGCTTTCTTGTACCCCCCACCCTCCCTCACAGAGAGCACGACCAGAGCACTGAGAAGATGAGTGGCATCTGCATCCAGGATGCCATTTTGGAGAAACCCTTTGCTTGGGCCCCAGGGCAGGCCATCTCTTAGTGCTGGGTGTTTTCACTGAGAGTCCCCTATGCTCGAAACTCTGATCTTTACCTTGTGGCTTCCTGGCCTCCTTCAAGTCCCAGCTAAAATCTGACCTTCTCCAGGAAGCCCTTCCTAATGACACTCAGGGCTAGCACCTTCCCTCTCCCTTCTCAGGCGCTTGTACATACACTGTGGTTTGACTGCTGACTCCCCCGTCAGACCGTGAACTCAGGAGGGGCTGTTTCCACCTTTCTTTGCATCCCCAGAACTTAGCTCAGGGTCCAGCACAGGGTTCCACAAATGCTTGTGACTTAAGTTTCCCCACAAAATATCCAGATAGTAGTGAAGAAAGTGGCCCTTTGTGATGAGCAGGCGGTGCCGAGGCACGTGGCTACATTGGGAAGCTTCTTTTGTGAACCTGGGATTTGGTACCTGAATTTAGGGTGAGAGGGTGAAACCGCTCCTGTGCTCAGGAACCTCACCAGCTCGGAATCACAGGATCCCTCCAGGCTGTGCTCCAGTGGGCTGTGTCCACCGGTTGGCAGCCATTCCCTCCCTCACCAAGGTGCCTTGTGTCCCCCGTGTCTGTCTTTGCAATCCCTTCGGGACCATCCAAGTACCTTGAGCGCATGGATTGTCACTTGGTGCTTGTGCCCCCAGCAAAGTGCCCAGTGCAGAGCAGGCAATTAGTGAATGCTTGTTGAATGAAATAAATTGTCGCTCTGTGAAGCGCTTTCCAAATCCTGCCAAGAGACAAAAAATCCTGAGGTATTCTCCTTCTCCTGCTCTTACCCTAGAGACTTGGGCAAAAGCCTTCAAGCAACATGTTCAATTAAAGAGAGAACTTTGGAAGGGAACAAATCTATTTTTCTCCCTAATCTCAGCCTTGTAACTCAAACCAAGCGAAAGAAATTGACAGTACTTAAAAACAGCTTTCCTAAGCTGCAGATGGAACCCTTTGTGTCTTCCCAGCTCACAAGAGTGCGGTTTCCAGCATGATGGACAGAGAGATTCATTTGGGGGCTGAGCCACAGTAAACTGACTCACGAGGAAAATCAAATGCAGGCTTGAGAAAGACACAGGCATGGGGAAGGTTTGTGAGCCCCTCCCAAGGGCAGCCTCTCCTCTCCGCCCCCCCCCCCCCAGCCCTGGGACCAGAGGCAGTCAGCAGATGAACATTTCTAAAGCACGTACTGTATACCAAGCACTGCTTGGGACCCAGCTGGTGCACCCCCCCTGCTCCAGGTGCCCCCACCAGCCAACCTGGACAGGAGCCCAGTCTGCCTCTTTAGAAGGTCAGAGCACTCCGGAGATGAGAACAGGTCAGACAGTAACAACAGTGACCACTACTCTTCAGGGTTACAATGAGAAGCAGGTTCACAGACCCACTGGGTTGGTATCAATGTTCCAAAAGGGAGAGTTTAGTTCAGTCCGGAACTCAGAATTGTGTCTGTTTATGCAAGAAACAAGGCAAAAAAGAAGTTTAACAATACAATGCCTTGGATGCCTGGACATATCTATCTATCTACTGGAATGCCATCTACCTCATTTGTTCATTCAACAAGCATTTGGTGAATGGTTCTTGGAGGTTCTTGTTGGGCAGACACTGGAGGCACCAAAGTCACCTGCTGCATCCCGGGCCATTGCCACTCACTCTGACTGTTGTCCCGCCAGACTTGGATGACTCTGGAAGACAGTGAACCTGAACACCTTGCACAGATCGGCCAATTCACACACAAGTGAAGACATCACCTTGCCATGTTACCAGCCCTCTTAGAAAGTGAAGGACTGACAACAGCACCCACATTGCCTGTCCTGGACTGGAGAAGGCTAAACCACTGGACTTAGCTCCCCAAAGTCGCAGCTTTTCCTGTGTTGTCTTAGGGACACCGGAGACTTCTTTCACCAGAACTAGTTCCTGTTTACCTCGCCTGAGAGCCTCAGCTGTGCCAGGGGAGAAGGCTAGTAAAAATCCTGGGGCCAGCAGACATTTTAAATCTCTCTGGAAGATTGAACCAATCTTTTCTATAAATCGATGCCAGCGTTTTGGGTTTGCAAACATTGTAACTAAACGGGAGAAAACCATTCTACTCCAAGCCTTCCTTTTTTGTTTATGTAAGTTTCTTCCAAAATTTTCCTTTGGGACTAAAATTTTCCATACTTGGTATAAGCCAAAAGACAGCATTTCCCCCCCCCCCCCCGCCCCAAACCATATGAACAAAATCAGTTAAGTTTTGTTGAGTTATGGGAAAAGAAAAAAAAGGAACATTTTTCATTGCTTTAGAAAGAGAACCTCATAGAAATATCTTTAAAATAGCAAAACAACATAACTTTAGTCTTGGCACATGAATAATCCTCCAGGAAGAAAACAATCTCAGCCAAATTCGAAAAGTTAAATCTTTATAGAGGCCCCAATACTGTCGATGCTAAATCAGTTCAACTGAATCTTGTTAATGGGTCACACAGATACCACTGAGAATTGGAGGAAAACTATTGCCTAGATGAATTCCTACTCGACAAGGCTAAGTATGAACTCTCTTCTGTGAAGGACACTCTCACAGGACATTAGGGTACTACCTTGTTCACCCAGGAGATGTTTGGCTTGGGAACCACCAAGGGAAGCCTGACTCCCCACCTCACAGGAGGGGATGATCCCATGGTTTGTAAATGCACATTTGGCCGAGGTCTAAACAACCAGACTCACTCCAGGAGTCTCAGCTTAGGAGTCTGAGACAATCTACAAAGGGATCCTGGGTTATTCTTTCATTCTTTGCCCTTAGTGAGTATTTACAGGGTCAGAGAATTAACCCAATTACTTGAAAAGCTGGTTGGAAACAGGTGAGGAGAAAAGGTGGGGAGAAAGGGTGGGGAGAAAGTGTGGGGAGGGCCCTTAGGGCATAGTCACAAAGAGGGCTAGAACTGAAAGTGAAAAGAATTCCTGAAATCTCTCAACCTCCCATGCAGTAATATTTTTGTTCCTTTACCTGCCGGATGAAGTAACCTCTTTAAAGGCAGGACCTTGCTCAAGCAGTTCAATATCTTGGTTCTCCAAGACTCTCCAGAAATGTTTACTACCTGACTGAAGACCACTCCAGCTTCCTCCATAAGGCAGAGGCCCATTAAACCATCTTCTCAGGGATGGTTTGAAACATCTATTTCCTCCCCTTTCCCCTCCGTCTCTGTGTCCATTTCTGTCTCTGCCTGGCTGTCTCTCCACTCATCCCCCATCTTTGATTCCCTCTCCACCTTCTTCCAGCTGGAGGGTGCAGCTCATTTCTTCATGCAGCAAACATTCCAGAGATTTCCTTTGGTCACAAAAAGATGGGATAGTTCTCCAGTAGCTATTTATTGATGGAATCTTTTTAAAATCCATCACGTAGCTTCCCAAACTTGATATGAGACCATCAGATTCTCCACTTTGTCACAGACGATAGTAGCAAGGTTAATCATAGAGGGTTTAGCAATGACATGAACCCCTGTAGGCTGTGAGCTCTACCTTGGTACCACCCCCACTCCCACCACCACCCAGGGGTGTCCTACCACATCCAAGTCCCCCATCTGTCTTGTACAGACCTTCTTGCCACAGTGTAGAAGAGAAAAAGGTAGTATAAAATGCTGTCCTCAGCCAGGATCTCAAGACTCCTCATTGGACCCTTCAGCCTGGCTTTCTAGCAATCATATTTTCTATAAAGAAGTTAAAATGTGAATATTCTCATTAAGTTATCTTTAAGTAAATAAGGTCTTTTGGGCTTCCACTGTTGTTTTAGAAAAAAAATAACCATCTGAAGTTACCATCGTCCATCAAATCCCTTGAGCTATTTTTCCAAAGTTTGGATTCAATAAAACCCAAACTGAATTTTGCCAAGCACCTTTTCCTTTCATTAAAAAAACCATATGTATTTTTGGGGAAATTTAACCCATGTGTTTTGGATTCATTTGTATCTAAATCACCAAAATGGTGTTTAAAAAAAATAAATGGTCTAGTTGCTATTGGAGAAGAGGTCTGAGCCTTTTAAAGAAGCTTTTCTTCTTAAAACCAGGAAGCCATAGGCTGCCAAGGGTAAAGGCATTTCCACACCAAAAGGCCTGAAGTCAGTCACAGCTCCAAACCCATGACTTGTAGCTGGGGGCCAGAGCTGGCAGAGCAATTTCATTCCTGATCTGGGTTTTATTGGACATTCAGGAGACCTGGTGAAGAGCCCAGTAAGGCTGTAGAAAAAGGAGAACTGATGAGTATAGTAATGTTTCAGGAAGTAGCCAATGGTCCTGGAGGCCACCTGGGCTAGTGGAAAGGGTGCCAGACAGTCAGTAAGGGGACAGGAGTTCAGGGCCGGCTCCCTCTGCTCAAGCAGCTGCAGATTCCTAGAAAGCCAGGTTGACTGCCCACCCCTTGCTTCCAGGTGGGACAAGCAGATGATTCCAGGAATTGGTGGCACACCACCAGAGGAGTGGGCCAAGGATGGGGTGGACACCACTTCCCTATGACCTTTGAGACTCCCTACCACCTCCAGAGAAGGGAAGATCAGAGTGACTCTTCTCCTTCAGCCTGCTTCCATCTTCCCACCTCAGGTCTGAATCCATCTATCTAGTGTATGACTGGTACACATTCTGCTCTCCACAAAATTAGCATGAAATACTTCTTCAATGACACACCTTCAATATTCCCCCATCTGCTGGCTTAGTGACTTGTCTTTTTCCATCACAAAGGAAAATCAAAAGTTAACCTGCCATGACCAGTTCTTGGTAAAGCCATTGTAGTAACTGCAGTTCTTTTTAGCAATGAGTCAACTAGATTTTGTGTCTCTTGTGTGCCATGCACTGTACCAAGACAATCCCTGCCCTCACAGAGCCTTTATTCTGGAAGACAAGGCATAAGAGGGAGCTGAAAAATGGAAGTCTGGGGTCAAGTACCCTGTGGGGGGCGCAAAGATGAAGTTTGAACAGTCAGAGCAGAGGTAGGAGAGAATGAAGAACAGTGCCTGGTACCATCCTAGAAAGGGAGATTCTGGGAAGATCTCACCAAGGGAGAAGGGTGTTTATGGGGGCAAAGGAACATTCCCGGGTGAGAAGTCCCAGAAGTGGGACTCTCCACCGACCATCTCCCTTTTATGGTCTATCCTCATGCTCTCCCTGGAATTAAAGGCCAGCTCCCAGATCCATTGGTTTTGAAAATGAGAGTGGTTCCACTTGCACAATCATGTGATCCCTCTCCTGTTTCCCTCGGACTTCCAGATGTTTCTGCACAGAGATCAGCAATACTATCTGCCAATTCTTCTTACCTATTAAGGAGATCTGTTCACTGGGCTCAGGCAACCTGAATGAACCAAGGACAGAGACTCACTTTCTCACCATCTCCTTATTGTCTTGGGCATCAATTTCCACCTCCAGCCCCACACCTTAGTCACAGATTTTCTATAATTCCTTGTGAGTGAAAACACAACCAAACCCACAGGGAAACAGCCCTGCCTTTTCCTTTCACCTGGTATCATTCCACTCACCCAAAGGAAAGATTTTATCCCTCTACGGATCCCCCCTCTCTCCTAAAAGACCCTTTTACCTTCCCTCCCTTTCCTGTCCAGCCTCATCTAATTCTGTGGTTGAGCATTCCCAACATGATTCTTACAGGAAGGAAGACTGCACAGCCTAGCACTTGTCTCCTGTGACCCAGCCCCTCTTCCATCTTCAGTGTGCTTCTCTCCACGCTGAGCTGAATGGGTTGCTGAGTTCTCTGTGCATCCACATCCATCTTTTCAGAGCTACACGTGTCTCTTCTTTGTAACCCTTTCACATCTTCTGCATTTTCATTAGTGAGCATCTTCTCTTACTCCTCCTCTCTCATCTGACTTCCCCTGTAGCATTATAGTTTGTGGGATCCTACTTTTATTCCCTCTAAAACTTTTGGAATTCTCTTTTCCCAAATCAAAAGTGTGTGTTGGACTAGATACAGATTTCCTCTTTCTCCAGCATGAGTTCTAGGAAACAGTGATCACTTCCCCAAGAATTCTTGGTTATTGGTGAGAATCAGACCCAGAACAGAATTTCCCTTTGTCATTTCCTCTACCTTTTGAAGAACAAAATTATCCCTGAGGCAACTCTGGAAGTTATTAGCCGCCCTTATAAGGTTATATTTATAAAAAGTGCTTAGCGTTTAGTGGCTCCTGGCACATAGTAGGCATCGTACGAATGCCTCTTCCCCTTTCTCTCTGCTTTTGGTAGGGAGAAAGAGAGCTTCAGCAGATATCTGTACAAATGAAGTCCCCCATCACTATTCTGTCCTGTTACTGGGGAAGACCAGCTCTTTGTTTACCAAATGCCATATCTATTTCCTCTTCCTTTCCAGGTATTCTGCAGTGGATCCCAAGGACCAAATCCCTCTTCTTTCTCTCTCCTTTAATCTTGATTCCATGTTGCATCTCTTCTCCAGCTTTGCAGAAGTGTACCTTCTTAATACACAGTTCCCTGCTTATTTTCCTATCCTGCTTCTTTTGAAAAAGACATACCCATCCAGAGCCATGGGACAGTTGTGGTTTCTTCCCACCAAGCTCCAGTGGTAGTGAAGATGTCCAATCTGCCCCTTGGTGTTAGGACCTTTGCTCCTTCCTGTTTGTTGGCCCAACTTTGGCTGTTGGAGGCAGTGGGTTTGTCTCTGGGCGCTTTTCTTGGATTTTTGTCTTCTGTGAATGAGTCTTTGCATGGCTCATCTCTTCTTTCCTTCATTGTAGTCAAACTGTGTGGTAGGTAGCCTGTGGGATGTACATGGGCAATCTTCCTCCCTTGCTCTTTTTCATTTTAAGCCCTTTCGGTTTTATATTTTTAAAAAATTTCATATGTTCATTCATTGCACAATTTGCCACCTGTCCCTCTAATTCCTTCTCCCCCAAATAAACAACAAACAAACCTGTACAGTCAAACAAAACAGATTTTCACAACAGTCATGTCCAAAAGTGTGTGAAGCCGGAGGTGGGCACAGGCAGTACAGCCCTCCTCCATCCTCTGGCAGCTTGCTTCACCTTCCCATTGATCAGAGCACTAGTCTTTCTAATTTGGTCTATACACAGTTGTCATTGTAGAGATTTTTCTCCTGGTTCTGCTTGTTTTACTCACTTTACCAGTTCATACAAGTCTTCCTACTCCCCTCTGAAACCATCATTTCTTAATTCCAATACATCTATATACTATAATTTACTTACCTAATACCTGACATAGGGGGACCCCTGGATTTCCGGTTTGTGGCTGCTGTGAAAAGAGCTGCTGTAAATATTTTTGTACCTACGAGTCCTTTTCTTATTTCTATGATCTCCTTGCATCAAGTAACAATATCACTGGGTCAAAGGGTGTGTGTGTGTGTGTGTGTGTTTGTCCTTGTTCAGTTGTATCTTACTCGTTGTGACCTCATTTGGGGTTTTCTTGACAAAGATACTGGTGTGGTTTGCCATTTCCTTCTCCAGCTCATTTTATAGATGAGAAAACCGAGGTAAATGGGATTAAGTGACTTGCTCAGGGTCTCACAGTAAGAGTCTGAGGCAAGATTTGAAATCAGGTCCTCTTGACTCCAGGCCCTGAACTCTACTGTACCACTTAGTTGACCCATGTGTGTAAATGTGCACATACATCTATTATGTATGTATGTTATAGATGGCATCCATACACATAGATGGCATATGTCTATGTATGTGGCAAGGACAGGTCAGTGACTCTAGGGGTATGGTTACGAGCCCTTCTGGAGCTCCTCAGCTCCACTGACAGGGCACTTGGTATTAGTGTCCCTCCAACATTTTCATTTTACTCTTTGTTCATCTTTGCCAGCCTGATGGGTGTGAGGTGGCACTTCCAAGCTGCTTTACTTTGTACTGCTCTATTTAATGAGTAGAGGCATTTTTCAAGGGGTCACTGATAGTGTGAATTTCTTCTTTGGAAAACTGCCTGTTCATACCTCCTGATGATATATTTCTCCTTTTAGTTATGTTTCAGTGGCATTTGTAAGGTATATTCTTCTCATCAGCCTATTTTAGGCACCGCATCTCTGCCAAGGAATCTGTCATTCAATCAATTACTTATTAAATACTTCTTACATGCCAGTCACACATAAACACAAAGTTGGTAAATACAAATATAAATAAATACACAAGAGTTTGGGAGGGAAGACTCAGGTAGGTCAAGGAATCAGCAGGGGCTATGCCAAGATGAAGGTGCCTGAGCTGTCTTAAAGCGAGAGCTGGACTCTGGGGAGGAAAAGGGAAGGAGGGACGACATTCTAGGCATGGACAATGGCTGAGGCCAAGGCATGGACTCCAGTGATGGTGGATTGTGACTGAAGAACAAAGAAAACCCAATGAGTCTGAATCCAGGGGTGGAGTAGGCAGTAATACCATCCAATGAGGCTGGAAAAATAGGGTGAGACCAGGAGGTGGTGGGCTTTGAAAGCTAAATAGATGCATTTAGAGTTAACCTAGATGCATCTCTCTATTTTAAGCCACAGTCCAGAATTCCAGGTCCTATTCTCAGACACCACCTTAGCCAGATGTTCATTCCCCAAATTAATTTTTCTCATCTGTCTTCAATGGAGAACAGGGGGGAAGAAAACACAGACGTGCTCTTCAGTGTCTTACCCAACGGTCACAGTTGTGGATAGTGCTTTTCAGTTTCTTTCTGGCTGTATCATCAGTGCCCAGGTGAATCTCCTTTGATTGACTTGTTATAGCTTGAGTATTGATGCACCTGTTTCTCTATTTTTGTTATCAGCTCAGCAAATAGCTGCCTCATTGTCCCTGTGCAGGGAACCACCTCTCCCCACTCTCTGCTCTTCTTCCTCTGACTCCAATGGAGGGCCTCTCAAATGATCATTTCTGGGGCTTCCTCCTCTCCTTTCTCCTCCTCTTTTTCCTTCTCCTCCTCCTCAGGCAGTCCCACTCCTTTCCAGGACAAGTCTCAGATCTCTTTTTGGAGCTTTCACTTTCAGCCCCTCTTTCCCTCTCCATTTTCTGTGGATCACACTCCCACTTTCCACCATCACCTCATAGCTCCCTTACTCCATCAAAACCTCACTCTTGTTTCCTTTCAGAAGTCTTTATTCTTTCTAGGGACTGGGAATGCAAAGAGGCACCCTTGCAACCCTGTTCTAGGAGGGAAATCAGTCTGCACTTGGAACAAGAAAACAGTCCCTCGCCTGGGGCAGAAATGCCAACACCATGCAGGTGATGCCAGTCACTGCAGAATTTTCCTATTGCTCTGTAATAGTTGAGATTTTCAGTCTGTTTTTTAAAAGTCTTGTGGGTACTTACACCTAACTCTCAGCTCCTGTTTACAATTTTACAGCCAGTTGTCACCTAATGATATCTTGACAATCCCACCCAACTTCCTTTCCTTAGTGATATTCTCTCCAGCTTCATGCAATTAATTCCCCTTTCAGACTAACTGGCTGGTGACTGATGATAATGAGGTGACAGATTATGAAGGCAGAGTTCACAGGACCCCCTACATAGGTGAACCTTAAATTTAACTCAACCAAATGCATTTTGTCCATTTCAGGAATAAAGTGACAAAGAGATGACCCTATAGGCAGAATCAGTCTGGAGCTGGATATCAAATCTAACCAAAGTTTGAACAGGAATTCATTCTAAAACACATCTCTCTGAAATACCCATTCATTCATTTGCTCTTTAT
Source organism: Pseudocheirus occidentalis (assembly GCA_028646575.1). NCBI lineage: Eukaryota > Metazoa > Chordata > Mammalia > Diprotodontia > Pseudocheiridae > Pseudocheirus > Pseudocheirus occidentalis. Next base: position 908,075 of record CM053597.1, read on the forward strand.
TTTGCTCTCCTGGGTCAAGCCCTCTTCTCCATGGAAGCCTTTTAAACATATGGAACCATGTGTCAACTGCCCACCTGGAGTGATTTCCTTTTAAAGTTTAATTTTTTTTAACAACTTAAAGTTTTGAGTTCTAAATTCTATCTTCCTCCCTCTCTTCCTTGCTCCCTCCCTGAGATGGTAAGCAATCAGATATAGGTTATACACGCACAATTATGTAAACTGTTTCCGTATTAGTCATTTTGTACAAGAAGACTCAAATACAATTTTAAAATGAAGGAAAGAAAGTAAAAAAAAAATAGCATTCTTTAGTCTGTATTCAATCAATATCAGTTCTTTCTCCAGACTTGGATAGTGTGCTTCATCATTAGTCATTTGGGATTATTTTGGATCATTGTCTTGCTGAGAATAACTAAGTCTTTCACGGTCGATCATTGCTACAATGTTGCTGTTACTGTGTGCAGTGTTCTGGTTTTGTTCACTTCACTATGCATCAGTTCATGTAAATTTTTCTAGGCAAGTCTTTCTATATGGTATTGTGCTTTAAATGTTTGGTAGAGTTCACTTGTGACTCCATCTGGTCCTGGGAATTTTTTTCTTAGGAAGTCCATTGATGGCTTGTTCAATTTCTTTTTTCTAAGATGGAGTGACTTAAGTATTTTTTTTTCTTCTGTTAATCTGGGTAATTTATATTTTTGTAGATATTTATCCACTTCATTTAGATTGTTAAATTTATTGACATATAATTGGGCAAAATAGCTCCTAACAATTGTTTTAATTTCCTCTTCCTTGATGGTGAGTTCACCTTTTTCGTTTTTGATACTAGTGATTTGGTTTTCTTCTTTTTAAAAATATCAAATTAAGCAATGTTTTATCTATTTCATTAATTACATTCTCATTTTCATAATTTTCAATTTTGTATTTAATTGGGGATTTTAAATTTTTTATTTTTCTAGTTTTTTTAGTTGCATGCCCAATACATCGATGTGCTTTCCCCCTATTTTATTGATGTAAGCAATTTAAGATATAAATTTTCCCCTAAGTACTGCTTTGGCTGCATCCCATAAATTTTGGTATGTTGTCTCATTGTTGTAATTTTCTTTAATGAAATTATCAATTGTTTCTATGGTTTGTTCTTTGACCCACTGTTTTTTTAGGATTTGATTATTTAATTTCCAATTAATTTTTTATCTCTTTCCATTGTTCATTATTGAATGTAGTTTTTATTGCATTGTTATCTGAAAAGGATACATTACTATTTCTACTTTTCTGTAATTGGTTGTGTGGTTCTTATATCCTAATATATCGTAATTTTTGTGTAGGTGACAGATACTGTTGAGAAAAAGGGTATATTCCTTTCTATTCCCTTTCAATTTTCTCCAGAGACCTATCATATTTGATATTTCCAGAGTTTTTTTCACCTCCTTAACTTCTTTCGTGTTTAGTTTTTGGTTAAATGTATCTATTTCTGAGAGGGGAAAGTTGAGGCTCTTCACTAGTCTAATTTTATTATCTATTTCCTCCTGTAACTCATTCAACTTCTCCTTCAGAAATTTAGATGCAATATACCATTTGGTGCATATATGACTTCACTGTCTATGGTACCTTTCAGCAAGATGTGGTTTCCTTCTTTATCTCTTTTAATTAGATCCATTTTTGCTTTTGCTTTGTCTGAGACCACAATTGCCAACCCTGCTTTCATTGCTACAGCTGAAGCAGAATGCATTCTGCTCTAGCCCTTCATGTTTACTTTATGTCTGTCTTTCTGCTTCAATTGTGTTTCTTGTAAACAACATGTTGTAGGATTCTGGTTTTTAATCCATTCTCTCTCTACATCCATTTTGTGGGTGAGTTCATCCCATTCACATTTATAGTTATGATAACTGTTCATTTCCCTCTATGCTATTTTTATGTTTATCCTCCCCTCTCTTATCCCCCACTCTTTCCTTCCTTATAAGTGCTTTACTTCTGATCACTGCCTTCCCTAATACACCTTCCCTTTTATCAGTCCCCCTCTCCCTTCTATCTTCCCCATCCCTTTTTTTACTTCCTTATAGGGTAAAATAAATTTCTGTATCCAAATGAGGGAATATGTTATTGTTTCTATGAGCCAATTTCTATGAGAGTAAGGTTTAAGCTTTGCCTGTGCCCCACCCACAATCCTCCCTTCCATTATTATATCTTTTTCAGGCCTCTTTTATGTGGGATAATTTACTCCTTTCAATCTCCCCCTCGTCTTCTTTCAGTGCAATTTTCTTTTTTTCCCCCTTTATTTTGTTTTGGGGGTATCATCCTATCAAAGTCACCTTATATCTATAACCTCTGTCTACATATGGCTCTTCCAATTGTTCTTATGGTAATAAAGTTGTTATGAGTTACAAATATTACCTTGTCATGTGGAAATATAAACTGAATTTCTCATGTTTTCTCTTGTTTCTTTTTTTATTTGTTTTTACCATTTTATGTTTCCCTTGAGTCTTGTATTTGGAGGTTAATTTTTTTTATTCAACTCTGGCTTTTCATTAGAAATACTTGAAAGTGCTCTATTTTGTTAAATATCCATTTATTCTCCCAAAAGATGATATCCAGTTTTGTTGGGCAGGTGATTTTTGGTTGTAACCCTAACTCCTTTGCCTTCCCTAGAGTGGTTTCAAGGAAGCTGAGATAGCCCTTTCCTAGGACCCCAAGAGAGCGCCTTGATTCTGGAAGTGCCACATAGAAACTTTCAATATTTTGTAGGCTTTTTCCTCTGTGAAAAAGGTCAACACTTTGGGAATGTGAGATAAAGAAATGAGCCTAATGACAGTGGTCAAATTTTGGCCCTGGCTTAAGGAAAACAACATCCAAACCCTAATCTGTGTGTTTACTTGTAGTGATCACTGTAGATTAATTATACCCTCATCTGCACAGTGAGGACAATAGTATTTGGTTTAATTATCCCATATGTTGGTTGGGAACAAAGTACTTCACTAACCTCAGGGTGGCAACATCAGTGTGAGTTTTGGGAATGGGTTTTCTTTTTATTCAAATGCAAAGGAGTTTCTGATTCTCTCAGGAGACAGTCATCTTATTGCAGAAGGCTGGCTGGAATATGAGAGCCCTAGACGGTGAGAGGAAGAAGGAAGCCCAGTTGGTGGGGAAGGGTCTACTAGGAAGGTTCTGTAGGGACCACTGTGTAACTAAATAAACAAGAGAATTTGGTCATGAGAAACCTCCGGAAGGAACCCTACCTGTCAGCCAGGTACTTTCCCTCCATCGTTCCTCTCCTGAGGTATCTGCTTCTGCTTAGCAGGTTAAAGTGTGGGCAGCTTTCCAGCAGCCAGGCAGGCAGGTCAGCAGCCGCAGGGGGCACAGTACGTCTGGCAGCACTTCCTCTGGCAGATAAGAATCCAGCCTGCTCTTCATTCTTCTGTGGTCTCCTGAGGTGTCTGGCAGGCAGAACGGTAAATGGGCTTCAAGGATGCTTTCAGATTAATACCAGGAAACAGGTCATTCACCATGTTTCCAGAAGGTAAATTAATGTCCCCCAGTGAATGATATCTGACAGACACAGTGAAGGGGACTTATCTTGCATCTGACAACCATTTCCCTTTCCTAGGGTGCCCTGAGAGTGGAACACTGAAGGGAGGCATTGGATGGAGGACTTGGCAGTCAGGCAGCATTCACAATGAAGGCATTGTGAAGAGGTTGGCCCCTGTCAGAAATCACATACAGAAAACCTCTCCTGTCACCCTGTAGACGGAGTGTTCAGGGCAGAATTCTATTTAAAAGTCATGTGGGGAAGAGAGTGTATGTCTCCAGATCCCAAAGTTGGGGCTGGGCGGGAAGAACCTTGAGAAGGAAGGGAGGTGCAGACTTGTGACTGGGGCATCTCCCTGATCCTGTATGATTAGAGGCACAGACCAGAGCTGTGCCTTCCTCCTGCCATTTCTGAAGGCATTCACTTGAGGCCAGAATATCAGCTCTACTCCTCTCCAACATGGCACTAGGCAGGCTGTCGGTTCAGTCTGTCATCTTACCCTAAACATCCATGTGGTCCCAAGGGGTTGAACAATTCTTGACTTAAAGATGACTGAAACTGAGTGGGGTCCACGGTGACTGAGCCTATTATAGGAAACGTTCCTGAAAGGATTGTAGATTGGGAGCAGGACGTCAGTGCCAGCAAGACAAGGTCAAGGACCTGGAAGATGCCCTAGGGAATCAATGGACCAGATAGAGGTACCGTCAGTCGAGGTAGGAGCTACATCAAAACTGAGAATCCTGATGGAATCTGATAAGGGGCTAGTGATCAGGGTTTGGTGCCAGGGCCACCACAGGCTGCCAGCTAAGCAAAAAGCTTGCTGCCCTCAGTTTGTCCATCCTTTCTGTACTCCTATTAGCTGGGAGTTCCCACCACTCACGCCAGCCTGTGGCAGAGACAAAAATTAACTGGCATCCAACAGGGCTTGGCCACAGTGGATGCAGACTGTAAGGTGGGTAGGACTGGTGAGAAACCACTCAGTATATAAGAACCCAGGTAAGCAATAAAGGAATTTCAAAGGGAAAGGAAAAAATCCCAGGACCTGATGGCTTTACATAGGGATCTTATCAAATATTCCAAGAACAACTAATTCCAGTATTAGATAAGTTGTTTGCAAAATAGGGAAATTAGTGATCCTACCAAACTCCTTTTATGAAACAAATATGCTCCTGATACCTAAGTAAGTGAGAGAAAAAGCAGAGAAAGAGAACTATACGCCGACGTCCAAAATGACTATTGACCTCAAGAGACCAAATAAAATATTAGCTAAGGGGCCAAGCAACAGATGGAAGAAGTTCTCCCAGGAAAGCGAGGCTGGTGCAGTTTTAGGAAACCACATTGACAATGTGAAGAATAAAAACTGTGTTCTGATATCAATAGGTGCAGACCATTCTGGACTAAATGCAATGCTTATCTTACCAACAATTAAAAGTGGAAAGAATAACTAGACTTTGTATATTACGTAGCATCTGTCTAATACCATGAGCTGGAGAGATCTTTAACAGAAAAATGCTGAAGGCCCTTCTTACGAGATCAGGGCAAAATAAAGATTATTTCATATAGCTCTAGAAATACTAGCTTTAGTCCTAAGACAAGAAAAAATAATGTGTATAGGCAAAGAGGAAACAAAAGAATCATGTTTTTGGTAAATGATACGCTGGTTTGCCTAGAGAGGCCTGGAGATTTAACTGGCCAATTAATCAGACAATTGATAACTCCAGTAAAGCAGCAAGATGTCAAATAAATGCACAGTCTCAGTCCAGACACAGTCCTCTCCCCGGCCCCTGTCTTCCAAGAAAGATTGCCCCCTCAGTTGATCCTCTTTGCCTCCCTTCTCCAGTCTCTCCCTGTCTGCTCACCGGCTCCTTCCCTGCTGCCCAAAAGAGCCCCCTCACTTCATCCATGCATTCACCCATCCCTGCCAGCTCCCCCTTTCAGCTTAACACCTAGAGGAGCCCATCTGCAGTCATTTGGGAATAGCGATGAGCTCAGATTTACAAAGTGCTTTACCAAACCCTCTAATGCCATCTTCCCAACAACCCCAGGTGGTAGATGCTACAATGATCCCTGTTTTATAAACCGGACCAGAAACCTGATCCTGAGAGAGACGAATGGACTTGCACAGGGGCCCGCAGCTAGTAAGTGCCTCAAACTGGATTTGAACACAGGTCTTCCAGACTCCAGGGTGCTCTCTACTTCACTAGCTAACTGTGAGTCAAGGGTGTTGACTATCCAGGAAAAGTTCAAAGGAGGGCAGCCAGTTCAGGCAATAGAAGCAGCAATTGAAATGAGGATGCTCCCTCCGAAAAAGAGAAATGTGTGTGTGTGTGTGTGTGCATGCATGTGTGTGCGCTGTGCACATGTGTGCACGTGCATGTATGCGCATCTGTGTGCATGTACACATGTGTGTGTGTGCTTGTGTGCGTGAAGGGATCAGAAGAGCTGCCCCCAAATGTTGCACAGTCTGTCCTGGGGAAGAAGGCTTAGCCTCAGTCTTACTGGCCCCAGAGGGCAGGGCCAGGAGGGAGGCAAGTTGAGGCTAGATGCCAGCAGAACTGCCCATGGGCTGCCTTGCTATGAGGAGTACAAGTGCCCACAGGATCACATGGTGGGCAGTTCATTATTCACATGTGTGCCTTCTGTGGCTCCCAGTCCTTCATGGTGGGGAGGGGTCCTAGGGCATACAGTGGAAGGCATAGCCCACCAAGAGTTCAAAGGTCTGGGCCTCTGCCCTTGTACCTCCTTCTCATTGCTGGGTAGATTCCCAGGGACTGTGTGTGTGTGTGTGTGTGGGGAGCCTTGAGGTGGTCAGTCAGCAAGTGGCTCAGATTGTGACCCTCCTTTCACAAGGACATTGCAATCAGGAATGTTGGCTAACTGGTGTCTATGGACTAGAGCAAGTTTGGTAAACTGAGCTCATCAGGAGAGCCTTGCATTCCTTGCCGTGATGAAGCTGATGGAATCAGGGATTAGGTAGAGAGGAACTTCCCAGTACAAAGGCAGATTAGTCAGTGGACAAACATGGAGTCACTTCCATTAGCTAGTGCCTACAGTGGGCTAGTCCTCATGTTTGGGAAGTAGTGAGAGTCAGGAAAGGAGCAGTTGCCAGAACCCTCCCCGAGTGACTTGAACACCAAAAGTTTATACCCTGGAGCCTTAGCCCCTGGGGGAGGGACAGCTCAGCTCTGCTGGAGCAACTTCCTACCATTTATTTCCATAACAGGAAGAAACAGAACCCATGTGTTGGCCCAATTCAATAGCCAACCTGACACTTAGCGAGGTTGGCTAAGTCTGTCGGCACTTGAAGCCTCCTCCGGGCCAGCGCCTCATGGATCTGGGAGTGAGGAGGGGGGCCGTAAGAGCTCCCTGCGGTGGCCCTGGACTGGTGGCCGGATCCCCAGATGCTGCACCTCCTGAACTTGCTGGGGTCCACTGCCGCCTCCTCCGGGTCCATGACATCTCTGCCGATCCAATAACGATCTCGTCCTGTCTGGGCCGTCACTTCTGTACCATCTCATCTCCTGCTGCTTCTCCCATCCACACTGGCCTCTGGGTTAGTACAGGGGTAGCGTGCCATCCACTCCTCTCCAGCTCGATTCCACCAGTAAATGATGGGACAGACATGGAGATTTGGTCACGTCCCCCAGGGAGGGATGCCTGGGGTGGGGCTGGGACATTCAGTAGCTCGTGTCAGTCATAAAGGGACTAGGGGTGAGAACTGAGCTCGGGATGTCGCCATCAGAGAAACCAGGACTTGCCCCTGCCTTCAGCGGTCTGGCTCTGCTGGACCAGAGGCCTTGCCAAGCTTGGTCCAAGAAGCTGTCTGAGGGTCTCAGAATGAAGAGCAGCCTTGGCCTTCTTAGGGCCCAGCTGATGTCTGAATTGGTATCCTGCCAGAAAATCCCCAAGAAGGCGTCTGATCTGGGCCTGGAGTCAGGCTGTCTTTCTAGGTTCTTGGGTCCTTTCTAGTTAAAGGGCTTATGGGGGTCAGCAGATATAACCTTACCCTTGGGGTCCTGCCCTCCCACAGGCTGTCTATAGCTCCATCAGTCCGCTGGCCCAGATCATGGCCTCCCATCCCAGGCCTCTGGCCACATGCATATCCCCCAAGGACCCCAATCTCTTCTTGGCCCCTCACTGATGGATCTGTTTGCTCCTTGCCTCCAGGTGACCTGTGCAGAGGTAAAAATGTAAAGGTGACCAGGCTGACTTTCCTGGGGTGCCAGGAAGCTGCCCTGCCCTGGGAGGAAATCAGAGGCTGAAATGTTCTGTTTTTTCTGCCCCTGCTGGTTTTAAAGAAAGTGTTTCCACTTTCTTTTGGGACTTTGGCCAGTTGCATTTCATCCCCTATTTAGTGTTTAAAAATCTCTCTTCTAGAAGCCTTGGGTCCATCCAAGGCCTAAGAGGGCGATGCATTCTGCTGGTAGGCTGGGTGTAGACCGCAGGGGAATGTCCTTCCTGCAATGTACTAGTGTGAGCATGGCAGCAGGCTGGCATCAGATAGCTTCTGGCCTTGCCGTCTTTTAGAGGCTGGGGAGGAGAGTCTTGACTGTGGGAGGGGACTGTGGCTGTGTAACCTGCCACCAGAGGCTGTCACTCCTTAATATTCCTAGGCTTTCAAAATTCAGCCGAACTGTTTTGCTTAATGCAGACATGAGGTCTAAGGGATTTGTAAATAACAGCTGAGGCTGATGGTCCCCCCTTTGCTTTCTGGGAGCTTGGCATTGAGCCAATTAAAGTATCTTGAGTCCAGACCCCTGACCCCAGGGAGTAATGAGAAAGGGTTAAAGAACTGGCTACAATTGACTATGTATATACATGGACCCCCCACCCCACCCCAATACACAGACACCACAAACACGTGCTCACCACGCGCGCACGCACACACACACACACAAACTCCCCACAAATGTACACACATGCCACAACACATGTGTGCCCCCTCCCAACACTTCTCCAGATGTCTGGGTGGTGGGTGGGCCAGTATCTCACAAATGCCCATTTCCCTCCAGCACACAATCCTGGCATTCACACTTATACCAACAATCATGATGTTTAGACACTGATTAGCCAAGTTCCCCACAGGTTTTCTTCCTTAATTCAATTGACCATGGAGGGTCAGCAGTGTTTTGGGTTATTATCTCCCAAGTCGGCAGCATTGAGACCTTGACACTTCAGTTCAGAGGCATGGGGGCACGGACAGCTCCGGAACTGAACCCCTCAGAAGAAAGGCTGATTTTCACCAGGCACAGGACAAACTATGGGGTCAGAAGAGATGAAAGAAGAGAAAGATGACCCAGAAGGACCCAGTCCTACTGTGCAAGTGATGGCGGGGGTGGGGGACTTTCTTTTTCTTTCTTTGTTTTTAACATATCCTGTTCAAGGACAGAATCCCAAGGTGACAGGGTTCTCTTCTAGCATAGTGACATGAAGCTTATGCCGAAGCTTGTGGGAGAAGAGTCTCTTCTCTGAAGACCTGGGAATTTTGATTGGCTGAGAGCCTTGACTCACGCTCTTGTCGTGACAGCTTAGGGACCTCACCGAGGCAAACATCAAGTGAGGCAGGTAGGTGTGAGTCAAGTTGCTTTCTGAAATAAATGTACCATGAGAGAGGACTATATATGGAGAGGATCCAGAATGAATCAAGGTGGAAAGACAGCAGCTTATCAGGGGGACGCTGGGAGGAGCAAAGAGGAGCAAGGTCCCTGAAGTTCCACTCAAGCCTGGTGCGCTTCCCTGAGGGGGAGGTCCAGGTTCTGTGGGACTCAGACTGAGCACATGGCTGGCTCCTGCTCAGTGAAGAGGGCTGCGAAGGAACCTGCGGATCAAGCAGATCAGTTGGGCAGAAGCATAGTCTCCATTCAGGATTTACCAAGCAGCCAGGAGGTGCCTGGGCTGATATTCAGAGCTGGGTCTCTCCTGACCACAGGTCTAGCCTTTACCCACTGATTATGTGGCTCTTCCCTGGGGGCTTTTTGCAAACTGCTGTTACCTCTAGGTGCAAGCTACTTTATAGCTGCTGAGGGCTTATTCTCCCTTTGTTAGGTTGCTTTCTGAGTGGCCAAGCTCTGGGTACTGGGACCAGGGGGCCCTCCTGGCCACAGATTCTGGCACTGAGCCTTCCACTAGCTAGGAAGGGCCCATGGTAAGGTAGCATTCTCTCTCTGTATCTCAGATAAAGATGGAGAATGGCCCATACTCTGGGGATGTCCCAGGGAAGCCCCAAACATCTTCCAGAGACCCTGCAGCTAAGAGATTCACCAGAGATTTGGAATGAGGGATGAATTGAACCTGGATTTGTCTCAGGGGACACAAAGAAACACCCCATATGGACACTGGTTTGAGGAGCCCAGTTTGACAGCCCACACTCCAGCCTTCTCTTTGATTCTCTGAGTCTTGGTGATCATCTTCCCATGAGTCCAGGTGTGTGAGAGTGGGGCTTCCCATTCCCCAGGAGCCTCAGAGCTGCCTCAGACTTGAAGCTAGGAGCTGTATGCGCTGGAAGTGCTGCTAGAAAGTTCATTTGTGGGTAAAAAAAATTAGACCCTCAGGTCTAACAGCCCTGAAGTCAATAGTGGGCTTATCAGATACAAGACAGCCTTGATTCTGGTCCCCAATAAAAATAAAACACCCCAAAGAGTCACCTCCCTTTCCCTCTGTAGTGAGTCCCAACGCCTCGTCTCCTTGCCAAGGACTGAAATGGCCCTTCAGAGTACAGTACAAGCCTGCAATAGTGACTCCCTGACTGCAAATGGATAGACATGATTATCATCTACACCTCTCCTCCTGCCCAAGACTTCTCCAGTCTTTCGGGTTCATGGTGCTGTCCAAGGTTTGGGGCTCCCCAGGAGAGGAATTTGGCAGGCAGGGTTCCCAGAAAGTCCTCCTCTCTCTAAGCTTGACCCTTGCCATTCACATAACCCATGTCCATAGAGCAGAACTCAGGCCAAGGCTTCTCTTCCACAACATGGTGCAGTCACTTGCTGTATCTCCAGGGTCACAGGTGGGCTCCTCTTCTCTTTAAAAGAGTGGGCCCTGGAAGCCTCCTCCTTCTTCCAGAGGTTGGTGCTGGCTGGCCTCCTCTCTTCTAGAGCCCAGATGGAAGACTGTTGTTGACCCTTCTACTGCTCTCTCCTGGCCAGATCTTGGGAGCGTGGAGCTCCCTCCTTTCTTGGGGCCCCACAGCTTCCTCTCCGTGACTCTGTCACTGTCCCTTAAGGCTGCTGGGTCTGGATTTCCTGGGAGAGTGTAGCACAGATGAATGGACCTTCCCCAGGATTATAAACACAATCTCCCAGTTTTGAGAAGGGACTTTGTCGATATGTTGGTTGCTCTGCCGTCCTGGTCGAATCAGAACAAATCTAACCCCTCCATTCTCAGGATACTTGGAAAGCATGCTCCTATCTCCTGCCTCCCTTAGCCTTCCTCTATTGAACTAAGGAAACAAAAAATAAGAGCCCTAACCCCCAATTCTTTCAATGATCAGTTGTTCTTCCAGTCAAAAAGTACATATTGAGAGCCTGCCATGGGCCAGGCAAAGAGTGGGGGACGTGAAAAGAGACAAAAGATGGGCTTGACCTCCAGGGTCTCACAGTTTAATGGGGGAAACAAGAGCAAAGCCATATGTACAAACATAGGATGACAGAATCAAGAGAAGTCATTGAGAAAGGGAAGTCCCCAGAACTCTGAGCAGTTGGGAAAGGTGGAGTTTTAACTGGAACTTTGAGGAAGCCAGAGAAGCTACAAGGTAGGGCTGAGGAGGGAGAGGGTTCCAGGAACAGCCCAAGACAGCTAGAGAAAATGCCTAGACAGAAGATGGAGGAAGAGCTGGGAGACCAGTGTCATTGGAGGGAGGAGGGCAAACTGGGGGTGTAACATTAGAAAGAGCTTGGAACACCTAACAGACTGGTGTTTATTTGGCATGAGTTCAAGGCTCTTCACTTTCCTGGTTGCCATCTCTAGACACTTTTCAGCATCCTTCCTAAGGTGAAACACCCAAAAGGAACCCAATACTCCACACAGAGTCCAATCATGACCTTGTCCAGCACAATCAACCATTCCTGGCCACAGCCTGTGAGTGGACTAGCTTTTGGGATCGTCCTATCACACCAATGAACTAATGACCCATTACGGCCCCAGGCACTTTTCAAACTAGACCTGACTTTTACCCTGTGGGTCCATCCTCCCTCACAGCTTAGTGACAAACTTGAGAGAAGCGCCACCTCTACTGGCATCCAAGTCGCTGGTCAAAAAATAATGTGAACGAACACAGAGCACAGGCCACTTCACTAGGGATCTTCTTTTAATCAGATGTGGAACCAAGAATTGCTCTTGGGTCTGGCTGTTACCACTTTGAAATCCCTCCAGTTCCAGCACCAGCTCCTCCTCCCTGCAGGACCCAGGAGAACAGCTCCCCTGTTCTACTTAAATATTAATAATAAGATTACTTTCTTTTAAAATTACCTTGCTGATGCCGTTTTATTTTAAAATTGTGGTCATCCCTGGGGAAAACACAGTCACTTTCCATTCCCATCTAAAGCCTCCCTTATGACAAAGAAAGATAATTAAGCAAAAAATCTCCCTTTCAATGACCAGGGGTGACCATGAGTAGGATACTGTTAGATATTATCCTCCTCTCTGCCCTTAGCATGTCTTTCTCTACTTCAGGACCCTTCATTAGGTTTTCCCCCAAATTATTTGGAGCTCTAAAGGCAGAGGTGGCACAGTGGGTGGACCAATTGGCCTTGAGTCAGGAAGACCTAAATTCAAATCTAACCTCAGACACTCACTAACTGTGGAACTTTGAGTAAGTCACTTAAGCTCTTTTTGCCTCAGTTTCCTGAGCTGTAAAGTGGAGACAGTAACAGCACCTACCTCACAGAGCTGAAAAACTCAAGAGAGAATATTTGTAAAAAATGCTTAGCACAGAGAAAGCAAGAAAGCAAGTTAGCAAGTTATTACTGCCACGGCTGCTGCCATTCCTGCTGCTGCTGCTGTTGCTGCTGCTACTCCTCCTACTACTTACTACTATTACTACTACTACTACTACCACCACCTACTACTACTCCTACTCCTACTACTACCTACTCCTCCTCCTCCTCCTCCTCCTGCTACTACTACTACTACTACCTACTCCTTCTCCTCCTCCTCCTCCTCCTACTACTACTACCTCCTACTACTACTACTTCTACTATGACTACTCCTACTACTCCCACTTCTACTATTGTTGCTGCTGCTGTTAATGCCCTTCCCTTTCCCTGATCTCTTCATTTCCATATTTCTTGCCCTTTAGTTCTGCTCTTTTCACTTTGCTTCAGTTCATACAACTCTTCCCACTTTTCTCTGAATTCCTTATTATAACAATATGTGGATACCACTTGGTGGATTCTTTGTGGCTATAAAGAGTGGGATATGAACATTTTGGCTCATCTCAGAGCTTTCCTTCTGACTCTGGCCACCGTGGGACTGGTGAGATCACTGGTTCAAGGGATAGGGATGATTTTGCTTTGACATTTTTATGACATTGCTTGTATATTTTTACTTTAGCATTCAGAACAGGTAACCTATTCTCGGACCCCACAAGGGTAGTAGAGTGCCTGCCTTCCCACAGCCCCTCCTACATAGACTGCTCTCATATCATGTCATCAATGTTGATCTGCATGGTGTTATCACAGATTTTGTAACCTACAATCCTCTTCCTCTTCATGATTTGGAGCATGATTTCATATGGTCATTTATAGCTTGCATTTTTTTGGGGGGGCGGGATGGCTTGTTCACATCCTTTAACCATTTATCCAACATCCTGAGCTGTTATGTACTTTATTTGTCAGTTAGTAAGCATTTATTAGGCACCTGTACTGGGGATATAAAAAGAAGCAGCCTCTGCCCTCAGAGGGGGAGACGACAAGCAAACAATTCTGTACAAACAAGCTGTAGATGGGACAAATAGGAAATCTTTAACAGAGGAAAGGTGCTAGAATGAAAAGGAGCTGGGAAAGGTTTCCTGGATTTGCTCCTATTATCTTAGAGATCAGACTTTTATTGATGATATTGAATTCATTGATTTTATTTAGTGTTCTGTAGTTAAAATAGCCCATTTCATCTTTTATGACCCCTTCTATCCATAATTTAGCTAATAATTCTCCATCTCTCCACAGCTATGAAGAGTACTGGAGTTCCTCTCCTCCTTTTTTTAGGTGGTTTGACCATTTACATTACAGTTACATTACCATGTTGAGGTTTGGCGGGAGGGGGGGTAGGAGAGAGGGGTGTATATGGTGTAAAGTTTTGGTCTAACCCTAATTTCTGCTAAACTGCTTTCCACTTTTCCCTTTAGTTCTTATGAAAGAGTCTCTTCCTTGTTACTTTGGGTTCTTAGATTTATCCAAAGCTGGACAATAGTTTTTTTTTTATTACTTCTATTTCTTAGTTATTTCTTCTGTCTCACAGATCTCCCTTTCTCTTGTTGTACAATTGCTCCAGGCTCATCCTACTCTTTGTGACCCCATGTGGGGTTTTCTTGGCAAAAATACCAGAATGCATTACCATTTTCTTCTCCAGCTCATTTTGCAGTTGAAGAAACTGAGGCAAACAAGGTTAAGTGACTTGCCACTCAACTAGTAAGTGTCTGAGGCCAGATTTGAACTCAGGAAGATGAATTTTCCTGACTCCAGACCTGGTGCTCTATCCACAGTCCCACAAGCTACCCACTGTAACTTAATTTATGTAGCTTTAAATTTGTAGATTCATTTAATTATGCCGTTTTTATTATGTTTGCATAGCCTGACCACAGGTATTAGGTAACCCTGCAATGGCTTAGCTCTCTTTCTTTTGAGTATTTTGTAGCTACATTTATCTAAAATTTGTATGGGGGGGGTGACTAGGTGGCACAGTGAATAGAGCATTGGCCCTGAAGTCAGGAGTTCCTGAGTTCAAATTCAGTCTCAGACTCTTAACACTTACTGGCTGTGTGACTTTGGGCAAGTCACTTAATCCCAATTGCCCTGCCTTCCCCCCTCCAAAAAGCAAAAAATAAAATAAAATAAAATTTGTATTGGATGAAAAGAGGAGTGAGAAGAGCTGAGAGACTGTGCAGAGTAACAGTGATGCTGCAATGATGGTCAGCTGTGAGAGAGTTTTTCTCCTCTGAGCAATACAATGATCCAAGACAATTCCAAGGAACTCACCATGAAGCAATAGTCTCCACCTCCACAGAGAGCCGAGTATCTCTGAGTTCAGACTGAAGCAGGTTTTTTTCACTTTATTTTTCTTGCTTTTCTGGAAATGTGGCTAATATGGAAATATGTTTTGCATTGTTTTATATGTATGTCATTATTTGGTATGATATATTACTTGCCTTCTAGGTGGGTGAGGGAGGGATGGGGGGAGTAAGGGAGAGAAGTTGAAACTAAAATTTAAAAAGAAAATATTAAAATAAACTAAAAATGTTTAAAATAAATAATAACAAAATCTTGTGTGGGTGTTGATGGGTTAACTCGAAGATGTATTGAACATTTTGTGATTATATTGTGGTTATCATATGTGGCTCTTTTGAAGGGAATTTGTCCTTCTTTGATGAAATTATCATTAAGGCAATTCAAGAAATTATTAACTGTTCTGCTTTCAGTACCAGCATCAAGGTTACTGCATAAGTGAAGTCTCCTAGCACTATTGTGTCATGCCTGATTCAGCTTTGGGATTTGTTTCTGGATCACTCAATGATGTCCTCTTCCTGTTCTAAGCATGTCTAGTGCTCCTGGAGAGTAACAACTCTTCTCTTTCTCCCTTCTTCAATCTCCACCTGTAACAGCAATCAGTTTAGCAAATACTTAGCACTTAGTAACTTAGAGCTAAGTATGGAAGGTATGAGCCCTGTCCCACTGTTGAGAGGGTGCAAACTCCCCTGTTGACCAGAAGAAGGGGATTGGCTGAGACAGGAGGCCAGTGTGTGTATATAAGCAAGAATTTCAGAGACAGAGAAATGGAATTGGAATTTTCCTGTTGGAGGAAGCAGAATTGTCTCAGCATCTGGGAGCTGGGCTGCTGGACTGAAGAAGTGAGTTGGAGTTTTCTTGAGAGAGAGAAAGAGAGAGAGAGTTTCTCTCTCTCTCTCAGCATCTGGAAGCTGACTGAGAATTGACAAGAAGTTTTCCTGAGACCAGAATCTGGTAAAGGCCACCCAGAAGGCTGATATTCCTTCTGGGTCCTAGGGCCAGCTGAACTGCTAGAGGACTGAAGAAGCATGACCAGGATAAGACTGTTTGTTTGTGGCCTGGCTGATCCTTGAGTTCCAGGCAAGAGAAGTGGTGAAGGGTTTGAGATGTGCTGGACCCTGTGAACTTCAGTGTGTGCCAAGGATTGCCCTGAGGACTGGACAAGGACCTGGGAGCTGTCTGCTTCTGAATCCAGGTGACTGTTTGGTAAATTCAGGAGAGAGCTAGGTCCATGGAAGGGGATCCAGGGAATCAGAGGGACCACTCAGAGTCAAGATGAAGAAAAGGCCTCCCCTTGGAGGAAATGGAGGTTTGCTGGACACCAAGGGGTGGAGGGTTTGTATGATTTTTCTAATGTGCACTAGTGATTAATGATATTTTGTAATTGTGAATCTAGATTAGTGACTGATTAAGTTAATGGTTTCCCCATGAGTGGAAGATTGCTAGATTGTGAATTGATTGATTGAATGATTAAGTGAGAAGGGTTTCCCCCTTAGGGAAACCAGGTGATTATTCTTTTGTTCCTTGTTCTAAATATTGTGGCCACTGTGATGAAAACTGTGTGGCCGTTCTAATGTTAAGCTGTTATGAACACCATATTGTGATTTTATGTGATAAGATGTAATGTTGTGAATATTATATTGGGAATGTTTGCCTTGATTTGTAATGGAATTAACAGAATGTTCACTATTACTGTGTAATCTAAATCTTAAAAGCTGTTTACATCAGCATTCTTTGGAGAATCTGCTGGTTCATGGCATTACACCATCCAACAAGTCTGGGCTCTGTCCCCTATTTCTGCCTGCTGCCACCGCTTGGCTCTGTGTGCCTCCAATGTTTGGGATACACCCCATCTCCCCCTGCCTCTTGGAACTCCTGAACGGATGCACTGGCCACCTCCTCTAGGAAGCCTTACCTGCCCCTCATCTGCTTCCATCCCACTTCCCCCAAACACCTTGTATTCCTCATGCACACACTCATCCAGCTATTTCAACTGTCTCCATTCAAACAGAAGCTTATTGAGGGCAAACGCTTTCACTTGGTGCTTTGCATCCTTGGCCCTGGTCTATACCCAGTACTTGATACATAGTTAATTGGTCAGTTTTGGTAAACTGGCAAATTCCTGTTTGCTTAGTCCTGACCTGCTTCTTCCTCCTTTGGTCCATCAGTTTCATCCCACCCATAGTGATAGTGCTTCTTCATTCTCAGGCTCCTCCTTTCCTCTTGAGCGAGGCGTGCCCTCCCAGAGCCTCAGTGCAGTTTGGGGTCTCCTCCCACGCTGTCTCAGTGAGGTCAGCTTCCTCTCCCTTTATTTAGCCTCTTGCCCCCTGGCTTGTTACCAGCCTTGTGTCCTCCTGCAGACATAGGAGACCATCTGCCAGATTGCCAGAGCCACCAGGATTCTGTTCCTTGGGATCATGGGGGTGGGAGGTCTCTATTATTGACCTTCTTCGTCAGTTATACCGCACCCCTCCATGCCACCTCCACCGGTGAGCTGGAGTCTTGATTCTTCTCTCCCTTGCTTCAAAATGTAAAGCTCCCATACAGTCCTAGAGCAAGGAGAAGGATGGCATGTCTCAGCCATATTCAAGGCCCTCCTTCTTGTTCCTTAAGCTCGCTGGGCAAACTCAAGCCACTTTTTCCAACACCATTAGATTTAGCAACCGTCAGTGTCCTCCATGGGCCTTTGCCTTCAGAAGCCCTTGCCTGGAGGCCCTCAGGCTTTCAACTGCTGCCCAAGGGCTTTCTAAGATCCTTCAGACTAAGATTGAAAGCAGGATGAACAGAAGGTGCTACTCAACAGTCAGTCACAACACTTTCATTAGTGTTGTTTGTGTGCCAACAAAGAAAAGCAAAGACAGTCCCTGCCCTCGGGGAGCTTCCAGTCTGATGGGGAAGCTTACACAGAAAAGGAGCCCGAAAAGGGGCAGGGGAACAGCCAGGGAGGGGGAGATACCCAGAAAGATGCCTATGCCCAGAGAAGTCCGGAAGCAGGGGTGCTGGTCTGGTATGCAGAGAGACACCTGCAACCAAAGCAAGACTAATTAGGAATTCCTTTTTACTACCACCCCTGAGACAGGCTTCCAGCCTCTCCCATCTAGAGAAATGTGCTTCTGCAGCCACAAGAAGATAAGCCTGGGGCCAGGGAGCCTTATGCCATTTGGCCCAGGCGCCTGCTTTAACCAAAGAGCTGGCAGGTAAGAGGCCATTACTGCTTCTGCTTCCCCTCTGAAGAAAGAAAAGGAGGGTGTTGGGTAACCAGCATGAGGCGATCTTGGTGGCCTCTCCCTGAGTCCCACTACAGTCTCAAAAGCTTGAACGCCTGCTCTTTCCTCCTAACAAGAGTTCTTGCTTGAGAGATCATAGCTGAGTTCCCTGGGTGCTCTCTGGGAAGAAGAGGCCCAACACAACAGAGTGATGCGCTGGTGTCAATGGCTTGTGATGACAGCATCTGACTGGGATATTCCTTTCATGAACCACCTTGTGAACAGGAACAACCAGTGCCAACGGAGGAACCTGAGAAGCAATTGGGGCAGATGGCCAGCCAAGAAGGCCGTATCTTCTGTGGTACAGGAAAGAGCACCAGAAAAAGTCCAGCCAGTCCTAGCACATGTGGATAAGCAGATATCATGTCTAAGGGAGGAAGTGGAAGGTACATGACACCAAGAAACCTCCAACTGCCTTCTTGACAGCCAGAACAAAGAGGATGGTACTTGGAGATCCACTTACAGAGAGGCAATTTCCAAGTCTTGTTTAGTCACTTTTGGTTGTGGCTGACTTTTCATGACTCCATTAGGGATTTTCTTAGCAGGGATGCTGGAGTAATTCACCATGTCCTTCTCCAGCTCATTTTACAGATGAGGAAACTGAGGCAGACAGGGTGAAGTGCCTTGCCCAGGATCACACAGCTACTAAGTATCTGAGGTCAGATTTGAATTCAAGAAGACGAGTCTCTCTGACTCCGGGCCCAGCCCTCTATCTGCCGTGCCACCTGGTACCCAGTTTCCAAGTGAGAATCAGGCAATACTGTTAACCTTGATGTCTGTCAGCAGCCGGTACTTGTAACTGTCGCTGGGTGACTGGAGCTTTGGTCCAGGTGCCAACATCTGGGAAAGGCATTTCTTCTTCTTACTCTTAGTGGTCACTGCCCCCATGCCTCACCTTTTGGTCCTTCTTAGACAGGACCCAACCACCCCCAGGGCCCCATCCCTTGAACCACATGCAGGATCTCACCCAACTCTTGATCCTTACTAGGGAAATTCCTGGGGTAATTTGCATGAATCCTGAAGGGCATGATCAGAGTTGAAATTCCTCATCCCAAGTCAAATAGAGCTTGGTTTAGTAGAGTAGCAATTAGGGCAAAACCAAAGGGGACCCTAAGATAAATGACTTAAGGTTAGGGACTTCTGCTGGCTGGGTGCAGTTGTGGAACTGGAGAACTGTCCAGAAGCTACCCATAAGATCCCTGACTCTAAAGGGAAGACCAGAAGATGATAGAGGAAGGAGCACTGAAAGAGACTGAGGAGCTAAAGCCAAGAGGAGAAATCACCAACAAGGGTCACACGACGGCCTTGAAGTCCAGCACTTCTCAGTTCAAAGACATCAGTAAAGGCCTGTGGACTGACTAGCTAATGTCTCTAGACTGGCCGACGATGCTGACACTCTGTGGAGGCCGTGTAGGGTCAGAGAGCTAGTTCTACAGGAATCTGGGTAGCCCTGGCCATCCTCGCTCAGGTCACAATTATAGCCAGGTCAGGTGTCTCCCTCCCAGCAGTTGTGTAGGGATTTGCTGCTATTCACCAAACACATGGGAAAGTCTTTCTAACTGACTTGCCCACTGGTTGTTCTCATAAGATGAAAGTTGGCCAGGTCAAATCAACAGACATCTTTTAAACACTTACCAAATTTGGGCACTTTGCTGATGCTTAGGAACATGAACACAAGCTTAGGGACATTCCACACCCTCAACAAGCCTACCTTCTAATGTGGCAGTGTGTGTGTGTGTGTGGGGGTGCCATTGCAAGGACATGTTAATAAAGTTCAGAGAGCAAGAGGAGAAGCTGGCTTGTTCCCTTCCTCAAAATAGAGGTTCTAGGAGGAGCTCACCACTGGGAGAAGGAAGGCACAGGAGGATAAGAAGGCAGCTGAGGCACAGAGAGCCAGAAGCAGAGCTTCCAAAGCCATGAAGGCAGGCTGGCATGGGTCCTTCTTCAAAGTGGAGGCTCTAGAAGGAGCTCACCACTGGGAGAAGGAGGCTGCAGGGGCACACAGGGCTTTGGTTTATGGCTTTGAGTAGAGGGTAACCCCTCCCTCTAGTGTGTCCTAAACTTGGAGCTCACTTTTAGGAGGATTTCTTTATGTGTGAGAGCCCAGGCTACA
>CM053597.1:928683-947199 GCA_028646575.1 Pseudocheirus occidentalis
AGAGAGAGAGAAGTTGCATGCTAATTATGGTAGGGCTGGAAAGAGAAACTGAGTCTCTGGACCCCCAATCCAGTATATTCTGTAACCTCCTGCTGTCCTTTGTATGATTAGGGCCGAATCACCGCCAGGTTCTTGTATCTAGAAGTTTCATGTGATACAGAATTCTTCAGGGCCTGTTTTCTTCCTCCTATTCCCACCAGGGTCGGGTTCATCGTCCATCTGCAGCGCTCAGCCAAGATGGCTGTTCTGACAGACCATTTCACTTACATTCCACAAACATTTGCTTCGTAAATGGAATAGTAAGTCACTGCCCCTCTGGGATTTCTCTTCTCCTAGGGTAATAACATGGACATGGATAAGAAAATGCAAAATAGTTTGAGGAGTGAGAAAAGACGGAGAGCTAGGGAGATCAGAACGAGAGGCAATTGATAAGACTTGGCCGCGGACTAGACACAGGGATCGAAAGAGGGAATAATTAGCTCAGACTCCAAGGTTGTAACTGGAAGAAATGAGGAAAACAGGCTTGGCCCCAAGGTACAAAGTGAGGGTTAGGGTTTGTTCTCAGAGGTATCACAGAGACTTGGGGGATGGAAACATACCTGGAAGATGGGTTCGTAGTAGTTTGCTGTATTAAAGAGATTCGGGACAGGTAAGGGGCGAGGGAAGATAGAGGAAAGAAGAGCATTGGGAACCACTAGGACAGGGATCGATGCAGGGAGATACAGAAGCGATTTGTCAACAACTGGAGACTGAAAGAAGGAACAGCTGAGAAACTGAAGAAGCGGATCACTTGCCCAGGGGAAGGGTGTGATCAGAGAGTCCCGGATGCCTTTAATGAGCGGGGTTTCTGCAGATATCCCTCCCCTCCACCCAAAGCAGAGAAGCCCGAAACTTCCCGATCTGCGTTAATGATAATTTTATCTCCCAAAAGTTGGAACTGCTAAAAAATATTACAGAGATGAAATGCCCTGTTTGAAGAATTTTGGATTTTAGAGAATGCTCCAGTCATTCGACATGTAACTACAGGAGCAGGAAAATTTGCTGATATGTAGTTACAATTCTCTGCCACTTACCAGCATACGGATGGAAAAGTAAAGAAAAGAAAGACCGTTTAGTCTGTACTGTGAAAATAGTTTAGAATAACATAAAAAGAACACCATTATTATATTGTCCGCAGGAGCTTGTCTTTATATATAATGTTCAGCAATTTAAATTTTTCATTTTTAAAACTATCTTTTTATAAACCACTCTATCACTTTGTAATTAATTTGAATCAGAAATAGATTTTTCTTATCCTTTGCTATTACAGCTATTGTTAAACAGATTTAAAACTTAAAACAAATTCTATTGAATATTTCTATTCATTTGCGACCAATGACCATGTTTTACAGAAAATTATAATTTCAAATAGTGCAAATTCAAATAATGAGACTACTTTTTGAGATTTGACACGTGCACTAATTGGGAAATGGGGACATGGTTGTTTTAGGTCTAATTGTCACCAAGGAGAAGGAAATTGTTCCTGAAATGACCTGTAGGGAAAGAGACTGTCCCTGCTCAAATTTGTGATGGGGGGAGATGAAGCTGAACATCACCCTACAAGCCTCCAAGATTTGACTAAAATTCTAAGAGGGAATTCTTTCTCAAGAATGAAATCCTGAAGACAAAAAAGGAAACAGTTCTTATGAGGGGAAGTGATTTGTCCAAAGAGACAAATGCTTGCGTGGGGAGCAATTCTCAAAGCAACGTACACATAAGTGGAAGGCAAGGCAGGTGAGACACCTAGACAACTAGAGACAAGCTAGCTCTGGAATCTGGGCACAGCCCTCCTACCAAGGTCAGGGTGAGTCAAGGCTGGCCAGATGCATTAGGGTACTCGGTCTGAGTGGGGTAGGGGTGTAGGGAAGAGAAGAAGGTCTCTAAGATCTGATTGGGGTGATCAGTTGGGGCAGGGCAAGGAAGACCCGGTTAATTCTTATTGTCCTTCTCTATCTTTCAAGGGCAATGGCCATTCTGTTTCAACCAGATGGAGCTGAACTTGTAATGTCTTTGCCATAAGGAGCTTCCTTCCAAGAAAGGAAAATTCCCCTGCCAAAGCAAGGCAGAATGTTCTCTGATTAAAGAATCCCCTCAAGCACAAAGAGGGATTGCCCAGGGGGGAGGGAAGAGTGGAGACATTTGAACCCAGCTCCCCAGGCTTCCAAGTCAGTTCTCTGTTCACTCTACTACTACTCCCTAACAATCTGAATTGAGCAGAACAGAATGGGTAAGAGCCCTCTCCTTGGAGGTGTTCAGGCCAAGGCTGGAGGACCACTTGTTAGCTTCATCAGAATGAAGAATCCTTTCAAGATGAAGTGGGAGGAAACAACCACTACCATCGCGTTCATGCTAAATTGTGTTCAGAGGAGGGAGGGGAGAGGGAGAGGAGAGGAGAGCTTGAGAGAGAGCTTTGGGGGTCAACCCTGAGAAGCAGGCAGGACACAGGTGATCAGACAGGTAAGAGGAGAACCAGGAAAGAGCTGAGGACAGAGAGAACCCAGGACAGAGAACACGGTCAACAGTGTCAGCTGTAGCAGAGACCTTAAGGAAGAGGAGGATAGAGAAAGAGTGAACTGTTTCACCTGCACACCCTGTTCTGGGTTTGTCCACATTTTTTTTCAGAGGCAGCAGGTGGTACAGTGAACTGAGGACTGGGTCTGGAATCAGGAAGCCCTAAGTTCAAATCCTCCCCCAGGCCCTAATTAGCTGTGTGACCTTGAGCAAGTCACTTGACTATTCTCAGCCTCAGTTTCCTCAGTTGTAAACTGGGGCTAATAAATAGTTCCTAGCTCACAAGATTGTTGTGAGGAGCAAAGGTAAGGCTGCTATGTAAAAGTGATCTTCTCTTGTTATTTTTCTTCATGGATTATTAATTAGAAGATAATTAATTAGGGGGGGTGGGTGAGTGGGGACCAAATTCAGAGAAAAGAGAACATCCAGGAGGAGAGAGTGACCTGGGGCATCGGAGGATGCGGAGAGGAGGGATGGCCACTGAGGGAGCCGCTGGAGGCTTTGGGGAGGGCGGGCTGCAAGGAGCTGAGAAGGGAACAGCAAGAGGCTGCTGTAGACACCTCACTGAGTGTAGCCCCAGAGACAGGAAAGCTCAGGGATGAGAGTGAGGAGGGAGTGGAGGGAGATGGACGGAGGAGAGGTTTTGTGGGCATATTTGGGGGCTGCAGGGAGGCAGCTGTAGGGGGAGAGACTGAAGGTAAGTGAGGGAGTACGGACGTTCGAGGTGGAGATCTGTGGGAGGAGATGGCACAGAATGGCAGCCCTGGTGCAGGAGAAGGATCACCTCTTACTGTGAGACAGGGGCGGAGGAGGAGCTGGTGGGGCCGACATTTGGCTTATATAAGCTGAGGAGGAGGGGAGGGGTGGGAGCTCTCAGATAATGGCTAAATTTCTTTTCGGGGAAATGTGAAGCAGGAATTTCAACTCAGGGGGTGGGGAACCGGGAAGGGGCACCCTGGGAGTTTTGAGAAGGGATGAAAAGCCCCCGTGGTGAGTGCACTACGGAGCAGAGAGGCGAGCTGGGCGGAAAGCTGTTTGCCTATCACCACCAACAGCTTGGGCCTGAGAACTGGGATCATTTCTTCACTCAGAAAATCTGGGCCTGGAAAAGGAGCTGTCTGCTCACATGCTGAGAGAAGACGAGGAAGAAAAGGCAGCCACCTGGAAAGCTGGGCTTCTAACTGTGGCTTCAGAACTGGGCGCTGGAGCTGGCGCCTGACAAGGTGGTAACCACAAACCTGGCTGGACTATTACAAATCAGATCAAATCAAGGGCAGGGGAGATCAGCTACAAAGATCCACCAAGTTATCTCAGGTCAGGAGTCACAGCTCACGAGGAAGACTGTTCCAGGCCCGGAGGTGGGACACGGTTTGTGGACCAGTCAGGAGGCCAGGATTGGTGCATCCCAGAACACGTGTTGGGGAGTGAGATGTGAGAAGACTGGCAGGGAGAGAGCAGTAAGGGCTTTGAGCGCCAAACAGAGCATCTTGTACTTGCTTCTGGAGTCCACAGGGAGCCCCTGGAGGTTGGGGGGGTGCAGACAAGAAAGGTGGCAGGGAGTCAGACTGGAGGACTCAAAGCAACAGTATGGTTCTGCGTCCTGCTCGCCCTGGGGACAGGTGCCAGGGCTTACTGTATACCCTGCCCCCCTGACACATACTACACACAATTGCACCTGCCACACAGATGCACCCACACACAGACACAGAGACACAAACACACACAGACACAGAGACAGACACACAAAGACATACACACAGAGGTTTGGCTCCTCCCTGCCCCATTTCTAATACTACCACCCTAGTGTGTGTCCTTCCCTAGCCGCATTGTCTCCTCTCTTGTTCTGCTGCTTCCTGACAACTGCAGATTTAAAAACAAAACAGCAAAATAAAGGCATTCAATACTAGGGGCCTCTAGGTGGTGCCATGGAGAGAACATGTGGAAACCTCAGACGCCAGCTGTGTGACATGGGTCATTTTACTTCAGCTAGCCTGAGTTTCTTCATCTGTAAAATGGGGGTAGTACTAGCACCTACCTTCCATGGTTGCTGTGAGGCTCAAACGAGCACCTGGCACAGTGTCTGGTACATGATTGTTTGGTTGGTCTTTTGTGCTCAAAGGGGACCAAAGTGACCTCACTATGTTGGGGTCCAGGGATGGTGTGTCCGATTGTGGCTGATCAGACCAAAAGGAGCTCAGAAGGTTCTCCCCCAGGCCAGGCACAAACAGTCCATTGGAACATTTGGGTGGATTCTCTGAATCTGCACATCCTGCATTTTCTTTGAGCTTTCTCAATTCTGCTTTGCTCACAGAGCATGCCTTCTACGATGTGGGCACACCATGCTGGTCCATCCTATGCCAGTGTCTCCTGTGTCACACAATCAATTCCAGAGTTCTTGAGAGAGACCCTAAGAGTGTCCTTGTGTCACTTCTGACCAAGTGAACACTTGCCCTGTGTGAGTTCTCCATAAAAAGCCTTTTTGCATTAGAACAATGTGGCTAACCCATCGGAGTTGTGCTCTCTGAAGCAGAGTTTGAATTTTTGGCAGCTTAGTTCAATGTCCCAATCCTTATCCTGCCAAGTGATCTTCAGGATCTTCCTAAGACAATTCAGATGGAAACAATTCTGTTTCCTGGCCTGGCTTTGGAAGACTGTCCATGTTTCACAGGCATATGACAATGAAACCAGCACCATGGCTTTATAAATCTTCAATCTGCCTCTTCTCTCCCACACTTTCCTTTGGAGCTTCCCAAACACTAAACTAGCTCTGACAATGTGTGTACATCCCTGGAAAGTGCACTGCCAAGAGAAGTGAACTTATCCATGGCCTTCAAAACTTCTCCATTTGCTGTGATTGATGGTTCCTCATATGGATGGGGCGGTGCTGGCCAGTGGAGCACCCGTGTTTCTTGGTGTTAATTGTTAGGCCAAAATGAGCACAAGCAGCAGAAAATCCATCAATACTCTGTGGCATATCAGCCCCAGAGACTGGCACATAGTAGGTTCTATATAAATGTAGCTGTTACTCATCACAACAAAAAATGAAATAAGAGAAGAATAAAATGATAAACCAACATAAGCCTTCACAGTTTGCATTCTATGCAAGTTCACAGAGCACTAAGCATTGGATTTCATTGTTGAACCTGGGCTCCTGGAGAGCACTCCCTCCATCCCTCGGCTCATCGTTCCCTGACTGGGATAGTTCACTTGAAGCTGCCTCTTTGCACTCCTCTTCAATGCCTCCTCCTGAGCCATACATGACCTTTGCTTCTCAAGGGCAATGTCAATGGAACACAAGCTTGGGCAGTTTCTGCCAAACTAGAAAGGCTTGTGGACTGACTGTGTGCCTGAGAACCAAGCCTGGCAGAGTTGGAGAGGCTCACTACTGAGGAGTGAGGAGTCCAAAGAGGAGTGAGGTTTTGGCCACAGCAACTTCTGAAAGCCATCTCTTCAATGAAAAGGGAGTTGTGATCTGTGCTAGTGGAGGTTGTGGACACATTCACATAGTAATCACATGGAAACAACTGAGCTGAATGGAAGGGGGCACCTTTGTACATTCACAGGTGGATTCACTCCTCCCATCAACCCTAGGAGAGAGTCCCCTACCATGTGTACAGCAGCAGCATCCTGGGTGTAGGCAGGAGGAAACACAACTTCAAAAGGGAAAGTCACACCAGCATCAGAGATGGAATTTGAACCCAGGTCCCTCCTGACTCCAAGTCTAACACAACATCTTGTCTTTCATGGGGGGATATTAATGGACAGTTTTAGCCACCATGGGCCATAGACTGGCATGCTGTCCCCATAACCAGTGGCTGAATGGGTCCATCATTGTAATGCCAGAGCTGATGACCATCGTGGCCTTTCCCTGGGCCAGCTCCATCCCCTTCCTGCTCTCCCAGGCTGGCCATTGGTGGCTGATTCTTTAGAACCCACATTTGCACACAGTAAACACTAGCAGATCACCATGAGGGCAGGGCCATGGCCACATTCTCAGTTATTACTTAGTGTCTAGGGGATTCACACATATTTTACGCCATTTAAATGGAAGATGGTCATCGGAAAGTTCATTGTGTCTCTGATTAATGAAATGCACACACCTGAAAGTGTTTGGAGCCAGTCCTTTAAATTGTAGAGTACAAATGATGCACTTTCAACAAGATTCTACCATTTTATTTCTAGTCCGTTTCAAGTTCGTATTGAGACACAGATCAACTGGACAATTGTTCTCCAGGGGTTCATGTCTTCAGTTGTTTCGTTAGAAGATAAATGAAGGGTGTGATGAACAGGTGATGTGACTAGCATACATTCTCAAGAGGTGGATCACATTCATTAATCAAATGAAAATTGTGTATCTGAGAACAAGGGTGCACATGCATCCACTGAACCATCCTCACCTTCTTTCTGTAGGAGATGCCCATCCCCTTAAAGAAAACCACCCAACAACCCTAAAGAGAGGGCTGCAATCAGATCTAAGAATGCTTAAGCTTATTTTACCAGCTTTATTCAGGTGGTTTGAATTGTCTGCCAAGTTCTTACCATGATTTATTAGTGCCAAACAAAGTTCTCTTTGAGACTATTCAGTTTATGAATTTGACTATTTAATATATCGCTCTGGCTCTCCCTTTCCCTTTCGTCCTCTTTCCTTCCTTCTCCCTCTCTTTTCCCTCTTTCTCCTTCCCTCTCTCCCTCTCTCTCTCCCTCCCCCTCTGTCACTCTGCTTCCCATTTTTCTTCCTCTCTTTCTTCCTTCTTCCCTCTCCCTCTCTCTGTCTTTCTCTACTCTCTGTTCTCTCTCTGCTTCCTTTACTCATTTCCCCTCCCCCCCATCCAGCTGAGCCACATTTTAATTCTTATTATCATTAGGAAGATTAGTCACTCAAAGGGAAAGGAAACAGTGATGTCCTCCTGGTAATATTTGGCATAGTACATGATTTACTGGGAAATGTGATGTAATTTCTCATCTAAGCTTTTACCCGTCCAGAGCAGGAGAGGAGACAAGAAGACACATTCCTTACTGGTGATGGAGACTAGTGCTCTTATGTCATCTCTGAGGCGCTCACATGGTTTCCCAAATAGCAGAGAGCCAGCTGAGTGAGGGCAGGAGAGCAAAGCTCCAACCTGGCCCAGACCTGCCCCATGCTGCCCACAAAGATCCACTCCCTTCTCTGCTTGTTTTGTGAACAGCTCCAGAGATGATGTGTTCCCTTGAATTGCCCCTAAAGTTTGGTGGAGCCTGCAAAGGAAACTGACTGCGGATATATCTTGGATACATAACCTCCAGAGTAGCTGCTCCTGGGAGGTCGCACCCAGAAAGGAGCCACTGGTAAAACCCCTGTCCTCAAACGTCCACAGTTCAAACTGCCAAGAGATTCCAAGACAAATATTCCCTTGGGGTCACTGTGACTTCTGTGATAACACCGTAACTACAAAGGCCTTAGGAGTCTTCTGTGAGAATTCTGATCAGTGCAGGCAAGGAGTCTCTGGGATTCCAGATGATGGAGATTCCAGTGATGAAGGACACAACACAAGAGGGGCGTCTCTGGGCATGGGTAGTAATGGAATGTTTGTCACAAGGCTTTTGTTCTTGTTTTTTTTCTTTTCAGTTGGGGGTGGGAGGGAATGACCGTAAATGCTCATTCATTGAAAAGCAATAAGCACAGGGCTTGGTCTGTTGCTGTCATTTTGTTCCATCATTTTCAATGGTGCCCAGCTCTCTGTGACCTGAGTGGGGGTTTTCTTGGCAAAGGGATTGGAATAGTTTGTCATTTCCTTTTCCAGCTCATTTTATAGAGGAATAAATTAAGGCAAACAGGGTAAATTGACTTGCCCAAGGTCACACAGCTAGTAAGTGTCTGAGGCTGGATTTTGAACTCAGAAAGATGAGTTTTCCAACTCCAGGTCTGGTGCTCTGCCAACTATGCCACCCAGCTACCCACCTGGCATGTAGTATGCCCTTAACAAATGGTTATTGATTGTTGATTGATTTATTGAAAATGAAAGTTTAAATATATATATATATATATATATATATATATATATTCACATTAGGAGATCCAAGAACCATTGGGGGAGAATTGGGAAGAGCATTTGGGGTGAGATCAGTAGAGGGAGAAACAAAAGTAGTTTTTTTCATCAATAGAGCATTGACGAAATAAACCATTTGATTAATTGTGTCAAACTCAAGTAGAAAGAGATCCCTGTGGGCCAAATACTGATTTAGAAAAACCACATATTAACAACAACTACTTTGCATTGTGTTGTATTTTAATTTATTTTGTTAAATATTTCCCAGTTATGTGTTAATATGGTCCCAGCACAGTGACAACTCTGCAAGAAACACCTAGGCAGGCAGAAGAAAGAAATGAGGAGTTTGAGGAGATTACAAGTCTATTACAGAACCCTGACTTATTAGTGATGGGGGATTTGGGTTATGCAGATCCATCCATTTTTCTCTATCTCTGTCTCTGTCTCTCCCTCTCCCGCCCCCTCTTTGCGTCTCTGTATGTCTCTCTCCTCTCCCTCTCATTCCTCTTCTCCCTCCTCTTCTTCCTTCCTGTCTCTTCTCTCCCCCTCCCTCCTCAAAAAGAGAGCAGCTAATAGTTTTTTGGCTTGCCTTAATGGTTATTTCATTCTTCAAAAGGTGGAGGAACCCTGAAATGGGAAATTCTATTCTGAATCTGAATCTTGTTTCTGGGGTAGAAATGATGAGTTCTCTGGGTTGAAAGGACCATTTCTTCTGAGAGTTTGTCACAAAGAAGGGGAGAAAGACAGCATAGATTGCTATGGGATCTATTTTTTGGGGAAAGCAGGTTCAAAAGATTCAGAGAAAGAAAAAGTAGGACCCCGTGGCCTACAAATCTATAGGGCAAGGGGATTTGTGAACTTGTGTGAGAAATGTCTATTCATCTATCCATCCATCCATCTGTAAGCATGTGTATATGTACACACACATACATACACATACACATGTATGTAAAGGTATATAACATAATTGGCTTCCTTTGCAATCCAATGTATTTTGTTTTCTGTGTTTAAAGCACAGTTCTCCCAAGGGGTTCATTGGCTCCAGCTGACCACCATTGGGGCCCTGGGAGTCTGTGACAGGTTGGCTCAGAGTTCCACCATGGCAGAAATCAGTTGAGAAGCTATAGAAAGTTCTGGAGAATGGCATTCTGGAGACTGAAAAGGGAACCCTCCTAATGAGGAAGAATGAGATCACCCAGGGAACCCCCAGACCAAGGGTTTGAAACGACAGAGCAAGGGGGAGAGAAGGGACTGGAGACTACAGCAGTGACATCCCAGCCGACTCCCACCGTGCAAATGCCCATCGAGCTGGCTCAGAGTGCTCTGGGGCTGGCCAGGAAAGCAAAGGGCGACGCAAAGAGGGGGCGGCTGGGTTTGGGCTTGGGTCCTTGTGTCTGTTTTTTGCAGTCTTGAGGAAAGGAGGCTTGCTGAAGAAGAGAGACGGTTACTGCTTGGCACAGAAGAGAGAAGGAAAATCGAGGCAGACTTATTCAATTCTGGCTTTGCTTGTTACTGTTTTTCTTTGTTTTCTGCCAAGAGGAATAATGACATTGGCACTAAAAATGAGAAAGCAAAAATGTTCAGCAAACGCTGACAGCCAAGAGGAATAAGGCGACAATAGAGGGCTGGCAGGCGCCTTCCCTCTCTAGGAGTGATGACATCCTCAGGTCCTGAAAAGATGACTGAGTGTGTGACTGCTGGACCACTGGCAGTGCCCGCTGCCCAGAGCCCCTGGCCAGCAGGGGAGGTTCCAGGTGGCTGGAAAGGTCCAGTCCGGCACCATGTTCCCACAAAGGGAATGTGTCTGAGCCTGCAAGACACAGGCCAGGGAGGTTGCTGGCAAAATTCTATAGGTGACAGTGACCAGGACGGCAGGGGAATGCCCGTGCTGGAGGTGGGGAAGGTAGAGAAGCCGAAGGGCTCTGCCCACAGAGCTCCTGTAGAGTCTCCTTCTCTCTGCCAAGAGAGCAGATCAGAGAGCTGCTGTAGGTACAGTCTGCCTAGGCTTCAGCAAATATTACCAGAAATGCTGCCTAGTCAAAGGTGCTTTCACAGTGTGATGCATTAAGACCTGGTGGGATGAGTGAGCTCAAGGAACGGCCCTAAGGTAGCCTGAGAGCCCTTTTGGAGCCCGGGGAGCTGAGACTGGTGAACATTTTATCCGTGACTGGGACAAAGGCACAGCCCATTACTCACCAATGACCCCAAGCTGGGAGGGACGCTCAACACGAGGATGACTATGAGGAGTTAAAAAGACCTTTTGGGACTTGAACACTGCGTTGAAGCAAGCTAAAAATTTAATATTAATAAAATATAAAATTTTGGTTTGAGGAACTATTTTTTTTAAGAGAGGCTGTGGAGGATTACCTAGATAGTAGTTATTCTGAAAAAGATCCGGAGGTTTCAGTAAACTCCATTCAAGCTCGATGAGTGAATGGTGAGATGGTAACTCCTTCCAAAGTACAGACACAACTTCATCTGGAGCTCGTTTCAAGGGTTGGAGGGGTGAGGGGCCAGACATTTCAGTGTCCTCTTGTAATAGACTCCACACTCTGCTCTCCCTGGTCAGATCACATCTACCGCATTGTGTTCAGTGCTGGGCACCACATCTCAGAGGGGACTTTTCTTTAAGTGTCAGAGCATTATTAAGAGATGAGCAGCTTGCTGAAGAGCCTTGAGCTCGGAAGCAGGCAGCTGAACACGAAATGTTAGAAGTAAGGGAGAGAGAATTGTTTGCAAGTGTCGAAAAAAGAATTGTTGCTTAGAATGTCAGGCTTGTTTTGTTTGGCCTGATAGAGAAGAAGCCGGAGAAAAATTCTGGAGGTGACACAAATTCAGGTAGGCTCCTTACCTGCCGTCAGTGCTGTCCCAAAGTGGGACAGTCTACCTTTCCGAGGCAGTGAGCTCCCCGTCAACGAAGAGCTTCCAGCTGAAGCTCCTTGGATTTGGTGGAGCAGTTTGGGGAACATGACTAGGAGTAGATGGATTCTGTGAATTTGTGAGATGATTAAGGACTGGGATCATAAACTACGTGGCTGTGTTTCGTAATTCAGGCAATTTCTGAAGATTGAACCTGTCCATTTCAGGGCACATTAGGAACTGTATGGAATTATATCTGTCTATCATATCCTCTTCCTGAGGCTTGGTGGCCAGGTGAATGGAGGAGGAATCTGGATCCCACCGTGACCGAAATCTGGACCCCTGCGTCAAGCTCTGGGCTGCAGGTTCCCCCTGAAAGTCTGACTTTCAGGAGGTAGCCTCAAAGAGGGGCCGCCCTGTTTCTGAGTACTGAGGAGAGGACGTGTACTATTATATTTGAAAATGTCTTGTTTTCCATATCAAGAACAAACTAAGAACAGAAGTAAGATGGAGTCCATCAGTGGAAAGGCATCAAAAACTTGCGGCGCCACACGGGCTGCCGGATGCTGGGTGTGGGATGCGGGTGCGGGGTGCGGCATGTGGGATGCGGGATGCGGGATGCGGGATGAGGGGATGCGGTTTGTGCGGCGGGCTTCGCCTCCCTCCCCGCTTTTTTCTCGCTCTTCTCACTTCGCTGAAAGCAGATCGTTGCGACAAAGGAATGTTTACCAATTGTAAAAGGTCTTGGCCCATCATCGCGAGTGTTAGGGTTGGAATAGAGCTTTTGTTGCCAAGGTGACAAACACTTATAAATATAACACATCTTCTAATATGCTTTTAACTCGGTATTTTTACGGCTTTTAAATCAGATACCATTAGCAAATATATTAGGTAATTTAGCTGAAAGACCATTTTCCCCTCCACTTTTTGTTACATTCCCCAGGTATTTGAGTAAATGTCTGTTGTGACACTCTGCTCCTGCTAAGCTGTTCAGGTACGGAGATGCAGAAAGTATGTCGGGTAGAGATGAACATCTATTACGTCGCCTTCTTTGTATCGATCTCTGAACAAGGCACAAAAAGGAATCAGGGTGCGGGAGCTGTAATTGTTCCCCGCATGGCTGGGGCCACCCCCACACCATAGCTGGGGCACCTGCGGGAGAGGCGAGGGCTCCGAGGGCAGCAGGGCCGGTGTCGCGCCAGCCTCAGAAACCTGCCCATTCCCATGATTTGTCTTTGTTACCTCAGGGGAGGTGATAAGCAAGGATTTCAACCCAGCGTTGGCAGCCCTCAAACTAGCCTGGCGATTCCCTTGTTGGGTACAATGACCCAGCAGCCCTGGCAGGCAAGAGAAGGCCACTATCGTTGGGGAGCCCTTTCCTTGAGTCCTCTTCACGTGGTGGTGGGGGCCACATTTGTTGGTACAAAGAGAAAGTTGTCTACAACTGGTATTTCCTTAGTCTCAGATTCATAGGGTTCAGTCTCTTGCCTTGTATCCCTCTGTTAAACAGATGCTTTCCTTCTCCAGAAGTGAGCACCTTATTTCTACAAACTAATTCACAGGAGAAAAATGCTATAGGGGCTTCCTAAGTCTGCCGTTTACATGATCTGTGCCTCAGTTTCTCCACTTGCAAGTGTCTGGTGGCTCATGACTCTAGCTGGCTCTGTGGGTAGAGCTGATGAGCTGAAGGCCCCGGGGTCCTGGGGCTCAGGGGGAGGCAGGGAGATGCTCCACCAGCTCACAGCGTCCTGATTCAAAGCTGGTGTGCTTGGGATAATGACTGTACCAGAAGCATGTGTGTGCCTGTGTAGTTTGCTGTTCTCTAGAAAGGCAAATTCTAAGGCTTAGTTTCTCAAATAACTTTGGAAGCCATTTAATCCCCCAAACCAGACAGTAATCCTGAGGGCAGACTGAATCCCCTTAGATCCAGGGTAGATTATGTGATTTACTCAAGTGTGTGGCTATGGAAAGCAGGCCCCTGTATGTCCAGGGAAATGGGATCAGCCAATCCCAGGCTCGAAGTGAGGAGCATTGAACTTAAGACACCTGAGAGCTGATTTTGAATCCCAGCTCTGCGTGGCCTTGGTGAGCCACCTCCCTTCTCTGGGCTCCAGTTTCCCTGTTTGTCCAGGAGGCAGAAAGGGTTAATCCTTAAAATACTGTCCTACACTTGACCTCTGGTCCTAAGTCTGGGACTAAGGGTGGACACCCAAGCAGATAGACAGAGCCCGGGGACCAGAGAGAGAGCAGAGGGTCCAGTGGGTGGCAGCTGGGCTTTCCGAAGAAGCTGCTGAGCAGTCACTCTCAGGCAGCTTCCTCCCTTTTGCTCTGACCCTTGGTCTCTCAGGGCTCCCCTTTTCTGGAATCCTGGCACAGGCTCATCCCAGGCTGATGATCCATCCCTGATGGCCCATTGATCTCTAGGCCCAAGGCTCTGCCCCACTGACCATCACCATTCTTATCTTCTCTGTTTTTTCCTACTGCCTCTTTTCTTTTGCTGAAGATTAGCCATAAATTGCCATGGCAACCAGGGACTGTGACCACTACAAGTCAGGGATGCCTGTACCTGTCCCTGTCTCATTCCTTGGACTGGTGCCTATCCATTCATCCCCCCTCTTAGGGAGGCAGCACCCTGTAGAAAACTTCCAGGGGTCCCCTGGCCCCAGTAATGGAATGTTCCCCTCTCTTATACAAACTTCTGTAAGGTCACAGGGCAGATAATCAGGAGGACAGGTAGTCTTGTTTGTTTATGCCTCTGGACATGGTCCTAGGATAAACCTTAATAAATGACAAGCCTTAAGCACTGGGAAAGAGTGATCAAGATGAAAGGAGGTTCCTTGGACATTGTCTGCATTATTTTCTGGTCATGTAGATCTTCTGCTGGGGGACATAGAAACTTTGTGGGCTCCTTGTATCTTTGGCTCTGTATGAAATGGCTCTGTAATAAACATTCTATCGATCATACCCCCTTCTCTTTATTCTCACTGATTGCTAGCCCACCCAACTGTGCTGGTTGTAGCAGCACCCTTCTTCCTCAAGAGCCCCTGAGGGGGGGTGTGGAAGAACAAATGCCAATGGGTTCACATAAGAGATGGCTGGACTATCAGGGCAGAGTTGGGAGCAAAATACCTGATTTCCTGAGACCACGCTGGCCTCTGGATCTTGGAGCAGTTTTCATGGGCTGCTACAAGCCTTGGTAAAATACCCAGATGCGCCAACCAGCACCTGGACAGTTGCTGATCCTGGACCAAGTCCAGGGAGGATGAGGAACCTACAGCCATGGCTATATGGTGATGGTGACCAGAAGTGACCCCTATTAGGCCCCCAAAAGTTGCCGGGTGCTTTTGTCGAGTCGTGATCTCACAACCACCTTGGCACTCACTTTGGGGGCTCACATCCAAGGTTCAGAGAGATTGTATGATCTGCCCAGGGTCACACAGCTTGGGAGCTTCAGAGCAGGGATCTGAGCCTGGATATTCCCAGCTCTGCATCAGGCATCACAGCCAGGGTGTAAATGGAGATGCCAGGGGCACAGGCCCTGCAAGGAGGTGTCCAGTTACCTTCTAGGGATGCAGGGACCTGCTGACAGGGAAGAGCAATTTTTTATGGTCACATTTTTTTTGAAAGTTCTGACAAAGATCCTGATCCCAGAGGCTTAGAGGCACTTAATTACCCCGTTTCTAAGCTTCTTTCCATAGTAACTTGTCATCTTGGGTTCAGGAGCCCCCTACGCTTGGTCGCAGTCCAGGAAATGTCTTTCATGCCTGCACATTAAACTTAATCTGTCCCCCTCCCCGTTTTAGGAGACTGTGTATTCATCAGCTAAAGACAAGATGCTTATTTTCTGATTCCAACTTAACAGCCTGCTTAGCTCAGTTGAGAGGTAGTTTAGAAGTTGCTCATTGAAAACTCTATTTTGTATAGTCACAAAGGAGAGCGAGAGAAGGGAGTTACCCACAAGCAGCCTGCTTTGTGCCCTCCTCTCATCTTATTGGGGCTCTTTTCATTCAGCAGATTTATCTGTCAGGAGGAATTTAAGTCCCATATTTTCATCTGTCAGCTGTAAAAAGGCCTGTCAGCCAGGGTTTACCCTGCAGTTTGCCAAAAGGCGGCCAGCCCACGACGCGACAATGCCGCCTTAGACTTGGGCTCTCAGACTTCTCTAATGTGCTCCTTCCTCCTCGGCCGCCCCCGTTCCATCAGGCTTAAGTTGCAGATTCCAGTTTTCTTCAGATTTTGCTGATGAATGCCATCAGCAGGAAGGAGATGAGCTTTCGCCAGGTTAGCTCTTGTTACCTGGACCCACAGTCCAGACTGTGGGAGTTTTGTGTCTCCTACTGAACAGGGTGATTCAGAGAAGACAAATCAAGAGGCGTTCTGGCTACCACTGCTTGCTCCTCCCCCACCCCAGGATGGCTCACGGGTTCCTTCTGACTTGGCCTGGAAACAGCCTCTGAGGAAGAGCCTAGAGACTCCAGGCTACTTCTCACTGCTATGGCCAGCAAGGACAGGATTTTGAAAGCAAAATCTTATGCAAATCCCATCTGTTTGAATATTCCTCATTGGTGTCCTTATGTGTAAGATGCAGTATTTTCTGTGATTTTATTCGGAGAACTCACATAAATCAAGGACACACAATTGGACGGCATCTGTCTGCCTCTTTCCCTCTGTCACACACATACCTGGTGTTGTAAGGATGAGGATGGAAAAACTGCTGCTTGCTGGCCAAGAAGCTCTTTTTTAAAACCAGAGTCAGAATGCAAGGGTTTAGGAAAGCTCATGTCTCTCTAACACTTATTCAGAACAGTCAAAGAAAGGGCAGCTTCCTTGGAACTTCTGGAAGACCAGAGACCAGACACCAAGATAAGCTCCCAGGAAAAGTGTGATCCTTGGGAAGGATCAAAGCTTCAGTTCAAAGCCCATTGGCCACCGTGGTGGGTGCTGTAGTGCACAGAAACACCCAGCCCCAGGCTGTTTCTGTGACTCTGTGGTTTCAGGAAAGCATGGGCACAACCAGAGAGCAGCCTAGGGCAGGTGGCTCTACCTTTGGGTACCTGGCCTTCCTCATGTGTCTGCCAGCCCTGACCTGATGCAGTCATTGGGAGGGATGCTACATCTGAGAAAGAGGAAAAAATAGCCAAGTGGAACTCAGATGCTAAACTGAGGTGGGATACGGTGCCCTTGTCTTGGGAAGTGGGAAAAGAGCAACATGTGGCCCAAAAAGAGGGGAAATGAAGGTTGGTTTTAGGAGGGTTGTCTCGTGTTCACTATTTCCGGAGCTGAGCAGGGACAAAGCCATGGCCTGGCTGGCTCTCAGTGTGGCAGTGGCTGAGTCCTGTGTGACACAGCAGGACCCCAAAGCAGGTCAGTCCTGAGGGTCACAGAGCACAGCTTTCATTTTCTGAGAGGGAGGAGGGATGAATTAAGGGCTGAGAGCTTGGGGCACTCAAACCTCCCAGAGGCTGCAGGGTTTTAGTAGAAGTCTCAGTAATTTGCAGGTGATTTGGGCCATTTTGGACAGCCTGGGGAGCTGTTTTGCTTCCCAATTCCAGAGGAACTCTGAGCTGACCCCTTCTCCTTGCCTTTGTCCTCTGCTCACCGTTCTTGCCGGCAGAAAGGAGAAGATCCTAGTAGGGAAAGGCAAGGAGCCCATTCTTCAGCCCCTTGCCCATCTTTGTCTGCCCCCTCCCTCCCCTCTTCTTTGGGGTACTCACTTGTATGGTGTTTTTTTTTTTAGTTTTGGCAGAGATTCTTCCTCACACAATAAGAGCTTCCTATGTCCCAGTTTGAGACTCATTCCCCATTTGGGTAGCAGCCCCTTTTGCAGTTTGACAGGAATCCCACTTGGGGTCAGTCACTGCTGGAGCTTCACCCCCTCAGATTTTGTCTCAGGAAAGAAATTTTAAACTTGGTGCCGCTAAAGGAATTCCCCAAACCTTGACCAAATGTTAAAAGGTTTTCATTATACTCATATCTATGTATACTTTGTGTGTCTATATGAAAAGTGGGTAAGAGCTTCTCCATCCAAGAATGGACAGGAGTAAGTGCCAACATGTGCCTATCCCCACAGCCTCAGGAAATATGACCAAAATTACACTGTAGTAACCCAAAGAACCCAGAAAATAGTCGGTTTTCTGGCCGAGCAGGAGAAGCTGAATCATTCTATTCCAGTTCCTCTTGGGGGACAATGCAGGA
Organism: Pseudocheirus occidentalis; assembly: GCA_028646575.1. Lineage (NCBI taxonomy): Eukaryota > Metazoa > Chordata > Mammalia > Diprotodontia > Pseudocheiridae > Pseudocheirus > Pseudocheirus occidentalis. The sequence continues at coordinate 946,314 of CM053597.1, forward strand.
AAGAGATGAAACAGACAAAATGGGGAGGCAGCTCCCACTGTTCTTTGGGACACAGATGCCTAGAGGTGCCGGCGTTTGATGGTGTGTCCAGATGTAACAAAGCATGTTGTTTATTGTAATGTCTGGTTATATAACTTTGTCTGTAAAAATAACAACCAACCATTAGCAGCATTGACAAATAAACAAATCAAAGCCACCAGTCATCAGTCATTGTAGCTCAGAAGGCATTGGGAGGTGGGGAGGAAGATGAGGAGGAGGGGGAGGAGGAGGATGGGAGGCAGAGGAAGACTACAAAGAGTGTGAACAAACCTTTCAAAATAAATCAAACTACACTTTAATGCACAAGCACTTTAAACTATAGAAACATTCTGGGAAGCATGAGTCAGGATTCAGCCAGAAATGAGGCTAAAGGTATAGATATGATCTATAAGAAGAGGTTAGGGGTCCCTGGGCATGGCTTGGACCCACCAACATCACCAAGAGTCTGACATATTTTTTAAAAAATGAAACTGATTATTCTCTAATAGACAGGAACTAATTACTGATGTGGGAGTCTTTCTGTGTGAGATTACAGGTTTTGGCAAGGGCAAGGAGCAAGGCCAATGCCAAATTAATAATAGCTATAAAGTGCTTTAAAGTTTTCAAGATGCCTGCCAAGGTTAGTTCATTTCATTGCCACAACAGCACAGGGAGGGAGGTGTTATTATTATCCCCACTTTACAGATGAGGAAATTGAGCCTGGATGTTAAGCGCTTACCCAGAGCCACACAATGAACAAGCATCGGGGCTGGTCTTGGCACCCAAGGCTCCTGCCTGAGGTTCTCCAAGTGTCTTATCCCATAGACATGTGCTATGGCCTCTGAGAGAGACCTGACAGAGACAAGCC
>CM053597.1:947299-978066 GCA_028646575.1 Pseudocheirus occidentalis
CTTCCTTCCTTCCTTCCTTCCTTCCTTCCTTCCTTCCTTCCTTCCTTCCTTCCTTCCTTCCTTCCTTCCTTCCTTCCTTCCTTCCTTCCTCCCTTCCTTCCTCCATCCCTATCTCACTTACATTGAAAGCACAGTGGCCACTCATGGATCCAACCCCACACTTGACTATCATGGAAAAGGTTCAGGATGTGATCCATCTTCCCACTTTCCAGTACATCATCATACACCCTTTGGGATAATGCTGTAGCCCCTTTGGGGCCACACAGTGGTTTCCATTTTGGAAGCCACTGATCTACCCCACAAGATTTTTGTGAATGTCCTATAGGGTTGTACTGATAGACCACTTAACCTCTTAAGAAAGACTGCCCAAGTGCCAAGTTCAGGCTTGTCATTTTCACACTTTTAACTGAGTTCAAATGGCATCATGGTTGTCAGGGAGGCATTGAAGGGTAGAATGACTGTGGGGCTTGGGACTAGATGCTGGGCATTTCCAGTTATTCCTATGACTTGCTTAAAGCCTTCATTAGCAAATGAAATATATACTTTTAAGGGGAGCCATGGCCTCTGCTCTGGGTTGGGGTGGCTTTACTTAGGTCCAAGTCCCATCCTAAGGGCTCTCAAAACCCTGTCCATCTAAGGGCAGCCCATTCCACCCCAGGCATGTGAAGGGCCCGGTGGGAACTCAAAAAATACTTGTCAAATTGCACTGTGCTAAAGAATAGCTCACAAAAAAATCATCAAGGAGCTAACAAATTAACCTTGATATTTAATTACTTAATAGGCACCTTAATAAGCCTCCTGTATCCCTAGGCAGTGAGAGGACTTTGCACTGGGGAATCCATAGAGAGAGAGAAGACTTGGCTCAGGACTGCAGCAAACATCTCTGTTAGAGTTAGGAGGCAAGGACAGCCTCTCCATGAGATAATCTGCCAGTTCTATCATGCACAGACCTCTGGAGCACAAGCCAGGGAGTGCCAGGGACGGGCACATCAACACACAGACAGAAACACTGCAGCAAGCCCTTCCCAGAATCAATCTCAAGAGCATCCCATCCAGCTAGGGCAGACAGAGACAGGAAGGAGGATCTTGGGTTTTGGCTCAGGGGAATGAATGGCCTGGGTCAGTTTAGGAGCTCCTTCTCAGACCAGAAGCCCAAAGAGGAATCTTCATGCAGGTACCCCATCTTGCTTGAAAGCCTTGGACAGTTCCTTGGGCCATTCAAAGCCCTTCCCATATGTTGGCCTGTGGTCTTCCTGCATGGACCTTCCATTCCAGCCCAACTGGTCTGCTTCTTATCTCCCAGCCAGATCATGCAAGTGCCCCCAAATGCTTTGACTCACACCATCTCCCCTTCCCAGAGTTCTCTCCTTCCTTCTCTTTGCTTCTTTCAATAGTATTCAGTTGGGTAAGGCAATGGATCAAATGCTGGGCCTGGAGTCAGGAAGACCTGAGTTCAAACTACACCTCAGACACTTCCTAGCTGCGTGATCCTGGGCAAGTCATTTCACTGCTGCCAGGCTCAGTTTTGTCAACGATCCAACGAGAAGAATGATGTCTACCTCTCAGGGCTGTTGTAAGGATCAAACGAGCTAGAACAGTCAGCATTTCTGATGTATCATCTTCTTTTAGCCTCATGACAGTTGGGGGAAGGAAATGCTACTTGTTTTCTCCACTTTTCAGATGAGGGAACTGAGTTTGAAAGGTTAAATGATTTGCCCAGGATCGCACAGCTAGAGAGTGTCTCATGTTGGGCAACTGGGATTTTCTCTCCCACCAAATAAGCTTTTCTGAAATGTCCAAAGCCCTGGAAAGTGTCACCAGAGAGCGACACTAAGGCAAACTGGAGGTTTCTAGGGGAGGTGGGTGGACAGAGACACACAGGCCTACATGTGCACCTATTACAGTTCTTGGCTGTCTATGGCAGGTGTTCAGATCTGGTGAAGTGCGCCCATTGCTCAGACACAGAACAACATTGGTGCTCCCATGGAGGTGGAAGAGGTGGGTTGGTTTGTTGGCATAATCTGTGAAGTTAACATGCCTTAGAAGATGTCAAATGTACAACATCCCAATCCCAAACCAAGAGGGCAGCATGACTTCAAGGAAAAGGAGAAGGGCCCTGGGAGCAGCCCTGCCTGTCCTTCGCTGAGAGATGCCTGTGAACACCACATGCTACACAGGGTGATATTCCAAACAGTGCATTTGACTGGCAGGTGTGTGTGTATACATGCACACACACACACACACTCATACACTCACACACATACTCACACATACCCCCACTCACCCACTCACACACACTCTCACACATATACTCACACACACACTCACCCACTCATTGGGCATGCCCTGAAGATAAAGAGTGAGCTCAGCTCAGAAGTGAAGAAGGCACAGATAGTGGGTGGGATTGCCTTCCCAGGGCTTTCCACAATCCTATTCTGGTTCCCCAGAACCAAAATAGTACTTTTGCTACCAAAGTTCTCCTAGTGAAGCAGCGTATTGGAGATTCTTGCAATGTCACAGCATGTGAAGAATCAAAGGGGTGGGTGACCCAAAGTGTAACAGATTTGGAAGCTCTTAGACAAGAGTGATGCCCTAAAGGTAGCTTTCCCAGTGGATCTACAGACCATTAGGATTTGGTACATACCATCTTCAACTCCAAGACTCAAACTGCCTATGGCAAGTCCTTGACTTTTGACATGAGGCCCACTCAGCTTCTTTCTATACCTCTTCTTGCAGGGAGATCACAGCTAGAAACATCCCATAGCCCACTTGTATTGCTATGTATACTCCTGAAGATGAACTCACAAGATTAACACCAGATAATTTATTTGGTGGCAGGGAGGGATGAAGGCAGGGCTGGCCTTGGGGAGAAGGACCATGTGTTGGCTTAGCTCTCTTTCTGGGAAGAGGGCAGAACCAGAAGCCATGGGTGAACACAAGGAGAGAGAGGTTGCAGCTTCACGCGGCGAACAACAACACATCGACTCATCATCCAAGGAGGAGCAGCTGTCTCAGAGTTGGGGGAGTTCCCTTCACTAGAGGCACCCAAGCAGAGGCTGGCTGACCACTCTTTGGGTAGATCGGTCTGCTGTTGGCTTTGGAAGCTTTGTGCATGGGAGGACAAGTCACAGAGACATTATCAAGGGCATGTTGAGAGAAAGGATCGGGCCTGATTGACCATCACCAAACTGACTGAGCATGTGGGTGGCAGGATCCTTTAGTGGAATGATCAGGGGACTTGGACAAAGATCTCACAGGGTTAAGGATGAGGACAAGGAGGGTGTGTGTGTGTGTGTGTGTGTGTCTGTGTCTGTGTGTGTCTGTGTCTGTGTGTGTCTGTGTCTGTGTCTGTGTGTCTGTGTGTCTGTGGGTGTGTGTTGTGCCCTTAGGAGGACACCACTGCCACCTGCCACAACCACCACAACAGTAGGAAGGGGAACAGGGCATGGAGGATTTGTGGAAAGACAAAGACAAGAGTTCCAGGATGAGAAGGAGCAGAGGGGTTTTGATCTGTCAGTGAGCAGAGGAATCTTCAGAGTGAGGAAAAAGTTATGTGAATTCTTGGTGGATTCCACTGAAAACCTCCTTCCATTTTCCTGGGATTGTAGACCTAGCTAGGGAAGCCATCTCTGAAGTTAGTTAGTCTGACTCTCTCCTCTAAAGAAGGGAGCAGAGGCCACAGTGTTCATGGTAGAGCTGGGACTCAAAGCCTCATCTCCCATCTCCTGGGTGAGGGCGGGGATGCTGCTTGAGCCCCTCACTTCCTGACCTGACCTGGCAGTTCACTAGCTGGTGAGGCACAGACCATGCACATGGTCAAGGGCTAGAACCCAGGGCAGCCTTGGAGGCCAAAGCCTCCCCAGTCCCAGAATCCCTTCCTGATCAGCTCACCAGTGCATCTCTTGGTGACTTATTTCATTAGGCAGGAATCACAGAAAGGCTGACAGGATCTCCTGATTCCTGGCTGAGACTGTCAAAATCCCATCTCATGAGATAATACTTTGCATTTCCAGACTCCAGTATGTGTGTAACATGCAGGAGTAGGGGGTGGGGTGTATGTGTGTGTGTGTGTGTGTGTGCATCTGTGAGTGTGTGAGTGAGTGCATGACTCCAGGTTTCTATGGGGAAAGAATTTAAATAAATCCCCTTAAAGTGGCCCAGGTATGGGGCTTAATTAGCAGGAAATAATGAATGTTCTGAGCAAGATAAGACTTTGGGGTCCTTCCTTTCTGCCATAACTTCACGTGTGAAAGACTTTTAATTAAGTCAGAAACCTCAAGGCTTCTTTCAGAGAATCCCTTGGCAGCAGGTGATGCCGCCCAGCCTTCTCCGAGGCCCCCTGGGAGCAGCAGAGCAGAAAGCCCTGCCATCGGGTCATCTCTGGCCTGTCATTCTCAGGGCGTTAGGGACAATTGACTTCACATGTCCTGGGTAATTAGGAAAGGCATCCTGAACTCAAGGGTTCAGAGCCAAGGGTCTCGTTGACTTAATCAGGACATTCATTGGTGTCTTTCAACAGAGCCAAGGATCTTGCCAGCTCTTCCTGGAGGTTCTTTCATGGCTGCTTTGATTGGACAGCTCGGCTCTTGGACAAGTGAACAATCCACACTTCTTCCTGGTGATGGCAAAGGGACCAGTCCCTTAGGAGAACCAGCCGCTTCCTGGAGATGTGCCATGGGGCACTCCACTGAGCTGCTAACCTCGGGGGCTCCTCCTGAGAGGGGGACGATGAGTGGTGCAGGTGGGGGGGACCGGCGACCTGTGAGTGGAAGGGATCAAGCTAAGTGATGGGGTCTTTTATTCATTCATTGACAAGCATTTATTAAGCACGGGATGTGTATGGGCTCTGGAGACATGAAGACAAAAGTGTCTCCAGCTCTCAGGGAAACTCCATTCTATTGAATTAATGGACAGAGTGATTCCTGAGGCACCGGTCTAGGTGCTGGGGGTGCAGACACAAGATAGGCTTTGCTGTCATGGATCTTGGATTCTAATAGGTAGACATGTATGCCCAGGTTTATATTCTTTATAAGTCCTGGGGTTAGAGCATAAGCCCTAAGGAGTCATGGGGGATTGTTGTAGGCAGCAACAGCATGCAGAGTTCACTTGGCCCAGAGGAGAGATGTCTCCAGGGACCCAAAAATGGGGAGATGTGCTTGCTGAGCCCCTACTAGTGATCTTTGAAAGAGCACGGGAAACAGGAGAGGGATCACAAGACTGGAAAAGGGCAAACATCCCAAGATTGCAAAGGGGGAGGACACAGGCTGCCCACCATGGGGCAGTGAGCTCTGCTTCTGTTCCTTAGAAAATCTGAGAATGAAGCTCAAGGAGATCAGGGCTGAATGTTTAGATGGAAAAGAAGGAAACAAGCATTTAGTAAGCTCCAGATGCCCCTGTGCACTTCAAAGTTACTGCCTCACTTGATCCTTACAACAACCCTAGGAGGTAGATACCATTCCCATTTTACAGATGAGGAAATTGAGGCAAACGGAGGCTAAGTGACTTGCCCAGGGTCACACAGCTAGTCAGTGTCTGAGGCTGGATTTGAACTCAGGTCTTTCTGACTCTAGGCCCAGCTCCCTATCCACGGAACCACCCAGCTATCTCTGCAAGTTCACCATGGATCAGCACGATGACATATTAGTCAAAAAAGTGAATGTGTTCTCAGGCTGCATTGGGGTAGGGGGAGACAGAGCTTCCCTGAACAAGTTCTTGAGAATCCCACTGATCTTGTTCATCTTCATCACTCTGCACTTGGAGTATTGTGTTCAATTTGGGGCATCATGATGTAGGGGGAACTGGCCATGAGAATGCTGAAGGTCCTTCAGTTCACGATATATGGTGATCGGTTGACTAAAGAATGGCATTTATTATGTGCTTTCTGTGTGCCAGAGACCAACACAGAAGCAGGCAGTCCTTTCCCTCAGGGATTACATTCCAATGCTGCATACAACAAGTCCAGGGAAGAAGTGGCAGGGGGGAAGTCAAGTCATAGTCTGGGAGTTCATTGTTCACAGCAGTGATGCCTGGACTCTGGCTCTCAGATAAGGGCTGGACAAGGTCAGGGAGGAGGATAAAGTCCATAGAGGATTCCCAGTCTCAGTGACTTGGCTCCCTTCCGCCTTCCCCACCCCCCTTCCAAGCCTAGCACCTGGTGGCCCAGGGTGGAAGAGCCTGGAGAGGAGAAGACTTAGGGCAGGGGTGTCAGGGTGGAGGGGGCAGGGAATGAGGAACTGCCTCAAGCATCTGAAAACTGTCAGGTGCAGGAAGGATTATTCCTGTTCTGTTTGGCCCCAGAGATCAGAACCAGGAATTGTGACTGGAAATTACAAAGGAGAAAAATTTGCCAGCTATGAGGGAAGAGAGAGGAGGGGAAGGGGGGAAAGGGGAGAGGATTTCTTAATTGAAGCTGCCTGGCATCCCTTGAAGAGACTGGTCAATCCCTCATTGGGCATGCTCTGACTTTGGGGACCCTTTTACCCTTTAAAATCATGTTAAAATCAGCTTTTGTTTAAAGGGATTTTGTTTATGCTATTTATAATACCAGAAAGGAAAACTGATCAGTTCCTTAAAATATTTAAAGATAATCATAATGGACCCAATACATGTTAACATAAATAACACACTTTCATGAAAAGTAACTCGGTGTTCCCTCTCCCTGCCCATGAGTAAAAAGGGCCATTGCTTTGCACATTTTTTGCCCATGTTCTTAATGCCGGGCTTAACAGAGATCAGCTGCATTTGCTTCCCTGCTCTTTCGACATCCAATCTGCTAAGAGATGTTGTTTGGGGGGAAGTGCCATGAAGCCAACACCTCTCCCCCTCCAAGATGGCAGTGGAAAGGGACGATTCCAAAGCTTGTGGACAGGCTTCTTTGGTGAGTGCTGGGTGCCCTGTGGAGCCTGAAACCACATCAAGGAACATCCCCTCCTCCTTCCCTGGTTCGTGTGTCCCCGTGGATTATTGCTCAGCCGTGCACAGCCCTGTATGATGGCATATATTGATCATTTGGAAAGTATTGGTGCAAAGGGGGAAGGTGACTTTCATCAGTTCTCATTTCTTCATGACACTTGCACCTGCTTTCTTGGGAGTAACTTCCTCCCTATGGTCGTCAGGGAGCTCTCCAAGACTTCCTCTCTCCCAGTCTCTCCAAGGCTCTATCCATCTCCTCATTTTCAGGGACTGTTCTCTACGGGGGAGCTGTGAGTGAAGAAAGCAGGGCTCCCAAAACCCTTATGAAGCCAATGGTCCATCCTTCCGTGTAAGGGAAATGCATCACACACAAATTTTCTTTTCTTTTAGAACAAAATGTGATGATATTCTAAAATAATAACTGTTTTAGATCAAATTTTTTAGTTTTCCAAAGTTAACAAATGTAAAAATTTGCAAAACCAGACAAGAAAGTGTCCTTCATTAATTCTTGTTGAGGGAAACTTTGGGGCTTCACAAGAATCCTTCATTGGACGATAATGAGATTACAGGGTTTACTAGCTAGATTTATTTCTTAAAGATCATGCCTTAAACCCAATATTACATGCACATTTTATTTCTGCATCTGTATGCATTAATATGTGTACGTCTCTGTTTATATATAGTATAACATACAAAGCATAAGCACATAGATACATGCATGACAAAGACACTGGGATAGTTTACCATTTCCTTCTCTGGTGGATTAAGACAGAGGTTAAGTGACTTGCCCAGGGTGACACTGCTAGTATGTGTCTGAGGTTGAAGTTGAACTCAGGTCTTTGCAAGCCCAGAACTCTATCCACTGAGCCCCCTAGCTGCCTCCTAAATACACACATGTTTGTATTTTGCATATGTACATATGCATACACAGACATATTGCCATGTTTTATATGCATACGTATATGCATGCATACATATGTATCCGTATCCACGTATCACAGTTTTGGCACATATAATACACTGTGCCCATATAAACTCAGATGGAGGTGTCCATATGGGAGACACCAGGCGAGAGTGTGCTCTTCCCATGGTTGCGTGGCCAGAACTGACTCCTCTCTAAACTGACCTCATTGATTGACAGTTTCTCTCTTTCTGACTGCATCCAGGCATGTGACCATATACTTGCAGGTACCTCCCAGGCCAGGGTGGTCAATCAGAATCCCTCAGGGAGTGCCAGGGAAGCCCTTCAGCCCTGCCACTGCTGCCTGCTGTCCATTTTTCACTTGAGGGAAGAGGTTTCTTGTGTGGTACATCCCTGAGGACCCCGGAATCTCTCCTTGGGGTCTCAGCAGGCATTGTCCCACTGGCTTGCCAAATGTCTCACTCCCTTGGACCTAGGTGAACGTCCCAAGGAGGGTGCTAACTCTGGTTTCCAATCATGAGGAGAGCACCGTCCTTGCCAGATGCTGAGAAGGAGGGCTAACCCTGAAGCTGGCCACTCCACAGCTGCTATCTGCATAATGAGAATGCAGAGGCTCCTGCCTTGGTCTCTGGCTCCACGGCCATTGGAAACATTTGGTCGTTGTTTCTCCAAAGGTAATTGAGGCAGATTCAGATCTGCGGTAAATGGCAAGCAGATGGGTCTGAGTGAGAAAATGCTCCAGGAGCCTGTTCCCAAGGTTTCCCAAGTGGGGTCTCCTTCCCAGGGCCCCTTCCCAATGCCAATGTCTCTGTCTCTGGACCCCTTCCCTTCCTAGTCAAAACACACCTGCCTTCCTTTAAAGAGCCATATGACCACCAGTGAGGTCTGAGTGGCTCCCATGGACCTAAGGGCTGAACACCCCTCCAGAACCCCTCCCCCACCTCCACATGGGGAGTCCAGGCTTCTTAACCTTACCTTCCCCCACTGGCACACAGAGGGGAGGCCAGGCCTGGAAGCCTCCTAACTGGCTCCCTCCCCCTTACTACATGCACACTTGTATCCAGGGGGAAGTTGGGGCCATTCTCAGCTAAGGTTCAAAAACTGATACTTCAGACCCCAAAATAAGAATCCTTAGGGGTCCCCTAGTGACCCTAACTCCTTCTTGGTTTCTTCCAGCTTGTTGGAAGCTGCAATTCCCACAAGTTAAGATTAATGACCCATTTAATGCCTTTAGCAAATACAAGTGGCAAAAAATCTAGGAAATCTTTGGGGTCCAACACAAACTTGGTCCCAAGAGAACTCACCCATGGCGGGGGCAGGGGAGAAGAGTTGTCTCCACACTCACCTGTTGAGTGAGAACATGCCTTTGAAACCTAGCCCCTTCTCTGGCAGGAAGTAATCCCCCCCTGCTTGGGAATACCAAGTGCCCGTCCAGGAATGGGATTTCCATTCTGTCTTCCTCAGTGAGTCAGGTCTGTGCAAAGCTGCCGACAGGCACCAGAAGCAGCTGGGAATGCTGTGAAAGCCTAGGCTACAGCCTTGTCCAGGTGGCTTCTCCCTGGGGGTCAGTGGAAGGTGCAGGCCTCTCTCCATAAGATCACCAGGGATTAATCCCCCTACTGTCTGCTCTTTGTCCCCCAGCTCGGGCCCCTGGCACTAGCCAACTCATGCTCTTTGTGTCTGCCCCACACATCGTCCTCTCTGGAGGAAGGGAGAAGGCAGCGGGATTTCCAGGGGTGTCAGCCTAGCCTGGCCTTTTCTCTGAAAGAAAGGCCCTGGCCATGGTCTTCCAATACATCTCCCAGTGCAGGCCTCGCCCAGACAATGTGGCCAGGAAGGCAGAGGAGGGAAGATCAGCACCTGTCTCCCCGTACTCCTCTGACCCATGTACTGCATCTCCACATCAGACATGCACAGGGAGGAACTGTCTGCCATCTTCCTGACCTCCATGATTCCAACCTCCAATCCTCCTCCTCCTAACCCTGCTCTGACGCCTCACTGTGACCTCTCACCCACCCTTCTTTCCTTACTTCATCCTTTGACCACCTCAAACCTTATATCACCTCATGTCCTTTGTTCCTGGCCAACACAAGTCATGAAGTGGAGCTGCCCTGGTGACCAGAAATTAGGAACCTCTGACACTGTTGAACAATCCAAAACTAGGCTGTCACTGCCAGAAATGATGGGAAGCTTGTCCTTGAGGAGGTGGAAGGCAATGTGACCAGTGTCCACGAGGCAAGGACGTGGGAGGAACTTCACTCCTAAAGGCTGGGAAAAATCAGCACCATCTGAATACCATGAGAGGCACAGCCTGGTGGCTGCAATCATACTGGGGATGCTCACTGTCTTTCCTGGACCAACAGAGGCTAACCCCACCCCCAACATACACAATCAGTCTCAGCTCTGAGACCTGGGGTTGATTCCGGAAAACATAGGGACCATGTAGTCCCGCTGTTCAGAATCTTCAAGCTGCTCTCACATTTCAGAGAGCAGGCAGAGACAGGTCAGCAGGACCCAGATTCAAATTTTGCCTCTGACAGTTACTATCTCATTGATGCTGGGAGGGACATCTAACCTCAACCCCTTCCTCTGTTGTTAAAGGGGCTGAAACCGGCTGACTTCCAAGGTGGCAAATTACAGGAAATCAAAATAAGACAATCTGAGTATTTCGTTATCAACCAATAACAAGTATTAAACCCCTCCTGCATGCCAGGCACAGTGCCGGGGTGGGAATCCAAGTCCAAAGGATGAAGCGATCCTCACCCTTCAGAAGCTGACAGCCCCAGAAGAGGAAGGGAGGGTAGAGGCAGCTAGGTTGCACACATAGATACATAGTAAGTACAAAGTGGATGTATATGTCTATGTGTGGGGTGTGTGTGTGGGGGGGAAGGGTGGATACTTTCAAGATAACAGCAACAATTTGTGTCTGGGGCTGTTTCTGTCTGAGCAGCCTCTTGAAGTTGGGGAGAATCAGAAAACAGCAGACTCGTAGCACAGGGGCCCAAATGGTGGGGGGAAAGGGTTCTGCTTGCCCGGGGGTCCTGAGGCACTTCCAGGGGAGTCCTAGGGGTGCTTCCAGGGAGACCTTTTGCCAATACCCATCCAACTACAAAAAAGCAGGCAGCTTGTCTGCCTTTTCATGAATATTTCATGAAAATATGAATATTACAGAATACTTCTCAAACCAAGCTCCTCCCTGGCCAACACTTCCTCCCCTTTGCAGGGTGCTTCCCTCTATTTGAATGTAAGCTCCTTGAGGGTAGGGAATTGTCTTGGCTTTTTCCTTTATCTTTTTCATCTTTGGCACTCAGAAAGTGATTAATAAATGCTTCTTCATTCCTTTCTTCCTAACAGCACTGATTCTCTCTCTTTCCCATCGAAGAAGCTGACTTGGGGGCAGGGGGCTGAGAATAGATATTCATTGGCGTCTTGAGACCAGCTTTCAAGGTCAGTACTGTGGATATTGCTGCATGAATTTCAGAGATATGAAAACTGAGCCTTGGAGAGGTCGTGTGATTGGCTTGCTCAGTGGCAGGGTTTGAGCCTACATCTTCCTGATTTTAAGCCCAGCACTCTAGCCCAGTGATGTGTAATAAATGTCTATTGAGTGACTGAATGACTGGCAGCCTGTCACCCACTGTGTTCGCTTTCCCGGGGTCCGGGGGGCTCCAGAGACCTTTCTGGGTTACTTCTGAGAAGGATGATTCGGGAGCCTCTTCTGGAGCCCTGAGGCAGCACTGGGCCAAATGTGATTTGTGCCCTGGATGCAAGTAACCCAGAGCTGGTGGGGCAGATACCTCTCCCAGCCCTGGCCTGGAGAGCCATCTCCTCCTGAACCAAAGGGCACAAAACAAACTTCACATCCCGAGAATATTTTTGGATGATTTGTTTCAGCAAATAGATTCTGCCAGGCTGCTACTGATTGTGAATTAATTTCACAATGAGGTATTTATTTCTTTAGAGGCAGGTTTTATGAATTTGCATATGCAAATCTCCCATGGCTTCCTGTGAACACCCCCCCCCCTTTCCTGAAGCCCTCCCTGATAGCAGCCAGGCTCCCACCAGGGACAGAAAGTCACAAGGTCCCAGCCAGTGATGAAGTCTCCCAGGCCTGAAGGTGAAGCCCTCTTCTTGGGCATTCATTTATGCCAGTGACTCAGACAGGTAAGGGGAAAATCATGCACAATTAATTGCAGTATTGTTAGCAACAACATGCAAAGTTATTCCATGAGACTTAATTTCAATCTGTTCTGCCTAATTAAAGCTGGGATAAAATGAGGATTAGGGAGTCGGAATTTAAAATGAATTTAAAAATATATGAGGCTCTTCAGGAAGGAGCTGGTGGCTTACACCTCTAGAGTACAATGAACCTTGACCCGGGCCATCTCTAAATCCCTCAGAGTCCACAGGGGAGGCCAGCAGCCTTAGGCTGCTCACTGAGGTCCTAGGGAGAAGGGAAAGGTTCTGCCATCTGTCAGATGACCCTCCGTAGTCCTTCTCACCCAGCCCCCCCCCACCCCATAGCTGCCTGCTTCCCACTTTCCCAACGTCTCACCCATCTGACTTGGGCCCTTGTCCCATCTCTCCTTCCCAGTGATAGACCCCACTACTGATCAATCTCCCAGGCTTTCTGGCTTTCCCATATCCAGACTGAACTACAGCCAGCTGCCGAAACGGTTTTCCTCAAGCTCATAGAACCTGCCTTTAGGGGAGAGACACAGACCCAGGCTGAGGGGAATGGCCCGAACTGCCAGCTTATTCTCCGGAGACCTTTGGAAAAGGAACTTTGTGTGGGCAATCCAAAATCTAAGGAATACAACAAAAATCAGCCAGTGAGTAACTAGAAAGTATGTCTCGTGTGCCAGATTCCAGGTAATGCTTTGGGGACAAGAGTTCAAAGAATGAAACTACCTGGACTGACTTGTAAGACCAAACAAGGAGAGCTAGCCAAGGTGAGTGGCCAAGAGGAGCCAAGGGCTGGGCAATGCCAGGAAAGAGATGTCACCTCTGATCTCAGACCTCTGCCCAACAGTAGGGACCAGCAAGCATGGCAGAGGAGGGCTGGGGAGAGAGCCCATGTTAGACCTCAGCCTCTCAGCAAGGTGGGTGGCCCTTCTCCAGGATGGTGGCTGGCTACTTCCCATTACACTTGATTTACTTGCTTGAAAACTTTGTTGGCCAGAGAAATGCTAAGTGTGCCTGTGTTTTACTCAGTGCTTACAGAGAGAGAGATGGATAGAGGGACAGAGAATGAGAGAAAGACGAGAGATAGGAGCAGAGGAAGACAGAGAATGAGAAAGGAGAGACTGAGACACAGAGAGATAGAGAGTGAGAGAGAAAAGAGAGAAGAGTCAGAGAAAGAGAGATAGAGACAGAAACAGAGACAGGGTGAGGTGGGAGGGGAGACAGACCCCAGAAATGATTGAACATAGTACCATCATGTTGGCAGCCCAAGGATATGATCCATTAGGGCAAGGATTTCCCTATTTGTTAAACAGGGCTAGGAAAAGGGTGATCCATTCTGGGAGAAATTTGCTTTAGTCCAGCATCTTACAACATACACCACAAGAAAATCCAAATGTACATTTGACCTAAATGTAAAAGATCATACAATAATAAGATGTGAGCAGAAGAGAAGGAAAAATCTTTCACATCCAAGGCTGGAGCAAGAATTACTGTTTAAACAAAGGCTAAAAGGAGATAATAAAGGAGTCAGTGGAGAATTTTCAAGACATAAAATTGGAAAGCTTTTGCACAAATGCAATCATGCTTAGCAAAGAAACAATTGATTAGAAGGAAAAAGTCAGCAGTAATTCTATCTGATAATGGTTGTATTTCCAATAGACAGGAAGAATAGGGGCTAATATTGAAGTTCCATGGAGTCATCCACCTGTTTGTCCAATTCTAATTTTCAAGAAGTTAGTTTCTGCAGTGAGATTTAACACCTTTTAATTTTTTTTTACCAGTTAATTCTTTTTTCATACTTTTCTTCCATAGCTCACATTTATTTTCTAAAATTCTCCCCCTCCCCCATTTTTTGCTCTTGTTTCAATCTCTCTCTTTAATTCTCTGTAGAATTCTTATTGGAGTTGGGTCTAATCTGCAGTTTCTTTGGGGGGCTTTGCTTGTAGATGTTCCCCAGTTATTATCTTTTGTGTTTATATCTTGAGTTCTTCTCCCAGAAGGCTCTTTATAGTTGGATTCTCTTTGTGTTTGTTCATTCTTCAGTTGACTTTCTTGGACTTGGACTTTATGTTAATATTGGACTCTGCTTGCTCCTGGGAAGGATATCTGGCCTGAACCGTTCTCCTTTTATGTCCTTCTGCTACCTTTGCAGTTCATTCTGGGGGCCAGCAGGTTTTTCAGTACTCCTAAAGTGGTTCTATCTGCCCTCCTGCTCTGAGCTCCACATGTACCTGCCCCAGGTGTGGGTCTGTTGGCTTGTATGTGGATAAATTTCCATAGTTGGCTGCTGGACTCTCTCAGCCCCCTTGGAGGTTCAATGTGACCAAACTGCTGGCTCCCCTTTGGTCTAGATCTCCCACCCAGGTGATTCTGATGCAGATGTATGTGTGGGGCTAAAGGTTAGAACTGAGTCTCCTTTCTGAGCTCCTGGACTCAGTCAGACTCAGAAATCACTCTTCGTTCAGAACAGAGTGAAGCTCCATGCTCCCTGGAGACTGCTCCTCTCTGTCAGTGACCTGCAACTGGGTAATGGGTGACAGAACTGCCAAGCAGCCCCTGTTCCTTCTTCTGATGCTAGATCAGGGGTTTCCTGGATTCCCTTTCTACCCCAGAGCTTCCTGCCCTGGTGCTCTGACTTGGCTCTTTTCCCAAAAGTGTCTGGGCACTGCAAGGCTTCCCATTCCCTCCTCCTGGGCTGCTGCACTGTGCTCCTGGCCAGTCCTCAGTCCACTGTGCAAAGACCTTCCTTTCTGTGTCCCTAAGCTGCTCTGTGCTGGTCAGGTGGCTCACTGTGACTTTGTCTCGGCTTTCCTGATCAGAATTTGTCTGGCACTGGAAAGTCTGCCTAGCTCAAATCTCTCCCTACTCTAGTCCATCCTCCATTCATCCACTAAAGGTATTTTCCTGAAGCACAGGTATAATCACGTCATTCTTCCTACTCAATGAACTCCCATTGCTCCCTGTGGCCTCCAGGGTCAAATACAAATGCTGTGTTTGGCATTCAAAGCCCTGCATAACCTGGACCCTTCCTCCCTTTCCCGTTTCCCCCTTTGGAGATGTTGGGAGAGTTCATGGAAGTGGGACAGACAAGGCATGGTGACTGATGGTCTTTGAGGTGGGGATGGAGAATGAGAAAGAAGAGTCAAAGACCATGCCAAGGTTGGAGCCTGGTGGCTGGGGCAATGTCGATGCCATTAACAGCCATGGAGAAGTGAGGAGGAAGAGTAGAAGAGGGAGAGGGCAATGATGGGCCCTCTTTGGCCACACTGAGTATGGACACCCCCCACTCCGAGGGGCAGGACCTGAGGCAGATGCACTCAGGAGACAAGGGGAAAGGAGGAGCTCAGAGACTGAGGTTCAGGATGGGAGGGGGCTCCTTTGCCTGGGAGTCAGACCTGAGCTCAGCAACATGAAGAAAGGGGAGGAGAGAGCAGTGAGGATGTCCACAGTGGTGGGGGTAGGCAAGGAATCAATACAAAACCCCAAGAAGAAGCAGCCCCAGAGGAAGGGAGCAGGGGCCCCAGGAGGGCCCACCCAGAAACGGGAGGCTGCAGTGAGGTCAAGGCTAATAAGAATGCTTAAGAATAATAATAAACAGTGCCTCCTTCATGCCAGGCACTGGGCTAAATCCCTTACCAATATTATCTCATTTGGTTCTCACAGCTGTGGGAGGGAGATGCTGCTATGATGCCCATTTTTCAGGTAAAGAAACGGAGGCAGGCAGAGGTGGAAGCTGGAAGGACTTTGTTGGGGGGAATTTGATGGGGCCAGGATGAAAAGAAGACAGAAATGGAAGGAGGTCTGGGCAGCTTTTATCAACTCAAGAAAGGAAGATTGAGTAATAGAGTGGGTACCATTCTTCCCTATATGCTGCAGAGCTGAAGGAATGGGCGACAAGTAAATTGGAGAGAGTGCAGAGCAGAACAAGGCTTGATGAAGGGTTTGGATAAGACAGCCTCGGAGCCAAAGTGTGTGATGCTGGCTTTGTTCATTCAGGGGGAAGAGAAGGCAAGGAGGCGGGATGGCCTGTCCTATAAGGACATTTCCCTTATTCCATGGGGAGTCTCTCCTGACCTTCAGCCTCGTGCTGGACTGCTCTGGGTCAAGAGTGACCCCAGAGGGGTCAGCCCTGCCCTAGCTAACGGGAACTTGCTACTGTGGCTGCAGATGGGGCTTTCTCTGTGCTATCCTTCCCTGGATCTTATGTGCTTAATAGATGCTCAGGAACTGACTCAGGCTCAGAATGTGGCAAAGTCTCCCAGAAGGACCCAGGACTTGACCACCTTCCATGCAAGAGAAAACAAAAAAAGGGGGAAAATTTCCCTAATTTCAACACGCAACTGTATGGACAAATTAGTGGGGGCTGTGCACTCATGTGTGTGCACATGTGTGTATGCATGTGTGCACATGCCTGTGTGTGTACATGGGTGTGTATGTATATGTGCATGCACACACACAGTGCAAGTGGACAGAGATGGAGTATGAATGCAAAGGGAGAAGGGAGCTGGCTGCATTGTCTTTGGGAAGTGACAAAGCTTCTCCAAAGCTTCCACTGAAACAAAGACCCACTCCTTGACCTCAGTGATTTATTGGTGCTTGTTAATTGGTTGGATGGCTTCTGAAGACCCCAAAATGTCCATTGCTCAGAAGGCTATGATGAGGCACACACTGAGTGTGAGCAGGCTGCTGCCTGACAGCACTGAAACCACAAACTGGAACTGGAGTCATGGGGCTGGCAAGTCAAGGTCTGATGGGAAAAGTCATTGGGTCCATGCCTTGGTAGACAGTCAGAAGGAAGACTGCCCAAGCATACGCTTACTGTCAGGAGAAAGAGAGTACATTTTCCAGTGCTCAGGCTGCCCCCTGCCCTGCTGAATTGTGGGAGGCCGTGGGCATGAGATGGGGGCCCTGAAGAGGTTTGCTTGGCTCTAGTGGGCAGACATCCACATTGAGGAGCTCCCAAGGCCATTAGGGGCATAGAGGAGGGTCTGGAGCAGGCTTTCTAGGAGGCAGGAGAGGCCCTGACTTTCCTTCTAGGTCATAAGGCAGAGAGGCCTAAGCAGGGATGGTTTATTTGGGAGAGAAGATGTCCAGATTACAGGAGAGGGAAGTACCAATGGGAATCATCTGGTTTTCCAATTGAAATTGAGTTGTGAAAGAAAGAGGCTCCAAGTCCCCCCCCCTCATCCCTCCCCTCATGGGGGTAACTGGAAGGTCAAAGAAGGCAGAGAGAGGCAAGCACATGTCCAAGGGGGGGTGCTTTGGGGCATTGCCTCGGGCAGAGAAAAAAAGAAACAACAACAACAAAAAAAACCCTGAAATGGTGAGAGGTTGAAAAGCCTTTCTGGTTCTCATAAAGGGGAAGGGCTTGGCCAGGCTGCTTGGCTGTTGTAAATAAGCTTAGACCCTGGCAAGAGTCCTACTGCCCTCAAGGGGATTTGCCAGCCAGACCAAGGAAGCCACAAGAATCTGCTCCAGTCGCCCCGAGAGTCAGGACCCGAAACCGCAAGAAGGAACTCCAGCAGCCGAGCAGAAAGCAGTCCCCAAACTGGGCTTGGACACTTCCAAACATGTGGAAAACAGAACAACAAGAAAACCACGAGAGAAGCTGAGAATCCAAAGGGCTTGAAGTTACCCGAGATGCTACAGACAGGAGAGGATGCGAGTGTACGCTCCTTTTGGGGGGAAAAGCCCCGTGGAGGGAACCCCCTCTACAGGACCAATAGCAAGAGGCAGGGGCTTGGGATGGCTGGGGATCTGGGTTCAAGGAATGGGCTTTGAGCGGGGAGAGAGAGGGTGTCAAGCTCTCAAGGAGGGCCAGGGTCTCTGAGTCCCATGAGTGCTGTGGTTGCCTAGCTAGGACAATGAGGCTGGAGGACCAGGACTGGGTCAGGCGGCAGAGGTGGAGTCTGGATGTTTCAGAGCCTCAACCCCCCTCTCCTTCGCTATTGGCTAGACCTTCAGCCATTCACTTCACAATAGCCACCTCAAGGAAGAGGCACCAGTCTCCCCTTTGGAGAGCAGTCAGGCAGAGGCAAGAGGGCTAAGGACCCACATACTTACAGTCTTGGTAGCCCCCCATCCCTGGCCCTTGGGTCCAATGTGGGGAGGAGTCTGGGGAACCCACAGGCCTTTGGCCCCTATGGACACCTCACCAGACCAAGAAAGAGGCAGTAGGACCAGTCACTGGCCCAATTCACCCCCTCGGCCCTGAGGATGGGCCAGAGTCGTGGTCCTGAGTGAGAAGTTGTACTTTGAGCAGATAACGATGTCAGCTATATGGAGGAGTTGGGTAGGGGAGAGGTTTGAGGCCAGGAGGCCAATTAGAAGGCTGATTCAAAAGTCCAGGTGAGAGGTGATATCTGACCCCAACTCTGCCCTATGGGTGACTAGGCAGAGAAGGGAATGAATGCCCAAGATGGTCTGATCCTATCCCAGGTTATGCACTGGAAAACCATTGGTTATGTTCTTGGTGCTCCCACACTCCTGCATCCCTCAGCTTTCCCGGTTGGTAATTAAAAGGAGGAAAGCTGGCTATCCCCCAGCCCCAAGGCCCCTGTGAGGAAGCAGCAGCTCTAAGAGCAGAGTGACGTGTAACTGCATACTCCCTTAGACTCGAGGACACCACAATCAGCCCTGTGTCAGGCAGAAAGGGAAAGGACCACTGGTGCCAAAATGCTGATAGCCGCACATTCTGTGGTGACCAGAAACCAGACGTGGAGGGGCGCCCAGCATCTTCTGGCCAATAGCTAAGCACACAAGGGCAGACAGATGTCATGAAATGTGCCTGAGCCAGAGAAGACCTCTGGGAAGACTCGCTGCTGAGGCAGAAAGAAAGCGGGGTAGCTGGAGGGTGACCTCGATGAAGAGGCAGCGCCCGGAGGGCTTCAGAGCTCCCCGCAATGCTCCTGCTTCTCGGCAGAGAGGTGAGGGCCATGAGTGCAGTAGGAGGCAGCTGCAGCCAGAGTGAGTGTTCCTTCTGCTTGGCTGAGCTGATTGCTTCTAGAGGGCTTGATGGTGGTGGTGGAGGTGACAAACAGCATTTATGTGGCATTGTAAGGCTTGCAAAGCACTTTATACATATGATCAATCTTCACAACTTGGGATGCAGGTGCTATTATTAATCCCATTTGACAGATGAGGAAACTTAGGCAGACTTTGCGTGACATACCCAGAGTCACACAGCTAGGCAGCGTCTATGGGTGGATTTGAACTCGGCTCTTCCTGCCTCCCTGTCCTGCGGAGCTCCCCAACAGCCTCTTCGCCACGTTCTCCACAAGCATGAGCTTCGTCCCGGTGGGTGAGGATACAAAGGAAGCTGGGAGACAGAATCTCTCCCTCGGTGCGGGCTGTGCTACTCCTACAGGGAGCCGTTCTTCCGCTTCGCGCTTTCAGCCGCCAGCCCCGGTCTTGAGCTCTTTCTTTGCTCTAGCTGAAAGGCGGTTGTAGCCGACCATCTCAAGGTCCCTTCCAGCGCTAGAATTCAGCGATTATCGGACCATTACAATAATGATAGCAAGATGGCTTTTCTTTTTTTTAAATTAAGCAAAGGGCAGGTTTTTGTTCCAGGTGGATGTATGCAGACTTTGTTTTCTCGGAAGCCTGGGGTGGAGGAGGGAAAGCCCATTTCTTGATCTCTAGGCCGGACTGCATGTTATTCTAAGTGCCGAAGGTGTCCAGTTACCGAGGGAAATTTTGGTGATCACAAGGTTCAGACAGACCTTCTGTGGCCCCATTCATTCCTGACCAGAAAATAGTTTGTGTCTCACTTCGAAAGAAACCAGACAGCCGGCAAGGTTACTTGTAATCACGCCGCCGCTCAGCCACTGCCCATATGCTGGGAACATGCGGCCTCCCTTCCTCCACTCTGAAGGACTTTGTTTGGCCCTCGCCTGGGCAGGTCTGAGGGCCATTTCAAACATCAACACCATCAATCACGTCCTCTGGGGCCGAGCAGCTGGAGGAACCCTGGCTATCACGGAAGGCGATTTGTCATCTGGGCCTGTCTGCCGGGCACACAACACTCTTCCAGGCCCAGAACAATTTTCTCCCTCCAAAAATATTCTCTTTGATTCAGGAAACACGTGATTAATAAAGGCCAAGGGTTTAAAGCTGGGGGTCAAGGCGAGCAGCCTTACCCAAACAGTGCACCGCTGGCTAATGTGTGCATCAGCAGGCAAAAATGCCCTGGAAGCTTGCGAAGCTTCCTGGGCTCAGGGGCAGGCTTGCTTCAGGGCGGCAGCAAGCACCCCCCTCAAGTTGTCTGGCCATGGGAAGGTTAAGAGGCCTGGGGAGGGGGAGGAGCAGCCCATGGAGTCTTTGAAAGTCCAGTTACAAAAACATATTTTATTAAACACAGCTAAGGCCCGCAAGGCCTTAGGGATTGAGCCTAGAGGAGGGGCAGAGGAACACCAGTGTGGAAGCAATTGGCATAAGCCATTTTGCTGAGAATCTACCGAATGGTGCCCCTTTCTTCCCCTGCTCCTAGTTCCACTCTGTCACATGAAGGGTCTCTCCGTGAGACAGAGACAGCTTCAGGCACATCCTCTGGCCTGCCCCATGGCCCGGGCTGTCTCCTCAGCTCTCTCTGGCCTCCATCACTTGGGTGAGCCTTGGGCCCTCCACACATGCTAGGAGGTCCCTGAAACCTCTGCCCCCAATAGCCTGACTCCTCCACACAAAAGGTGGGAAGCAGAAGCCTAACCCAGCAAGGGAGGGAGAATGCATGGCTGTCCAATCTCCCATGACTGGACCCTTTGGCAGAGAGATGCCCAGACTCCCCTCCTCTATTCTACACAAAGACACTTGGGATGCTCCTGTGAGGATGGTGAAGGGCATCCTTATAGAGCTATGTTTAAGTATTTGTAAATAGTCACACAGCCTATAACATCGCTCAGGTGAGAGGAGACGGGCTTGCTGTCTGCCTCCACCACTGCACCTCTCATGGGAAGGCCAAGTGGACCCAGGGCCCCTCAACCTTCCAAAGTCCCGATTCCCAAGTCTCACAAGATAAAAGAAAACTAATAAAATCCCCCCACACACACACACCCAATCATCCATGGAGGAGGCCTTACCTGGGAGTCCTCCCATAATGCAAGTGTTGTGGGGACCTTTGAATTCCAAGCCTTAGTCCCATGTTTGATGATGCCAAGCCTGGCAGAGGGGCAGACAGTTACTGTGAGTTTTAGGCAATGACCATGCTAAACCAGGCAGCAGCAAAGCCAGGCAGTGTGCCTGGAATGCTCTGTGCCCTGCCTCATTTGTCCTCACCTCCGCCAGCTCAGCCTGAAATATGGTGCCAACATCCATGGTGCCATGGACAAACTGGGCCTCAGATAGTCTTGCCTACCCTTCCCTGGGGAGCATAAGTCCTACAAGCACTTTTCAGTTAACCATGGACCTCATTCCCACCTGGGTATAATGGGGGCATTGATGACTGGCAAGGGTCTGGACCTCATATAGCCTCATGGCATTGAGGTAAACGTGGTGCATGCAAAGCCAGGCTTTTCACAGGCAATGTTGGAAGTCAGAATATATGCCCCTTTCCCAATTTTCAGCCCACCAGTAATGGTAGAGTTAAACAGAGAGGTCTCCTGGGCCCCAAAACAAAGAAACACAACATTTTAATAGTTTTTAAAAGAAAAGTTTCTGCCTTCTTTTGTTCCTCAGAACAAATATGGCCATCACTGGGGAATGCACTGGGCCACAATGTCTCCACTTCCCTCCCCCAAAGAAGCCCACACAAAATGCTAAGAGAGGTGGAAGAAGATGACTGACTGAGGGTTTTGGGAGGCCATGAGAGGATGTGATCTCTCTGGTAGGGACACTCCCTCCACCAGTGCAGGTAGCAGCCTGAACACCTGAATCTCATCCTGCACCCTTCTTGTCTTTAACTGTCTGAGTTCTCTGTAAAAGATCTCCCAGTGTGATGGAGGCTTTCCTCTGGTTCTTCAGATGTCTCTCAGGTACCAAAGAGGAGCTCAGGCTGCCCATCTGTTACCTCTTGTTCTCACTCCCCCCTGGACCCACCATTTCCCACCCATACATGTCCTCTGTGATCTCTGGATGCCCCTTCTCATATGGAAATCATCATGGATAATAGGCTCCAGCCTAGCTCTCCCCACCCTTTGGGATTCTCTGTGACTCACAGCCAAAGAGAGGATGGGAGGATATTGGTACTGATGGGCTTAGGAGGGAGGGAGCAGCTTGGGATCAGAGAAACTGCACAATTTCTCCACCATGGTTCTCCCTGTACTCCTCTGTCCATCCATCCCATTGTCCCTTTGTAGGGTCCACTTAAGGGGCTCATGGGCTAAGCCAATGGACTGTCCATCTCACCACATGAGATAACTTGGGCAGTAGGCAGTCCTCATCCACTTTGTGTGCATGTGTGTATGCATGAATGTGTGCATGCGTGTGCATGTGTGCACATGTGTGCATTGTGTGCACGTGCACATGATTAAACTGATCTCTTCTGCGTGACTATGGATCACACTGTCAAGCCCCGGGAGCCTTCAGGAATGACCCATACAATGCCATTCACCTCCAAGGACAATTGAAGAATCCTTATTGGGTGTAGGTCTTCCCTGGGTAATCATGGGCTTTGTGAACTCTCTGACCTACACCTTTCATTATGGCAATACTCAGAGATTCTAGACCCAAAATCTCTCACTGAAACTCCCTGAGCTTCTTGTATGACTATAAAACACACATATAAACACTGCCCCCCACACTTTGTTGAAGGCATTTCATTCTAGTGGATGTCTTGCAATCAGCAAACAAGGACCAGAGTGGGGCTCGTAGTTTCTACACCTTTCAGGTATGTGCACACGCCTCTATACACCTGCAGAGAGTTGGGCTGCTTTTCCTTGCTTGGGTTTTTGTTAAGGATAGGTCATAGTTCATAGGTCATTATCATAAGCATTCCATAGAAATGAGGACGTGAGCAGAGGGGTTAAGAGAGGTGAATGTCTTCTCAGTTACATCTGGGGAGATAGAGATCATGTTTAGAGTCATTTGAAATACTTTGAAAATTGGCCCTTCCATGCCTGTGAAGTTTTGTCACCTCTGATTCAACAATACAATTCGGCAAACATCCCGGACACCTTGTGAAGTGCCAAGATGAAGTTGATCGGCTCCTTCATGGATGTGGAGCCAGGAGCCTCTGGCTCCCTGTTCCAAGGCCAGGTCAACTGTTTTGCTTCCTTAGGGGCTCCCTGAGGGCTTCAGGATGGCTGGGAGGTGTCAGGGACCAGAGCTCTCAGTCTTTGTGATCGCTTCACGCCTATTAGTTTTTGCAAAAGAATATTTGCTCTAAAGATATAATAAGAACAAGCTGATGATAGCTTCCCCCAAACCCTGGTTGGGTTAGCTCCCCAGAACAGCCCTTCTGGGGAGTGGAGAGGAGTGTGAGGCTCATCACTTATTTCATTCTCTCATAGCATTGGTTCCAACAAGTTCACATCCAGATGTGGTACCAGTGCCAGGTGATTCAGCTCAGGAGGTCCTGAAGTTACTCCCAAAGCTCCTTCAGCCTCAGAGCATTGATACTACATTGGGTACAAGCCCAGCCCAGATTCCCATTCCTCAACTACTGTGGCTTACAAGCCCAAGACTCCACTCCCTCTACTTGGGACAGATAAGAATGAATGCAAAGGTCAAGGATTGAGGCCTGGGACGCCAGAAAAGGGAAGTCCCTGAGGATTGCTCCCTGCCCACATGCCGTCTCACCAAATGCCAGGAGCAAAAAGTCCCTGACCTTCTCCTGACATGAGAGAAGCAAACAGGGTAGAAGGAGTCATTGTGAGATGGGAGGTCTTTTCTCCTTTCAGGAGTCTTCCCTTCCCCATGTGGTGAACCAGAAGCAGGTACAGAAAATCCAGAGCCTCACCAGGCACCTCCTACAAGGACATCACAATTCTCTTTACTGTTGTCCATAGGGAAAAGTTGCATCCACCAAGGAAGCCAGTGCATCTGCCCTTAGATACATATATTTGTACCTTTTCCTTACTCCATCTTCCAAATGCCGTCTCTACTACCTCATATACAAAGTTGGGAGTAGAGTCCACATGTGGAACTTCCAATGTAATTGGTGATAAAAATGGTTAGTTTGGAAGTGGCAGCAAAAGCTGTTCCATTTCACATCAACTTCTTGTCCCTCCCACTTCATTGAAAATGTTCTTGCTTGGTTGGACCCAATGACAAATTGTCTTTTGTGAGCAGTTCTGCTCGTTAGTGTCCTTCACCCTGCTTGGTAACGTTGTGCCAATGACTTTGTGCTCCAAGTTGGCACCACCTTTGGCTGCCATATTTTTCCACTTGTTGAGGAAACCACGCATTTGCTCTTTGATACATTTTCTGGGAGGATCTGGCCTCCTTCTTAGGGAACCTTTGTGGCAGTCCTGTGTCTTAAAGAAATGCCTGTGAGATTCAGAGCTTTAAACTGCATTCCGCTCCGTTTTTTTTCACAGCCGTTGCTAGTTTGCCTTGGTCAGACTGGAGCTGCCGTCCTTATATGAGATCTCTCTGTGTCAGCGTGAGTCGAAGGATCTTGCCAAGTTCTTGATGGCCTTTCCCTCCTTTGTCATCCTTTACAATAGACATTGGTCCATGAAGTCTCACGATCTCCATCAAGGCTGTTGGTTCACTTTCCTCAGGAGCGCCCCTGGGGGAGTTGTCCAAATGCACCAAGAAGCGATTTCATGTGTATAGTCGCGAGCCCCACTCCTTTTCTCACTTCTCTGAAGAGATTTGGGGAACCTTCCTTCCATTAGATGTCACTCCGTGATCTATTTTGGCTTCATTTGTAGCCAGAGTGCCCAAATGGAGATGGAGGCACTCCTCTTCCAGGAGTGTGGTTTCACCCCCGATATCTTGCTTCACGTGGACCAGCATTTAAATGAATGCTTTCAGCTGAGAGTGTCAGTCTCTGTTCTGCCTCTTCCCCTCTGGGGTGCTGCCGGCAGAAAGGGGCTGCTCGAGGTCTGGGCGCCATACTGGATCTCCATTGGTTTCCTGGGTCAGCCCTGCTCCTGCTTTATAGCCGCCATCCACAGCCTGCAAAAAGGGGGAAGGAGATGAGCGTTTATATGGTGCCTGCTATACACTAAGCCCTTTGTTATGATCCCCATAACAAACCTGAGAAGTTGCTGGTATCCTCTCCATTTTGCAGCTGAAGGAACGGAGAGTTAAGTGACTTGCTCATGGTTACCCAGCTAGTGAGTGTCTCAGACTGGATTTGAACTCAGGTCTTCCTGGTCCCAGACCCAGTGCTCTATCCACTGCACCACCCAGCTGCCTTGAAGGGGCTAAAATGCTGTAGGAAGGCCACTAGCAAGGGAAACAGGGTATCTGTGGAAGATGCATGGAAGAACACAGGTGAGAACTGTGCCAGCTGACAGGGCACAGAAGGCTTTTATTCCATGGGGATGAGATCATGGAGTCCTCCAAGAGTTACTGTCTTTATGGATCACCAGGGCCATCCTCCTTGGGGAGGGCTTCATAGAGAACTTAGCTTCTGGGTGGCAGACACTGGAGTACACAACTCTCCTCTGCCATTGGGACCTTACACACAGTCTTCCAAGCTTGGTGGTCTTTGGTAGACAGAACCCCAGAGAGCCCAGGGCCTGGCTAAGTATGGCAAGGAATTAAAGGAACATGTCTCCTTGAAGAGGCCTGGAAGAAAGAAGTTTGTCATCTCTTTGGAGATTTTGTACACGTACACACACACACACACCTGCCATTATCTCTAGAAAAATACAAATCTGAGTTCATTTTTGACCCATCCAATATGACCTTGGTTCACCTGGCTCTGTTTTGCTCAGTCTTATGGGAGGGAATCTGAAGCTGCTTCCTTATACTCTGACCAAGTCTACACTTGGGTTAAATCTGTGTTGCACTGGACCAAGACGAATGTCAATGAGACTGATGTGGTGTGTGTGTGTGTGTGTGTGTGTGTGTGTGTGTGTGTGTGTGTGAAGATCTGAGTTCCTAAACTGGATCATGGGAGCATGGGGGTAACTGGATTAACAGTTTATTGGTTCACAGCTCAGGACAGAAGAAGGACATGTTCAGACCACCAGACTTCTGTCAAGTTTAAGGTCAGAAGCCAGTGGACCTTGGCCCACTAAGCTGGCCTTTCAGTGTTGACAAAAGGTGATGGGGAGAGGTCATGAGCTGAGTCAGGACCCCTGGCTCCTGGTTTGGATGTAGACAGTCCTTAGCAGTGTGACCTGGAGCAAGGCAGTCTCCTGGAAATGGAAGGGCTTAGGCCCCGTGGCCCCTGAAGTCCGATCCCTGTTTGTGGCTGGTAGGGAACGTGTGGCCTAGCTGGAAAGCCAAGGACTTAGAACATTATTCCTCTCTAAAGTCATCCTTTTCAGATGCCCAGCAGGTGAGTCTGACTCATTCTTGAATCAGGCAATCAAGTTTCCCATTCAAACATCTTTAGATAACTAAGTAAAAGCAGGAGAGGTGTTAAACCTTACAGATTCAGGGCCATGAGGGATCTTGGACGTTTAGCCCAACTGTTCCACTTGACAGATGAAAAAACCAAGGCCTGCCCAGAGCATGCCTAGAGTGAGAAGATGAGCTGGGGACCCTGGGACCCCAAATCTCATGCTGAATGGGGCCCTGGCCCAGCCTCTTCATTTTACAGACGAAAACCAGAGCCGGAAGAAGTGCTTGCCCAACATCTGGGATGGTGGGCCTCAAAGGCAGGATTTGAACCCAGGTCCCATGACTCCAAAGCCATTGAGCTTTCCCCTGTACAGTGTTGCCACCTAGGCTGAGGACAGAAGCACCAATGAGGTGGAGTCTTGGAAGTTAGAGTCAAAAGGGGTCTAAGGAAAGTGGTGTTCTGGGCACGGCGAGGACACTATCTCAGGGAAACAGCTTTGGTCACCTTCTTTCTACAGGTGCTGCCACCTATGACCTGCCATAGTCCAGAGGGACCCCCCAGCCCAGCTCCATGGCATGTTCCTTCTGCAGAAGAAAATCGCCTATGTTCTGTCTCTTTGGTTTGTCTCCAGGTGGTTTATGGCATTGCCTGGTGGGACATTGGATGTCTCCAGACAAAGAAGTTTGTGCCACTTGGAAATTGGAGGTATCTGAGAAAGGAGGGAAAGAGGAACTGGTCTGGGGTCCTGAGAACCAAGTTCTTCAGCACCGATGAGGGAAGGAAAAGTGAGAAGGCTGCTTGAGATTCG
This sequence comes from Pseudocheirus occidentalis, assembly GCA_028646575.1. Lineage (NCBI taxonomy): Eukaryota > Metazoa > Chordata > Mammalia > Diprotodontia > Pseudocheiridae > Pseudocheirus > Pseudocheirus occidentalis. Next base: position 974,525 of record CM053597.1, read on the forward strand.
TATGACTCTGGAACTGGTTAAAACAGAATCGATTGGAACCAGATGTGGTTTTCTGGTAGGATTTTTAAGTTCATGTTGCTGTGAGGACCCTGGGCTGAGCCTGTGGGAAGGGCTTTCCAGAAGGGGAGTGTCTGAACCCAGGCTTCTTGGCACCATAGGAAGCCCCTTCCTCCCAGATTAGGCACTGGAGGCTGCTTGCTGTTCCCTGCTCCGCTGGCCAATTCAGGGGACATCCTGCAGTGTAGCAGGTCTTCATCTGAGCCAAGCAATGGTGTGTGGACAATGCTCTTGGACATGCAGAAGTAACCAGGAGGTGTGCAGGGGACCACAGCCATTCCTAAGCCAGGGAGCAGGCGCTGTTGGCACTGGCCCAAAAAGCTCAGTTATAACAAGCAGGCAGGAGAATCAGGACAGTTAATGTGGAGGAGCCAACAAAAGAAGAAAACCTCAGCCTTTAGCAAAACTGCATCACATCACCATTAACAAGCAAGTCCTTCATTCCACGTGCCCCAGGGTGAGTGCCCTACAAACCTATGCTGAGAAAAGCTCTTTCAGCCCTTCAGGCAGCATGCCCCATACACAGGGGGAGCCCTCAGACCTGTGGTGCTCAGGAAGATGCTTGGGACCTCGGCAGGCACTACTGGAAGTAGGAGGCTTGTCTCTGAGCAAAATAATGCCTCGTAGTTACAAAAATGTCTTTACTCTCCTCCTGGACTTCCTTCCAGACTGAACACTGGCTGATTGGTGTTCAGAGGACGGTGATTCTAGCCCCTCAGGTACAAGGACTTTTCTCCCAGAATGCAGAAAGAATGTCACTCTGAGCTTCAGGACCTTTTCATCTCTATGGGGGCTATACGTAGAGACACGAGTGCCCATGTGTAGCCTGCCACACACACACAGCACAGTACCTCCACCCCCCCATCCCCCACTCCCCCAGGCACAGACATACAGTAGTGAGTTGGTGATTCCATCTCTTAGGGTTTTTTTTCCTTCTGAAATAAATGACTTCCATTATTGTTTTTATGAAATGAGATAACATGCAGACAGGCTCTGCAAACCTAAAAAAATGAGGTCAGTATGAGCTACTGTTGTTGCATCGAGGCTCTCTTGGCCTTGGCCTCTGGTGAGAGTCGTTCATTGGAATAGCGCAGACAGATCTTCCACATTTCCTGTCTGTTTGCTGCTGCACTGGCCTCCATCCTTGGCGTGTGCCTGGGCACTGGCGCTGGCCCCCAGCTTTCTGTCAGCACCTTTCCCCTCCACTGCTTCTGATCCTCCTCTGAAGGCTCTGCCGCTCCACAAACTTTTATGGTTGAGTTTGTGGTTTAAACGTCTGCTGACCTTGGCTGCTGCTGTCTCTCTATCTGTCAAAAACAAAACCCTATAGCATTCTTTCAATAAGCTTTTCTGATGTGCCAGGTCCTGGGCTGAGCACACAAATCCAAGCAAAGAGAAAGACAATCCCTGCCCTCCAGGAGCTTACATTCTAATGGGGAAGACACTACTGGCAAGGGCACTCCATGCCACTATGCTCACTGCTGACTGGCTCTTAAAGTCGAGCAGAAAACCACCTTCAGGCCACCTTTCTCCAGCCAGGTGTTTTTCACGCGGCCATTAGATTGTCCAAGACTCCTTGAAAGGCATTTCTTTTTGTTCAGTGTCTTCTTGATGATGTTTAGGGTTTTCTTGGCAGTGGTGTGCCGTTTCCTTCTCCAGCTCATTTTACAGATGAGGAAATTGAGGCAAACAAGGTGAAGTGACCTGCCCAAGGTCACACAGCTAGTAAGTGTCTGAGGTCAGACTTGAACTCAGGTCTTCCTGACTCCAGGGGAGGGGCTCTGACCACTGTGTCACCCAGCTGCCCCAAAGGTACAGTCACTGAAATAACCTTGTTCAGAATCTCTGATCATAAACATCAGGGGAGGTGTCAAACCAGGTGATATGTGTTCATCACTGTCACAGAAGCGATGCTTACAGAGTCCATGTTGGAGAGGGCTTCTCTGCACTGGGTCAGGAAGGCCTGGGTTTGAATCCCTCATCAAACACTTACTCCCTATGGGACCCTGTGCTGGTTTGATCCTGGGGCCAGAAGCCAGCAATGTCCGAAGGAAGGGTAAGGATAAGGAGATGTGAGTGAGGGCAGGGTCCTCCTCATGGTGTGAGACATCACTGGGGAGGTGCTGAACCAAGACCTAGGGTGGTCCTGGCCCCCTGAACTGCTCCTGGAGGAGCCCTCCCATGCACAGTCTGAGCCCTGCCATCACTCAGAAGGAATTCTGCCGCATTACTCAGCTCACTCTTTTCCAAAACTCATGCTGGCTTCCTAAATGTTGACCATTGCTGACTGGTCTGTTTTTTTTTCTGGGCTTTGTGAGAAGTCTCACAGAGCAGACACTCCTCTGCTTTGAAAAGTGAGGGGTGTTCATCACATGTCAGAAGTAAGGGCTTTTTCTGCATAAAAGCGCACTTCAGGCCACTGTTGTCCACTCACAAACCTCCCCCAGGCAAGTTCATCCTCTCCTTGGCTGCTGTACCCCCCCCATCAGTAAGGTGCTGACTTTGGGGATTAGAGGGAAGAAAAGGAGGAGGAGAAAAAGAAGGAGGAGGAAGAGGAGGAGGAGGAGGAGGAGGAGGAGCACAACCAGGGCTATCCAGTCTTGGCCCTTCCAGGGTGGGGGTCCTGGCCTGAGCTGGGGATTAGCAAGGGATTAAGAAGGAGAGTGGCCCAGCCCAGCCCAGGGTAAAGAAGAGGTATGTTGTCAGCCCAGGTTCCATTCCAGGGATCAAAGAAAGTGACTGATACCCTCCATCCAGGTGGCCAGTGTTGAGGGAAAGGCTCTAGGAGCTAGGCAGGCAGTGCGGGCACCAGGGATCTATGAAAGAAAGGGCAGTGCGATGCTAATTGGAGTTTGACACAGGCATGGGCAGTCTGGGCTGCCAACCTCACGCTTGAGTGGGGAGCTAAACTCTGTGGAAATGGGAGGCCCTGTCAGCACCCTAGGGCGTCAGCTTCCACACAATAGCTGGTGTGGATTTTCTATAAAGGTGAGGCCACATCCAATTTCAAGAATACATATTTGAGAGCAGGTCCTTTTCATAGGGGAAAGCACTCCCAAATCAGCTCCAGCCTCATGGTGGAGAAGTCAAAGTTACCATCAGACATTCTACAAAAATCAGACTCAGTATGTTCAAGTTTGGGAAACACAATCACTTTTGTAATTCTGGGGCCACTTCAAGGAGAATTTAATTCACACACCTGATTAATGCATGCTTCATTCTCCATAATTCTCTCACCAAGATGCTCTGTGAGGTCCAACAAAAGTCTCATTTCCCCAACAATGAGAGGAGCGCAGATCCCATCAAAGGGCACCTTGCTTTCAAACTCAGTAACTCGGCACTTAGGTGGCCTTGGAAACTGAATCCTCTGCCCTTGGATTTTATTCTTTCTCCTTTAAACAGAGTTCTATGGGAAACCATTTCAGAGATGCCATCTCCCTTGTGTTTCAGGTACTCTTAACCTGCAGTCTGTGGACTTTAAAAAA
>CM053597.1:978566-1005790 GCA_028646575.1 Pseudocheirus occidentalis
AGGGGATAATACAAATGTATATATACGTATACATACACATATGTCTATATAGGAGGGTTTATATATGCATACGAACACATATCTGAGTATGTGTATATATGTGTACCTAGAGGGCACAGGATCAATTGAATAGGAAGGGATGATACTTTAAAAGGTGAAATTCTGAGGTGGGAGAGGATTAGAATGAGAAGAGACAGGGAGAGACAGAATGGGGTTAATGATCTTATATAGAAGAGGCTAGGGATAACTGTTACAATGGAGGGGAAGAACAGGAAGGTAAAAGGGAAAGGGTCAACCTTACTCTCACTGAATTTGGCTTAGGGAAGGGATGACATAAACTCTAAACTGGGTGTCTTGCCACACAGGAGAATAGTGGGGGATGGGGATGAGTGGTGGGATGATGGAGGGGAGGGTGGGGTGGGGGGAGGGTTGCTGGAAGTACACACTTCTGTAAAGGGATAGGGACAGGGTAGAGAATAGAACAAAGGGCATTTTGAGCAGTGGTGAATCTAGACCATGAGAGATGGGTGTGAGGTACAGAGGTGGTGAGTAGGGGTCCGGGAAGACATCCCTGCCCACCCAGGATCCAATGGGGGAAAGACAGGTTGAATGGCTCCCTCAAGGGCACTGAGGCAGCCGCTTTCCTTTCCTCTCTGTGTCTGAGTGAAGTGGATCCCAGTTCTATGTCCTGTTTTGTTTTGTTTTTTTGCTTAGTTCTAATTCTGGCTTGTCCTAGCTAAGGATTTAATGCATCATCGTTGTGTTGGTTTGTGTGCTGCATTCCGTATGAATAGAAGCTTGTAAAAACAAGAAGGGGCAGAGAGTAGAGGTTCTGACATCATAGAGCAAAGCCATGGAGAACAGACTCTTTCTGAAGAGTTCCTTATCCCCTGACTGGGGACTTGAAGTTAGATGATAGAGAATCTTCTTGGGATTGCTTTTCTACATAACCACCCCTGGAAAAGGACCAGCTGACCACGAAACCACTGGGATCTGAGCTTAAGAAGATCGGAATGTTGGACAAGACCAGCCCCCAGTGGCGTGGGGAGGACAACGGGCTAGGACAGCAAGCAAGGGGAGACACTCCAAGGGAACAAAGAGAAGTCACAGTTGTCCCAAGGGAACGGTACAGGAGCTGAGCAGCAGCAAATGTGGCTACATCTGCGCTCCCTTCCGTAAGACAGGGAGAGATGACCTTTGTCTGAACAAACAGGCTGGGAAGTGACCAAGACTTCTCAGGCTCTGAGAAACAAACCTAGGAAGAGAGGGGGACCACAGACAGATCCTTCCTTGCCTCAGCCTTCTTTGGGCTTTTCTTCAATTTATTCTGCTAAAGAAGACATTTGCCCAATTTTCTATTACTTCTCACAAACACCTGCATTTGCCCCAGCCTTGTGTTGCAGGTGTTCTGAGGACATCATGGCAGCTGTACAGGAGCGAGCACAAGTCAGCGAGCTTAAACCCCAGGCCGTCTCAGACTGGGGACATTTCTTTATTCTCCTAAATGCAGAATCACTACTGAATTTGGTTATGCTCTGTGGTATCCATCTCCCTCGTAGTCATGATTATTTTTATAAGCCCCTCAAAGTGGGACAAGCTTGGCTTAAGGTCTTCTTCTAAAATCAAAGCTGGCAATGGTGATCTAATTAGGAGTGGTGGTTCTGCCTGCTCTGGATTTCCCCCATGAGCACACCAAAATATCTCTTCCAGAAAATAGAAAGGTGACCTACAATGAACCTGATGGGAGAAGAAAGGGAGCAGCTGGATAAGGAAGAAGATGCCCATGTTCGGAGGGTGGGACCAGAGAAGGGAATAAGCCCTGGGTGTGACAATGCTCCCAGATACCCACAATGTGCAGATGGGGAAAGTGGGGCTAGAGATGGGGTGAGTTACCTGAGGCTGCACAGTGATGGAGAGTCAGAAATGGAAACCCAACCCAGCCCTCCTTGACATCCTGCCCATCCCTCCACGCATGTCCCTGTGCTGAAGCCCCTCCCAAGAAACTTCCATGTCATCGCCACTTGTCAGCCCCCTCTCCACCAGGAAGGAACCAGAGAACCAGCTCAGATTGCCTTGGTCCCCACTAGAGCCACGAAGCTCTGATCCCAGAAGGCCCTCTCCCCACCCCACTTCTCACTCTCAGTCTTTGACTCCAGGGGTTCTTCAGGGATCTCAAGGTTTCACAGGAATAAAGACCGCCTCTTCCTCTTCCCCACAAAAAGGTCAGGGTCCCAGCTTCTCCTCTGACAGACACTGGCCAACAACTAACCCTTCAGGGGGAAGAGGTCAGAGGACCACTCACAGTCAGTTTTCTACACACGGAGATCATATGTGTACCTGTTTAGCACTGACCCAGCACATGGTAGGTATTAATAAGTGTTTGTTCCCTTCCTTGAGCCTCATCACAGAAGCTATTTCACTGGGTTCTACAACAGCCATGCAGAGCCAAGGGAGCACCGCAAAGCAGTTGGCCATGGAGCCAAGCCAACTCTGACACATGCTGGTCTCATCTCTAAGCCGACAGGACACAGAATTAAAATTTCAGAGAAGATGACCTGAATCCCCTTTTTACAAGTTTCCTTCTCCCATGCTTATGAAACCCCAGAGCAATGCATGTCGCTACCCCCAGGAGCCCTGAGATGTAGGTGCTGTTATGATCCCCATTTCACAAATGAGGAAACTGAGTCCAGTGGAGGGAAAGTGACTTGTCAAGGGTCACCCAGCTGGTGAGGGTGGGACCAGCATTGGAGGCCACATCTGCTCTTCCCGTCGCCCTGGGCTACCCCCAGCCTTGGTCTGCCCCCATCTGTCTGGTGGGGACATGACCCTAGGCACCTCTAAATGAAAGTGCAGCGAAGGCCATCGCTTGAGAAAAGGAAGGGAGAAAAGGCTTGCTGGCATGAGGCTAGTGGGAATCCTGTTGGCTCGAGGCTCTTGTACATAATAATAATTATAATAACGGCAATGATGTCTGGAGAACAAAAATCCCCGTCTCCTGGAGGTGTCAAAACAACACACATTGAAAGGGCCCCTAAGTACTGTTTTCCCCATCATTGTTCTTAGCGTTTCCCATTTACTATTTATTTCTTAGTCATATTATTTAAAGCCAGTCTGGCTGCAGGTTCCAAGTTTTACGATACAATCTCTAGCAGGTATATACTTCCATTAGACAGAAGAAGATCATGTCTACGTCTTCTGGGCATTCCCAGAGCACCAACTCAGGTGCACAGGGCGAAGAAGGGAGAAGAGGCTGCGCAGCTTGGGTCTCCGATCTCATATGCATGCACTTCCTCATTCATTCACTCAGAAAACATTGATTAAGCACCTGCTGTGTGCTGGCTGGCAAGAGTATGGTTTTGAGGGATAAATTTCAAGACATACAAAAGAGGGAAGGAAAAAATCACACGCTTTCTCCAACCGAAAAGGCGGGTGAGCAAAAAGCAGTCATCACAGCCCACTGGCCATAATTCTCCTCTCTACTGACCAAAGTCAGTCTGCATCCTCTTCTCTACAGACTTACTGAGAAAGGACAGTCACACACACATGAAGGGTCTCCTCACTGAAGGTCTGAGAAGGGTTTTGCCAACACAACTCTATAGACCACCTTGTTCCAGTCACATCACTGACCAAAGGGGGCAAAGGACCTGAGTTCCCACTGCCTTCTGAATTACCAACTATGAGCATGCCACTAATTCATCTGAGAGAAAGGTTCTTTCATAGGACATCTTCCAAAAATGTGCTTCCCAAACATTGGCCAAGATTACCCAAGGGTCCTGAAAGATAAAAGGACAGAGAAACTATGTCCAGTTGCCTTTGGATCATTGCTGTTGGGTAAGTCATCGGGCAGAGAGATGTGTACTGTCCAGAGGTATTTCTATGACCTCCGCTGTCATGGAAGGTGAACAGTCTGGAGGCCAAATGGAAGGGGGACTCCCTAGTTTAAAAAAAGCTGGACTGCTCATGAAAGCCAGTAGCTGAAGCTATAGAAGACTGCAACAGCCCACTGAAGTTCACTGGGTCAACCTGTCCAAAGGGATGCTGGACCTTGGGGGGAGCCCAGGAGTCCATCAGCCTGCCTGACATTTTCCAGCAGCATCTGGGCCCCGAGATGAGTGAGCACAGCTGCCAAGTGACCTAATACAGCACAGGGCTGGTGCCATCTAGCAAAGAAATCCGACTGAGAGAAGTGAGCCCATCTAAACATCACGGTGGCTTGCTCCCTATGCCGTGACCCACAGTGAACATCATGAGGAGCCTCTCAGAAAGGAAACATCAGGGCCCTGCTCTTCCCCCCATCAGGGAGTTTCCTTGGCTGTCTGGCTTCTTAAACTGTGGCTCATGACCCCCACCCCCGTGGGGTTGCAAAAAATTGCTATTACTAAAAGGTTTCTGAACATGGAATGACCAAAAATTAATTCAAAATCAAAAGTGTAATGAACCCAGGGTGTTTCTGGAAGCTCCTGCACATGTTGCATTGTATAGCTTCACTGCAGCCTTGGTCCACTAGAAATACCTCAGCTCAGATTTGAGAACACTGTACGCTACGAATCACAGTGTTTTTACTGTCCATACAAAGCCATTAAAAGAATTCTGGGGGCGGCTAGGTGGCACAGTGAAGCACCTGGCTCCAGAGCACCCGCCCTGGAGCCAGGAGGACCTGAGTTCAAATTTGGCCTCAGACACTTAACACAAAAACTAGCCGTGTGACCTTGAGCAAGTCACTTAACCCCAACTGCCCTCCAAAAAAAGAAAAAAAAAGAATTCTGGCTTGAGATTAGGACAGAATTCCCAACAATTTCTGAAATGGCCCTAAACATAATTCTGCCATTTTATACTATGTATTTATACAAAGCAGCATCCTCAGCATTGACAATTACAAAATCAAAATGTTGATCAGCTCTGAAAAGTGTTGAAGATGCATTACCTTCAACTATGTCCTGAAGTACCACATACTCTGCCACAATTTAATTCTTTGTGTAAAAATAAACAAGCACGTCCATCTTAGTATGCAAATTCGCTTTCATCTTTAATAAGTGGTAAGATGTTATGTATAACAAGTAATTGTTTTAAAATAAATTTGTTTACGGCTTATTATCAGAAAATGTTTAATTTGTATACCTATATACCTGGAATCGCATAAAAATCTCAGGTGAAAAGGATTCAGGAGTGGAGAAAGTTTAAGACACCCGACTCTCCACATGAACCTCAAATTCATGCCTACTCTTTCCTCCTCTCCCCCCAGATCCTCTACACTTTGGATTTAATGGTGGGATAGTGTCCTCTGGTGTGGAGTGAAATACCTTTTAGCCACTGTTCCTGCTGTTCCTGCTGGACTGTTTGAATAAATGACTTTGTTAAGTAGCTGAGTCTCCTGGCTGATTGAGCCCACATGGGTAGGGGCTCATGAGTTACTAGGGTTACTCCTAGAGCCCTAAAAGTAGTAGCAGCCTCCCCTCTGGATACCCAGTCTGTTAGGGCAGGTTGGTGAGTGACCCCCAAAAATGATTTATTAATTTTTTGATCCTTTCCCTTTTTTCATCCATTCATTCAATAGTCAAACTGAGGACACAATTCATTCAAAGCAAAGTCAGGGTAAGACAAATCAACAATAATTCGATCCATCTGGGACCTTGTTCCAAAAATACAGAGCATCAAAAGCAGCCACCCTGTGGTGTGAGTGCAGTCTAAAGCCCCCACTTCCCCAGCAGCTACAGGTGCAGAAGACCCAGAAAAGGTCTTGTCGCAAAACCTCTGACCCTGTCAAGTGGCTCAACTTCAGGGATGGAAATAAGAAACATCAGCAGAAACAACCAGAAAAAAAGAAGCGTTTTCACTAGCCTCGACACTGGACTCTGACACCCTGGGACCTTTCCTCTTATTTACAGCAAACACCCCCCCCCCACACACCCATGTGTGATCTTGCCAGCCATACTGAGCTTCCCCAGGGTAGGGAATGTCTTTCTCTTCTGCTTGAATCCCCAGCACTTATGTGGCTAATAAATGTTTTATTTTTTTACATTCTCAGAAAATGATATGCTTGGGTTCAAAGAATCAATGACCCTAGTACAGGGAAGGGCGAGAAGGGAAAAGACATTTATTAAGTACCTATTACTGCTAAAAACAGCAGCAATTACTGCCAGTGTTGGGCTGTGTGCCCTAAAATTTCATCTCATTCCCAGGACAGGATAAGGCAAAGCTAGGTGGCAATTTATTTGAAAAGGACCCCGAAGGTTCTTGTGGCTTTGGTCACTCTGAGTCTTCAGGGCTGACTGAGAAAGGAAAGAGTCAGGAAGAAAAGCGAGTCCCCTTTTCCTCTGCTCTGTGTTCTCAGGTCTCACCTGGAGCATTAGATTCAGTTCTGGCCACCACTGTTGATTTGGAGGGGAGACCATCTAGAGGAGGGAACCAGGATGGGGAAGGGCCCTATTGCCTGAGGGTCATTGGAAAGAACTGGAGGTGTGTAGCCTGGAGTGAGGTGCTTCCCCTCCTCTGGGAGGGAAGTCTTCAGACAGAGGCCAAAGGACCAAGCTCTGAGCAGGTGCAGCAAGTTGGGTGCTGCGCTGGGTGGGGGTGGGGGAGAGGCAGGGTTTGAGGTCACTCCCAATGGGGAGATTTGCTTCAAAGAGGGAGTACTCAGCACCCCGATTCCTTGCCAGCTTACAGCCAGGGACTGGGACTGAACTAGCCTTTAGGCCAGCTCTCAGGAAGCATGTCTCACACGGATGCCTAATTGGGGCTGCCAAAGAGCCCTCTTTGGTTCAACCACTCTGTGAGGCTGAGGGATCGACTGGCTGTGGCTGGGGCCCTGCCCTGGCCATTTCAGAGACTCAGTTTCCCCCTTGCACAATTATCTGCTGAGCAATGATGGTTCTCCTTGTTGTCCCTTGTCATGAGCCCAGCCTCTGTGGAACTCAAAGGACAAAATAATCATGGCCATGAAAGGGGTCTGTTTCCATCTTGCTAGGCCTCACCACTGGCCTGGCCCTGAAACTGGACTGAGTAAGCTGACTTTGGAATTGGAGGAAGGCTTGCCCCAGGCCTCCCAAAGGCCAGGCTTGAAAGTTCTGCTAGTGCTGCCTCCCAACGGGGGCTCAGCTCTGGGCTTCTATAGGAGGAGGCTGCTTAAGGAAATCTTAGGACTCCACACCCATCCCTTTGTGACAACAATTGGCTTTTTTGATCTAGTTTCTGCTGAGGTTTTCTGAACCATGTCAAGACATATAGCCCACTTCCCTCTCTGGCTGGCTGCCATTAGGGAGTGCTACCTGTCAGAGGGGAGGGGCTGATTAAACGTCCCATTCCAGAAAGCAGGATCCATGACCCTCCCTGGTCTCAGCAGCAGGGAAATAAGTGCCCACAGTGGAGGACCCAGCAACAGCATCTTGGTGGGCAGCTCCCTTCCCCTCAGACACATCACATTGTGACTCCCAACTTGTCAGAGCTGCCAAAGACTCTAGTGCCAGTCAAGGGTCCTCTTAGAAGGGCCGTATGTAATACTGCCAAATTCTGATGTTTCCCAAGTTAGACTAGAGTTTGGAGACTGAATGACTAGATGCCATCATCGTGGTCTAACTATTTAAACTGAGTAGGACCGGTTCTCCCCCTCCCCATGCAAGCTCTCTGGGGCTTCCCTGACCCACGGTCTCTACACCGACGGCATGACCCGCACTCACACCTGTAACCCAAGCTCTATTATTTCTTGACAGGCTGTGGAGACTTTTAGTTTCCTTTCACATCTCTACTGGTCATGCCAGGTGGTCACTCCCTGCAGAGGACCACCTCTGCCTCTGTCCCTGCAGCAGGCTGTGGTGGAGAGAGCTCAGGCTCTGATGAACTCTCCAGACATGGACAGATAATGCTGATGTAGCCCCCGTGGTTTCTGGGGTCCCCTTTCCCTCTCTAGCTCTCTCTCATTTTCTCTCTCCCCTTTTTACTCCCTCCTCTCCTTCTCTCTATTCATCCTTTTCCTCCCTCTCCTCCACTCTCCTTCTGTCCCTCTCTCCTTTCTTCTGCCTCATTTCTACCCTCCCTCTGTTTCTCTTCCTCTCCCTCTTCTCCTTCCATTTCTCTTTCTCCCTATCCCTCCCTCCTTCTGCCTCTATTTATATCTCCCTCTTTTTCTCTATCTCTTTTTCTCTGTCTCTGTCATACATGTACACACACACGCACACACACATACACACACAAACCAAGGGGCCAATCCAGTAGGATCATCTATCTATCCATCCATCCATCCATCCATCCATCCATCCAACCAACCATACATCCATTCATCCATCCATTCATCCCTCTGTTTGTCCATTTGTCTATCCAGACTCTAGGGTAGAGGTTCAACCTTTTCCCTGCTCATTGGGGTGGGGGCAGCTTGACACTGTCCTGGCCTGGGTGTGTATGTGTGTGTGTGTGTGTATGCATGTGAGTGGAGCCAGGGTGTCTGGCTACAACCACCTCCTGCTTTCTTCTTGCCAAAGAAGCCCAGCAAAGGCACCGCCCTGCTATTATTCTCCAGCCTGGATGGGCCTGCTGCCCATGGGGGGCGTGGATGTGCATTTATGTGAAACTGTGTCAGTGGGGTGTGGCTCAAGGCACCCACTCTGCCCTTGTAAATTTGGGGTAAAAGGAGACCTTTCACCTACAGGAATTTCAAAGCTGCCTAGCGGCCTTGCTGATGGAAAGGAATGTCCAACAGCCATGAAAGTTCAGGGCCCTTTCCTGAAGGGCCCAGGGAGTTGGAACAGCACCTGGAATGGACCATTTGCTTATTCACAATGGAAATCCTTCTCCTGGAGCTGGCCCAGCCTATGGTAGAGGGTGTCAGAAATGGGAGGGCCTCAGAAGTCACCTCACTGAAGGAGGAAGCCAAGGCCTGCAGTGGGAGCTATTTTGTCTCCCTCCCACAGCTGCAAAGTAACTGCTGTGCCCAAGGAGCCAATCCCAGACCTCTTCTTTTCTGTGTCATTGTGTTTTTGAAACTTTCCTGAGAGATGGACCATGATGGTCTAGATGACATGGGGTGGGGAGGACTACAGCCTAAGTGTCTCGAGCAGACCTTTTACCTGTCTGGTCGAGGGGTCAGAAGCAGCCAGACCTCCTATCCCTTTCTCATCTTTCTCCTGGCCAGGTCTTGGCTCATGTTTGGTACCATTGTTAATGCCTTCTCTTAAAAGCCCTGAGGAGCTCTTGTCCAGGGGCCCTGCTGCAGGGCATTGAGTCCAGAGCTCCCCTTTGGCGAGTGCTGGTCTGCTTTCTGCTGTCTACAGAAAGCTTTCTCCTCTCAGCAAGCGTGCATGCGCGTACGCGCGCACACACACACACACACACACACACACACACACACAGATGCGCTATTCAACCTACCCTCCCAGGCTATTTCTCCACCTCTGGGGCTGGACGCCTCTCCAGCCTGTCTCCTAAGCACCAAAGTCTAGACCAACCTTTGCTGGTACCTCCTATAGGAGGGGACCAGAAGGTTTGACAGCCATGGTCATGACTGAAAACTCCCTGAAAAGAAAACGGGAAGCCAACACAAAATTGCAGTTAAGGGACGAATGACAAATTTGCTCCACGGTGACTCGAAAGGCCTTTCCATGTTTTTGCCGCTCCTTCCCTTCACACTCACCAGGGTTTCGTGGGGAGGGGAGGTCACTTAGAGGGGCTTATTGGTGGATACTGATAGGGTGGGGCAGAGAGGGAGGGGCATCGGCTTCTGGGCTTCTCTGTGCCCTGATCTGTGCTGGGATGCCTGCCCAAGGAAGCCAGGGCTCCTCCCAGTGACCCAAATGAAGCAATCACTCTGAGGGATATAGAAGAATGGTGTGTTGCATGGTGGGTGCTCCTCATTCCACCCTGCCTTCAGGACCCTGCCCAGGCTTCTCCCAGGCTGGATAAAGAGACATGCAGGGCAAAGCTTAGGCTGAGTTGCTCCAGAATCCCCAGGGTCCACCAGACTGAAGAGAGGCTGGAGAAAATGAGACCATGTGGGTGTTGGGGGAAGGGGGTCCTCTGGCACCTTGACTTCCCCCTCTCTGCCTTTGTCCACCCTGGAGCACTGGTGACCCAGAGCATAGTGTTTCTAACCTTGCTTGGACCTTGAGGTAGAAGTGCCCACACCCACATTCTGGTCAGGACCCATTTCTTTCCTTCCAGTCTCACCCATGGTCACACATGATCCTTCAAGATTTCGGACGTCTGTGATCCTAGCAGTCATAGGGACACTTCCCTCTGAGCCGGCCCTGCTCCCCCACAGATTGGCTACCACATTTGTTGTGGCATGAGTTTGACCACGTCAGGGTCAGTACAGGAATGAGCATTTCCAAACCTGGGCAGCTAACCCTGATCTTAACAGAGGAAGAGTGTGTCACTGATAGTATCACAGGATGAAGGACTCAGAGAAGGTGAAGAAGGAGAAGACAGCGTTATTGTGGCAAGAAGGGCCCCTCCGCCCCCAGGAAACCCCCAGCCTCAGACAGGGAGGGGCCCCTAGGCTTCCAGGAGCACAGGCGAGTGAAGCCTGACCCTACTCTGAGAAGCCCTTAAAAAAGTGATTTAGCCTTGAGGAAGAGAAGTTTCTAATCAGGTTGTTTAAAAGTGGAGAAGTTCATAATGGCTTTAAAACCCAAATTGGTTTTCCCATCAGTTGATCTGCTGACCTTCTCTTCTCTCATCCCACCTAATCCCCTAATCTCTCAATGATGCCAGAGCCACATAATGGCTGCAGTTAGACCAAGTGGCCTGGAAAGCCAGCTAAGCAGCTGGCCACCAGAATTGAATGCACAGGGGGAGCTGGATGCTGTGACCAGGTCCTCAGGTCGCCTTTTATTCCTTCCCTTGCTGCTGGGCTTGGGGTAAGGGCAGGGCCAAGAGAGAGATCTTCCTGTCATGTCCCATGTTTGTTAAATGGGTAGTGCACTGGGAACAGCAGACAGTCTAGACCAGTGGTCCTCAACCTGTGGGTTATGTTCAGTTTGTAACAATGAAAATACATCCTGAGTATCAGATATTTACATTACGATTCATAACAGTAGCAAAATTATAGTTATGAAGTAGCAACGAAAATAATTTTATGGTTGGGGGTCACACAACATGAGGAACTGTATTAAAGAGTCACAGCATCAGGAAGGTTGAGAACCACTGGACAGTGTAGCCTAGGTCCAAACCCTCAGGAAGCATCCTAAGAATCCTACCTCTGCAGCTCTCCTTAGAGGGTATAGACATTCACCCTAGGATCCATTCCTGGGGCTAAACCCTGAAAAAGACTAGGAGCTCCTGGATGGGAGGAATGAAAAACAAAAGGAAAAATGAGGGTGGAAAGGAAAGGAAAGAAGGAAGGAAGGAAGGAAGGAAGGGAGGAGGGAGGGAGGGAGGGAAGGAGAGGGAGAAAGGCAAAAGTTAGGGAGGGCAGGAGGAAGAAAAATGAAAGAAGGGGAGAGGAAGGCAAGAAGGATATTTTACAATTTCCAGATACAACAACAAAGAAGTAGTAACAAAAATACCCTACACACACATGCACACAAGCACATGCATGCACACACATGCAAATGCACATACATGCACACATGCACACACATGCAAGTGCGCATGTGCACATGCATATGCATCCACACATGTGTATGCACACACACACACACTTTCTGTCCTCTGAACTCTGGGCTCATTTTATTGCACAGCAGACACAGAGCTGGTGGCCACCTGGGAGATCCTGCAGCCCACTCTCCACTCTCCCACCCCTAACTTTATTGCTGAGCTGCCTGAGGCCCAGCAAGAAGAGAGAACCAACCCAAAGTCATTCAGTGAGAAAAGAACAGATTCCAGTCAGAGCCAATGGCTCCAGGTCCCCTGTGTTTCCTGCTCCCAGGTCACATTCGTGTCCCCAGCAGTGTCTGTGAGTAGGACAATGGCCATCTTTCTCTAGAAGTCAGAAGGATCTTCTGTGCTATACATCCTGACTGCTCGGGGTTGGCCAGGGATGGCCAGAAGGGCCCTAGAAAACTCTGAAACAGCTGCCAGGCTGCATCCTGAGCCTGTGGAGTCTCACGGGCTCTGTCCAGCAGTGCACTGCTGTGCTCTGTCCAGGGCTGTCTCTAACAGCATTGGGGATTGCAGGAATCTGTCCCTGCCTGCCCCTCTGGCCTCCAGCCCCTCACACCATTGTGAATGCAAAGACGCTGCAGGCAGGCCCTCCAGAGAAGGAAGCCTGCCAGTGTCCATTTGGGTTCATCTCATTGCTGCCAAGGATGCTTAGGGTGGACAGGGCAGGGCTGGATGGGGCAGAATGGGGAAGGATGGGGCTGGAAGGGGCAGGGTGGGACTGGAAGGGGCCAGATGGGGCTGGTGGGAACAGGACAAGGGCAGGATGTGCCAGGATAGGGCAAGAGAGGAGCTCCTTCTCTCCCTGTGGAGACACCACCGTGCAAAGGAAGAATTCAGAAAAGAGCTTACCATTGATAGGGGTCTATGTCCACAGAGATTCAGAAGGGTTGGAACAGGTCTGCAGGCCCTGATGCAAGATGTCCGGTTGGTAGAGATGGCCAGTCTAAGCAGTGTGGTGTGACGTAACTGGGGATGGGCTGTCATAATGATGATAGTAGTAGTGGGAATGGTTAACACTTACACGGTGTTCCTAAGGCATTGGGCACTATGCAGAACACTCTGCAATGATCCCATCTGATGGTTACAATAATCCTGAGAAGCAGGAGCTCTTATCAGCCAAATTTACAGAGGAGGAAACTGAGTGAGACAGAGGGTGAGTGACTTACCCAGTGTCACACAGTTAGGAAGTATCTGAGGCTGCAGCCTGACTCCAGACCCAGAGTCTGTCCACTGCACCAGCAAAAAGACATGGGTCCAAACACTTCCTTTGCTAGTGACTATTTTATGACTTTGGCCAGGTCACTTAACCTGTCTGGCCTCAGGAGGGGACTGGACTAAAGGACCTCTGAGGTCTCTGCTGGCTCGATAATGTGTAGCCTGGAGCAGAGAAGCTTGGGGTGCAGGGTGCAGAAGCTGTCTTCAGCTGTTAAAGGGCTGTCCTCCCCAGAGACAGAACCAGGCCCAAGGAGGGACTGGAAGAAAACAACTGGTCATAATTAGAGCTGCTGAGACATAGAGGGGCTTCCTGGGTCAGCAGAGGGTTTCCCCTCCGAGCAGACACAGGAGGACCACAGGCTGAGTAGGTGGTAGAAGATTCTCTCAATTGATGTGGATTGAATCAGAGGCCACTGATCTCTTTCAGACCTGAGGAGATGTGCTGCCTGAGTCCTGGGGCTTCTCACAAACTCCAGGCAGCCCCCTTTGGCCAATGCCTGGCCATCTGACCAAGTCATGGTCTCTAAGGCCCAGATGGTATCTGTGAGCTGGGCTTCCCTACCTTCAGTCCCTCCAAGGCTCAGGCAGGCTAGTCTGTGCTAAGGAGGGAAAGCTGGCTTCAAGCTCCCCAGAGACCATTGCCTCTGATCAGTGGCACAAAGTGGGTGATTAGTTTTCTTCCTTGCAATCATGCTGTATTTAGACTGAGTATGGTATGCACAAACACTGCCCAGCCATGCCTCGATGGTCGACCAAGCCCCAGCTGGGCCCTTTGGGAGTGTCTTCGTGAAAGCCAGTTACAAGCCACCAGAAAATTCCAGGGATTCATGCGAGCCAGCAGTGGCCATGGCCCAAGGGGCTGAGTCAGTTCAGGGAGACCACAGGCACATGGACAATCTTATAAACTCAGGAAAATGTGACCAATCCCCTCTTCAGGGACCCAGGCCTTTCTTTCCATCATCACTGCACAAGATAGGAAGGGCCTGGGGACCCCAGGGCCTGGATGGGACAGAGAGAATTGGCCTAAGCCGTACCTATGCCTGGACCTGCCTTAACTACTGGAATCTGGGCAGCCTCTGCCTCTCTCGCTCAGCACAATGCCTTTCTCTCCTTCTCCAGAGCAGGAGGACTAGTGAGTGTCACCGAGATGATCTGTTTCACTTTGAGCTCCTGACATCTGGGTTCTGAGCACTTGATGTGCTGACTGGCCCAGTAGGCGTGTAAGAAATGTCTGTTGATTGATCAGAGCTCTTTTATTACTATTGTCAATAGTTAAAGATAAGGCATTAATCTAACCTATACACAAAACTTCCCCTCCAAGGAGCCCTCACACACACACACACACACACTCACACACTCACACACACGAATACCCCTCTGTGAAATCATGGTTCTGGGTCCCAAAAGAATCTGCCACAACATTGGTGAGGTACAACTCTGCAGGGGGAATGGATACCATAAGGGCTGCCTTAAGGCCAGATCTCATCTGCCATGAGGAGCTGCAGAAAAGTCCTAGGAAGCCCTTTAGGGCTGGGGGATGGAGGGAGAGAAGAAATCATCTCAAATGGAAAGTATTTTCCATTCTCCCAGCAGTAGGATTGGGGATGTGGGGATGGCTTTTCTCTTTAGCACAGTCAGACCAGCAACTCATTCCCCAACAACTTGTTAGAAGGGAGAAAAGTTTGCAGCATTGAAAAAGTCTGTGAAGGAGAGAGAGAGATGAGGGCACTTAGGCTTGGCATCTTGCACGTGTCCCTGGTGGCCCAGTGCACAAGTGGGCTCTCTAGAGAGGGGAAGAGACCACAGTGATCTGTCTCCCAGCCCTGTGATCTCTCTGGTCTCCTGAAGATCAACAGTGCTTTTCCTTGCCAAGGGAAGCTCAGATTCTGATGTCCTCCTCAAGAACTCTGACCTGAGGCTGGCTCCACATCAATTCTGAGGCATCCCATCCCTCTGAACCCTGAATCTCAGAAATGGCTTTCCTTCCTCCACTGTTCAAGCTGTCTAAGTCCCATCTGCTCAGACATTCATAATGCTTGCTCAAAGCCAGCCATTTCTGTGGGAAGCAGGCGTCCAGTAGCCCACCAGGGACAGACAGAAGATGGAAGTCCCAACATATACCCCCACCAGCAGCCGTCATTCTGGGGCCTGATCATCTCCAGAAACACTACCTTCTCTGTGGGCTCTTTGCTTATTCTCTCCAGAACAGGCAAGTAGAGGTCTCAGTCAGACAAGGCTTTCCTTGATAGACAGCCTCCAAATACACACCCCCTGACTTGAGCAGGAAGGTGTACTTGGGTTTGGAGGTGAATGGCAGAGACCTTGCCTGCTAAACTCTAGGAATGGGGGTTCCTTCATTAGATATGGGCATCTCTGGGTGACCCCTGAGCCTGGGGGAATTGTCATATTATTACGAGCAGATCAATGTCTCTCCTATCCATGGGGGTAATTGCAACCCAGAGAGGGATCTGGCAATCTGCAGTAATTGGGAGTTCTAAGGGCAGGGTTCCAGACCAGGGCTAGAGAGCTGCTGTCTGCCCAGGGTTAATGGGGTGATGCCATTGCTTACTCCTGCTTGGTGCTAAATCAGCTTCAAAACTGGCTCAGCATCAGTGCCCAGAGCAGCCCTGGCTCTGTGTGAGTCCCTCGCCAAAGCAAGGGCTCTCAGGGTGAGCCCCAAAGTGCTGGCACCCCTGGGATCGGCACCCCTGGCACCTCTGGGACCTGCACCCCTGGCACCCCTGGGACCAGTATCTGAGTCCCAGCTCCAAACCAGCCACCCTTTCCCAGCTCCATTCCCTCATCTCCCTGACTTAGAATAGAGGCTTGTGGAGGGCATGGAGGCTGTTGTAATTCATTGTATCCCAGCCTGGATTTATCTGGCTTGTTTATATTTCTAGACTTGATGTTTAGCAATGATACCTGTAGCCGTCACTTACTAAGGACTTTGTCCTTCATTCATTCACTGGCTCAGATCCCAGGAACCTGTGCTCCCCTCAGTGTTCCCTCTGAGAAAACAGACCCACTGGCCCAGTGGGGACCTTCTAGGAAACATCTGTGGGGCTGAGACCTGGATCAAAGTCCTCAATTAGCAGGGGAGAGGGGGACAGATCCGGGACTTGGGGCAGGGTCTGTGTGAGGTCACCCAGGTATGCTCCCACAGCAGGGCCCAGGGTGACTCTCGCCCACAAACACACACCTGACCTTTGCTAATGTCTCATTCATAAGGGAATCTGTCCGAGGCCTCTTCATGAAAATGCCATCCCGAGGGGCCTGGGCTGCATCTGCTGTTGACCCTCCATCTCCTGCCTTTGCACTGACCCACTCCTGCTTCCAGTCTGTTCTCTTCATACCTCCCCATTTCAGAGACTGGCATTTGTTCTGAGGCTTGGCTCCACAATCCCCTTGTCCAGGAGGCCTCCCTGATTCCCCCACCCCGGCCTCCTCTGGCCATTCCCTCCAATCCCAGGTTGGGGTTTACTTGAGACATTCATAATGTACATATATGTGTGTGTGTGTGTGTGTGTGTGTATATATATAAATATATATATATATATATATATATATATATATATATTTATTTATTTATTTATGGAAAGAGAGGAGAGAGAGAGAGAGAGAGAGGTGTCATCTCCTCCTGGGGGCAGAAATTCACTGTGGGCAAGGACCATTCCTTTTTGTCTTGTCAGAGCCTATCCTTCCTCCCTTCAGCAGCTGCTGGGGTGGGGGACAAATTCTGTCCTCCCCTCCAGAACTGAGACCTGAAGTTCCCCCTACTTTATATGGTCTGGACGCCCAAGGGAAAGCAAGAAAGAGCGGGTCTTCAGACTCAGTCCCAGACTTTCCTCTTCCAGGCAGCCCCAAGCTTTGGGAGCCATGGGGGGGGGGCGGGGACTAGGGTCCTCTAGGCATCACCAGAATAATTGTCTCCATGAGTGATACCCTTCAGACCAGGGTTTCTGGGGTCCCCTGCTAGGACCCTGCCAAACAGCCTGGCATTGCCTACCCTAAGTGTCTGGTAATTCCCCCAACAAACAGGTGCCCATGTCCAGAGAGAGGAAGGTGTCAAGCCCTGTGTGGGAGCAGAGGGAACCAGGCCTTCAGCAGGAGGTGAGAAGTCAGGCTGGATGGGTACCAAAAACCAAGGGGCTGGGGCGGCTAGGTGGCGCAGTGAATAGAGCACCAGCCCTGGAGTCAGGAGTACCTGAGTTCAAATCCGGCCTCAGACACTTAACACAAAAACTAGCTGGGTGACCTTGGGCAAGTCACTTAACCCCAACTGCCCTCTAAAAAGCAAAAAAAAAAAAAAGCCAAGGGGCAACACTTGAGCTGGATCCAGGGACCAGATTCAGAGAAGGCTGTGGAGGTGCCAGTGTCTGCTCAGTCCCCTCCTCTGCTGACCTAGCCAGGAGGGGTTTGTCCCAGTGGAGGAGGCCAGCCCTTTGGGGGGCTTCAGTGACAAGGACAGAGCCCAGCAAGGCTGAGATCAAACCAGAAAAAGAGCTCACAGAATGAGAGCAAAGACATGGGATGGTCATAGTTTGATTCAACAAGTAGCCTTCACAACCCAGCACTCCCTGCCCTCCAGAGGCTGACCTTCTATCTGGGGATATACCTGAGGAATCAGTACACAAATGTGAGGTTGGGGCAGCACTTGACAACTGGTGGGGTGGGGGCAATCAAAGTGACCCTTGCCCCAAGTGCAGAAGCCACACTAGAAATTCTAAGGGAGATTAGGAGGGAGTGCCCTTCAGGCATGGGGCACAAGCTCCGCAAAAACACAGAGGCTGGAGATAAAACTGGAAAGAGGAGCCAGTCAGCCATAGCCCTGATGTGGGAGAGGCTGGCTCACTCGAATGATCCCAGTCCAGGGCTTGCCCCCCTCTCCTCTGAAAGAGTAGCCTCTCTACAGGACAGCACCCACGCTCCCAGAAACAGCCCCCGGTCCTTGTCAGCAGGGGAGCCAGCTCTGAAGATCTGGAGTTCTGGGTCCAGACCCACCGACCAATGCAGGAATCACCATGGCATCTAATGTTTCCAGAGTCCTTGGAGGTTTGCAGGGCGCTGTACAAGAAGGATCCAACTTGATCCTACAACTGGGAGAGAAGAGCTGCTTTTATCACTTCATAAAGGGGATCGAGGCAGATGGGGGATCAGTGACTTGCCCAAGGTCACACAGTTAGTGGGAGTCTGAGGCAGGATTTGAAATCAGCCTTTCTGACCCCAGGGTCAGTGCTCTGTCCATTTTACTCAAAGCCACACTTTCAGGTCTTCTGCCCAGAAGTTCCTCCCCCATCTGATCATGGAGACAGACCAAGCTGGCCCTGGACGCCATTGGCTGAGCCTGAAAGAACTTGCTTGTTGGCGGCTTTGAGACCCCTCACCAATTGTTGCTGTGGCCCCAGCAGAGGGGAGACCTTGCTAGAACAGGAGAGAGCGTTTAGATCATGCCTGAGTGTGCGGGGCACTCCAAGGTGCCACACACTTGTAGATTAAGGGTGAGGACGATGCAGGTACCCACTTTGCACAGATTTGTCAGGGACAAGCACAGAGCAGGATTGAGGACTGTTGGGAGCTGCTCAGGCCAGTGGGGGCCATTCACAGGCACTGGGATGCCATGTCTGCCCCTGGGGCATCCACAGCAGAAAGCACCCCACAGCAATCCCATCCCTGAATTATGATCTCCTTCAAGTTTTCTCTCCTTCATTTCCAGCAGGAGGTTCTCCTCACTCTAAGCTAGGGCATTCTCATCCTTTACTCGGGGCTGAGTCAGCCCCAGAAATGGCTGTCCCTTCTTTTTTTGTGGGGCTTTTGGGGTTTTTTTCTGTAGAGGAGAAGCTCCTCTGTGGGTCCAACTATTCTCCTGTACCCTGGGGAGGAAAGAAGACTTTTCTTTTTGCTGTTGAGAAAGTAGGAAAATGGCTCCAGGCAGCCCCTCTGCCGCAGGCTTATGGTCTCTGCCTTGGACCAACCTCAGGAGGTTTGGGAATGCTTCCTGAAGGAATGGGGACCATGAAGCCAGCAGCCTGCATGCCAGGAAAAAGTCAGGCCCTCAATGGCCGGGCCTGGAGGAGGGGAGTGAGGTCAGGCCCAGACCCAGAAGCCTGGGGCGAAACCCAGGCCAGCAGACATTGGCCTGGCAGCATGTTCACCCAGAGGCAGGGGAGAGGAAGTGGGAGGCAGGCTTGGCTCTCCAGGGGAAGGAAGGGGTGGCTTGTCTCAGGGTATTGGCCCACAATGGAAGCCCTGACATGCACATCCCCCTCCATATCCCCCACACATCCCATTAGACTGAAGGCTCCTTGAAGACAGGCTGCCTTTCACCTATTCTTCTGTCCTCAGCACTTTGTAGCTGACATATCATTTATTAATAAATAAACGTTATTGAACTGAATCATTGAACTGGATACAAAACCAAAAATCATCAGCCCCTGCCCTCAGGGAGCTTACCTTCTGTCATATACACGGACAGACTAGACACAAAGTAATTAGAGTGAGGGTATCCTTATCTAGGAGGTGGACCCTTGAGTGGAGCCCTGAAGGATGCTGGGGATTCTCAGGCCCCTCCCAGGCCCCAGGTTTGTTTGCCACAAATAGACAGGAGTCCAGAATCTGTTCCATGCGTTGTGCTGGACAGCAGTCAGGGCCCTTGCTAGCTAAACCAGACTGGGACAATGCGGGACACCATAGGAGGGGAGCTGAGGCCCCCACAACTACTCCTTGCTGAGGAAGAATATTCCGTGGGTTCTTTCTTCCCCTTTCCTTCCCCCAGAATTTCTGAGAAATGGGCTTTTGAGGTGAGCACATCCTCTGTTTTCAGGGCACTGGATGAAGCCCTTTGGGCACACTCCTGTCAGGGTGGGGTGCCCTTCCCAGACACCGTGTGCAGAGACCCAGCTTGGGCTTGGGTGCTCAGGGGGCCTTTAGGCCTCAGGCTGTGGCAGGCCTGGGGCCCAGCCTGGCTCCCTCTCTTAGCTGGGCCTCCCTAGCTTTCTGATGCTTATGTTGAAACTTGGCCAATCTTGTCAACTCGGTGACAATGAAAAAATGAGTCTGTTAATAGGATTATATGATTTGGGGAGTAGAATGTTGTTGCCGATGATTTATTTTGAAAGTTGATTTCATTTTAGTGAAAACAAGCTACCCTGGTCCAGCCGGCTGCCAAACACAATCAACTGCCTTTGAAAGACGTGATGCTTCTGAATGTGGAAATTCCACAAGGTCAACAAGAGGAACGAATTAAGCGCCTTCCCTGACGCAGAGTCGCTCTGGGCTGCGGCTGCACCTTCCCCTGACAGTGTCCAGATCTCCACCAAAGGCCCAGGCAGCCACAAGGGACGCACGGCTTGATTTACACCATCACTCTGCGGGTTCTGGTGTGTCTGTGAAATCACCTGGAACTTAAAACCAAAATAAACACCAAGGAAGGCCCAGCTCCTGGGTCAGCTCAGGACAGTCATACTGCCACAGGAAGATGGGAAAGGCACCTTGTCCGGGCACACCAGGCCCAGAGGTGTCCAGAATGCCTGCAGTCTCCACAGACTCGTTGACAACTGTTTGACGGCCTCCAGACTCTGCTACATCCTCCAGCCTTCTTGTCCAGCTTCCGTCTCTTCTGAAGCTATAGGATTTCATCCCCTCCTCCACAGGTTGGGATGGGGGGGCTGGTGGGATTGTGGAGGTGTGATCTAATGCCGCCTTGGTGAAACTGGGCCCAGGAAGGGCTCCCTAGGGGTGGGAATCTGGAAGCGGGGACTCCATGGCTGTGGGTCAAATCCATCAGCCTTCCCTCCAGCTAATGTGTAAGTGTGGGGAGACTGGGGAGGAGGGGAGACTCCTGCTTCCCCAGGCCCCTGCCCCTCCTATACTTGTCCTCTCCCTGATGCTATGGGGCCAGAGATCGTGGCTCTGGAGGCCTATGAACATAATGCCCCAAACTTTCTTTGGCTCATCTCCCACGGGAATCTGAGCAGCTTCTCCTCAAATGATTTGTGTGATAGCTCAGGTGCCAGGGGTTATGTCTGCTGGCAAAGCGTGTGGCCAAGGGCCCTGGAAGCAGCAGGGAAAGGCCTTTGGCTCTTGGCAAAGGGCCACACATGGTGAAAGAATAGGGGAGAGGGCAAGATTTCTGGGTCCTCAGCTCCAGGCCAGCTGGGCCTGCTCCCCTGGGACAGTCATTCCCCAATGGAGGGCTGAGGGGATCCCAGCCCTGGGCGGAGCAGAACCTCTGGTCTGCAGGGTGACCAGCCATGTGGTGCCCTTTCATGGTCTCCTTCTCAGCCTCGGGGTAATTCAGCTTCCACCTGGAAGCATTTCTGAATAGGCAAAGGAGGAGGCTGGTGGCCATCCCTGGGTCCTCTAGCAAAACCATCCAGAAATAGCCATAAGTTTCTTTCTCCTACTGCCTGAGGGACATTGAAGATGTAGCATTTAGGTCTGGAAGGGGCCTGACTCCATTTTCGAGGGCAAAAGATTTCCCCAAGGCCACACAAGCCAGTCAGGGGCAGAGCTGGACTTCAAACTGATTGACTTGCTCAGGGCTGCTAACCAAGCCTCTGTGGGCCCAGCCGTGGAATGGGAATTGTCTCACTTGCTGAGAAATTGCTTTGGTAGAAGGCAAAGAAGTTCTCCATAGTCAAGTTTTTTTGTGGATCTTTGCTGGGAGACTTGAGTGCAAGCCAAGGACACGTGTGACCAACTGACAAATAGCCTTGTGCTCTTTAATCACATGTGTTACCTATAGATGAGGTAGTCATGAGCCCATTCTACAGGATGAGAAAGCGAAGGGGAGACACAAACAGCCTTGCCGTGCTCCTGTGGTCGGTCACTGCCAAAGCTGGTTTACAATCAGCTCATTCAGATTGCTTCCACAAGACTCTATCATACCCCAACCCCCCAGGCCTTCAGGAAGCCAGGCTGTTTGTACTGAAGGTTGGGGTGAGTCTGAACAATCCAGAGAACAGCCATCTTCTGAGGTCCCATGCCTTCTATCCGATGTTGACCCACATGAGCCATTCTGAGGGGCTGATTGGGATTGTCCTACTTCTATGACGGGCGGGTGGGGTCAGCAGCCATAGTATAGTATAATATAGTAGTACAGACCCTCCCCAGGAGCCAGGCCCTCAACCTGCATTAGCTCTCATAGTTTGGGGTTCTCCCAGGGGCCATTGATGGCTGTTCCTCTGAGGACTCTAGTAGTTAAGTTTAAGGATTAGGGTTTATGGTTCTGAGCCCCCACCAGTGTGTTCACTATAATCAATCAGCCGCCAAAACACTACTAGCTTTTATGGAAGGGATTTACTAAGAACAGTTGTTAGAAAAAAAAAGTCCCCCCCAATATGAGCAGGTGTACCCCCCTTTTCACATACAAGGTCCCTGGGCTTAAATTTAAATTATGGAGATAGTGAGACGCATATGTGGGGAACATGTGGAGACATCAGACCTTGCAGTCCTGGCCTGAGGAGTCCTTTCTGCACTTTGTGGAGTTCTCCCAGATTATGGAGCTGGGGTTTCTGTCCATGGTGTGGGTACTGAGTCCTGAAGCCACTGCCATCACTTCCCCTAAATCTGTTCAGACTTTGCAATGCCCACAAAGTCACTGCTTGGACATATCCACAACAATTCTACTATCCTATCACCTCCCGGTTATGGCGGCTACTGCAACTGGCCCTGGGGACTCTGCTACCAGCTTCAATTCCCCAGCAGATCTCTGCTGGCTCCACAGAGTCTGGACTCACAAGGTCACTTGGATGCAGAGTGCTTGGAATAGTCATTCACTTGGTATCAGAAAGACATCAGAGCAGGGCTTGCCCATGTGCACACACGCACCCATGGCTGTGTGTTCATGAGCACACGGAGACTGGACGATTGCTCAGCAGATCACAGGGACCCCTCATTTGCTCACTGCTCAGAAGGAAAAGGGAATGGGTGGTTCCCAGGGCCACCTTGAGTAGACCCAGGTAGCCTGAATTCATTCTTGCAGCTTCACAGAACAGCTTTCACCCTCACTCATGGCTGGATGCCAGCTCTGCTAAGTTTCCAGATGAACTGGAACATCTCCTTAGTTCCCCCGAGGCTCAGGCCCAAGTTGGCCAGTTGGATCATGATGATGGGATCCTGTAGGGCTCTCCAAGCACGCTCTTCCCCACAGTCTGGGGGGGCAGAGAGGCCCAGACCCACTTTCCCTGTTTTGCTGACAAGGAGTTTCCTGGGTTTCAGGGACAAACTTGGGGTCACACAAGTGGTGAGTAGCCCTGGCTAGGGCACCTGCAGCCCTAAAGGAGAGAACCAGGATCCCCAGGCTACCCATCCCCATCTGGCCTGGCTTCTCTGGCTGAACTCTAGACAGCTCTGTGCTGAGGCCCTGGGCAAGCTTGGAGCACCGCTCCTCCTGCTCCCAACTGGGCCCCTTCTTGGGTTTCTGTGGTTGCTAAGATGGTGCATTCTACACAGGAGCCCGGACGGCCCCAACTCAGCTGCCAGAGCTCAGAAGGCCAGTGCACCCGAAAGCAGAGGGAAACACGCGCACTTACGAATACACCTCCCCAGACCAGGGGCACACCACAGGGGGACCTATCTGACTGCTGTGTCCCATCCTCTCCAGGGCAGGCAGAGCTCAAAGCTGGGCAAAGAATAGGTCAGTGAGGGGGGCCTTGGGCCTTCTCTTCCCTCAAGTGCTCCCAGGGCATGATGGCCCCAGGGCCCAGCCAGGGCTGGGGTTTGGAAAGAGGGAGATTGAGCTGCCTGTGGTTTGTTGTGAGATCTTGGGAAGGGTGTGCCTCCCAGACCCATCAGCCCTCTCCTCCCAGGTGCCCCCCGGCCCTGTAATCCCTCTGTTTCTCCCTTGCTTGGATAGTAGCAGCTTGGAAGGCTAATGAAGACCACTGAGCTCAGCCCCCATGACCCAGGCTGGCTGCTGGCCTCCATCCACCACCTTTCACTGAGCCCATCTTCCTGAGAGGGAGGCCGTGGAGCCCACTCTGAGGGGCAGGAGGTGGGGTAGGGTTGGGGGCATGTGCTGCTGCTGCTGCTGCTGACCACATACACACACACACACACTCTCACACTCACACAAACATACATACACTTTCACATACATTCATACACACACACTCATATACACACATACTCTCAAACATCACGTGTATGCACACTCACATACACATGCACAAATATACATTCACACAGACACATTCACACACACACTCACACTCACACTCAAGCAGACACACTCACACTCACACTCACTCACACACACACACACACACACACACACAGAACTCACCAGCCCCTATTTATCCTGGCTGGGGGCCACTGTTTGTACAAGGCTCTCTGTCTCTCACTGAGCTCCCATTGGGAGGAGAATCTCTGCCAGCATTCCCAGCCGGTTTTGCTGGGCTCAGCAGAACTGCCGGCCTTGAGCAGAAAACCATCACAGCAGCATTTCAATGCACAGGAGCCACAGTGAAGGCTGCCTGGGCAGCCCCTCTGTCTGGCCCAAGCCCATGGGAGACTCTTCTTGTGAAAGCTTGAGCCCCAGACCCTGGAGGAGGGAGGGGCCTGTCTTCCTCCGGGTCTCTGTTCATGGTCACGGTCCACACTCTTGCCCTTGGCTACTGCAGAGCAGAGTCAGCTTCTGGAGGATGGAAAGGGGCTTCAAGGCCTAAGCAAGTCTGAGCCTTCCCTCCCTGAAGCCCCAGCTGACCTGGGGAGCAGCTGGATCAACCAAGACCTCAGAAAATACTTTGTGATCTTTGGAGCCAAGTGCAGCCTGGAAGGATACTGAGAGGCCTGTCTTTGAACATGACAAACCTGAGGTCTTCCACTCTGTATCTGCTTGGGTCTGAGAAGGGCCAGAGGAGGGCCTGGGGAGGGATGGAGGGAAAGGGGAGAAAGGAGGAGAGGGAGGGCCAGGGGAGGGCCTAGGGATGGGGGGAAGGAGAATTGGGTCAGGGAAGGGCCAAGGGAGAGCCAGAGGGATGGAGGGAGGCAAAAAGAGGAGGGCCAAGGAGGGGCCAAAGGAGTGGCCAAAGGAGGGCCAGGGAAGGGGAGAGCTAGGAGAAGGCCAGGAGAAGCCCTGGGGAGGGCAGGAAGGCTGGTTACAGAACCCAGCAGGGGGTCTCTGTTCTATCACCCGCATATTTTTCAGCACCATTCACACCTCACTGTTTATAACCTATCTTCTGATGGTTAATCAGGGCAGCCTGAGGCCAAGCAGCCTCCCTGACTTGCCTGGCCCCACTGGCAGTGGATCCTGCTGGCATTTCATGGAGGGAGAAAAGAGCTGCCCTGGAAACACAGGTGCCTGAAATGCAGGTCTCCCCAAAGGGATGAATCGCTTCTGGGCTAGGAGAGGATAGGCTTCTGAAAAGGACCACCCTGCCTCAGTCTCTCTAGAGACTCCTGCATTAAGGAGGATAAAACCAAATGAAATTGAAATATCTCTGTGAGCCCAGCTGGGTGGGGGCCAGGCATGTGGGCAGCATTTCAGACACAGCCACTCCCAGAGGTGGGAAGCCCATGAAGGGCCCGGCTAAGTGCAAGGTGGCTCCATCATCCTGGCGCATTTGGCATTCCTGGCTCCTGGATCTGCTTTTAATTGGCTAAATCAGTCCCGTCTGGAGATAGTATGTTTTTAGTTACCTTGCCCTACCCGGCAAGGCTCGCTGTGGCAGCGGCTGTAGCCTTTGGGAATCAGACCCTGCCTGGGAGTGAGTAGGGCTCAGGACCTAGCTGCCTGCCTGTGCTTGCAACAGGGACCTGGGAAGGTGCAAGGGGCACAGTGATGGGCTCAGCAGGACCTTGGCCTCCCCCAAAAGATTAACCACCTCTGGGGAGTAGGGGAGGCTGCCTGTTTCCCCCTCAGTGCCCTGGAAGTGCCTTATTGAGGCTGCCCTGAGAAATGAGTGCCAGAGCCAGACTGCTCACAGGGGCTGGGCAGTGCCACATTTGGGCTTGAACACAAGTCTAGAGGGAAAACATCTTATAATAGAAAGGAAATGGTGTGTGTGTGTATGTGTGTGTGTGACAGAGACAGAGAGATGCAGAGAGAGCCACAGAGACAGAGAGACACAGAGGGGAGACAGAGAGAGAGAGAGAGAGAGAGAGAGAGAGAGAGAGAGAGAGAGAGAGAGAGAGAGAGAAAGAGGAGAGAAAAATAAGGACAGAGACAGAGACACTGGATTGTGCTGGCAACAGCCCAAAGACAGCCTTCTAGCCAGGACCCCCCACCCACCCTTGGCAGCCCTGAGGAAGTGGCCCCTATCAAGAGGAGGCTTATGGCAGAGAGGTTCAGGGCATGGAGATGAGCCTCAATGGCACCTGCCCATCTATGTACCACCCATTCACAGGGGTGAAAATCCCCCCCAGGATGGCTGCTGAGAAGACCCACTAAGGACAGCTATGCAGCCAGGCTTCTGTCAAATTTGCCCTCGTGATCCCAGCCCTGTGGGCAGGTAGACACTGAGGTCTGTGCATGTGTGGGAGGTATGAGGGTCCAGGAACCTCTTCTCCCAGGGGCTCTCAGGAGGGGGAAGGCCTGGCCAGTGGGGGGCTTCCTATCCAAAGCACACCTGGGCCTCTCCTCAGGGATCTCAGCCCAGTCGGGATGCCAACCAAGAGTGGGACCTACTGAACCTGAGGGCCAGGGTTGTCCTGCCCCACCCAGTCTGGCCTGGTTTGGAGCAGGCAGATGTCCACAGGGTGGGATATGGCACAAATAGCTTACCCTAAGCCCCTGCCTGCCACCTCAGCCTTCATCCTGCAGTCAAGATGCATTCTTTGGTTTGATGCAGCTAAGTGGCCTTGTGGATACCATACTGTCCTGAAATTCTCAGGCCAAGAGTTCAAACCCTGAGTTCAAACCCAGCCTCAGATACTTACTAGTTACATCACCCTGGGCAATTCACTTCATCTCATTTGCCTCAGTTTCCTTATCTGTCAAATGAGCTGGAGAAGGAAATGGAAAAATCACTCCAGTATCTCTGCTGAGAAAATGCCACAGGCATCATCAGTGTGCTATGGTCCCTGGACACCAAGAGTCAGATGCAACTGAACAGTAACAAAATTGGAATGAAAACTCCCTGAGAAGAGAAAAGGAAGCCCCCAGAGGAGGGGCCGCCGGCAGGACCCTTCCGATCCTTCTATCGGATAACTAGCGGTCACCTCCGAAAGCTGAGCTTAGGCCCCTTCTGAAGATGGAGACTAGGAAAAGTGGCGTCCACACTTCCCGGGGGCTGTGCAGACGGAGCATGGAAGGAAGCCAGGGGCTAAATACCCTCCGTGAGCCGGTCAAGATGTCATCGGTCCTCTCTGACAATGAAGGGTGAACAACAACATCCCGGTCTGACGTCTGCACCTAGTGTGGACGCCGTTGTTTGCAGGCTGCACCATCCCCCCAACACATACACACTTGGCTGTGT
>CM053597.1:1006290-1046709 GCA_028646575.1 Pseudocheirus occidentalis
ATATATATGTATACATATGTAATTATTATTATTAACTACATGCAACTGGGAATTAAGATGTACAGGCACTGAGGTAGGGAGACCCATCCTGCTCTACCAGAAAGTCAGAGGGGTGATGGGGGAGGACATAGGAGATAGCAGATTGGGGGAAGGGCTATACAGGGGGATCGCTGTTTTGGGGTGGTGGTTAGGGGAAAGATGGGGAGAAAATTTGTAACTCAAAAATCTCGTGCAAATGAGTGATGTGAACAAGAAAATAAATTAATTAATTTTTAAAAAGAGATGGGGGAACACTACAGGTGTGACTTCTGGGAGTCTTATTTGGGAATGAGTAAACTGATATGTAATTTGGAATAACAGCAATTGGAAGAAAATATGTTTAGGCAATAAAAAGCACATTAGATGTTCATTTAAAAAAGTCAATAGGAATTGATTAAAAAATTTAAAGAAATTCAACACCTGACCTGCAGAGTCAATGCCATTCACTTTGCAATTATGACTAAATGGTTTGGTGGGCTAAACTCTGTGTTGGGCACTAGGGAAGCAAAGAGAAAAGAAAAAGGAGAGTTTCTGCCCTCAGGGAGGTTCCATTCTATCAGGGGATACAAGAGACATATGTACAGGGATGTGCAATAAAATATATGCAAAATACATGTTAATTTGGGAGGAGGGACTAATATCTGGGTGGAGGGGAGGTGTCAGAGAAGGTCCCTTGTTATTTCCTGCTGCCTAAGTGTGGGCCTCAGTCCATATGAACACAAAGGAAACGATCCTCAAGATCCTTGTTGCCTGAATAGTTCTTGGTCTCAGCAATCGAGATCCAGTTGTGTTTTTGGCCAAGGCAGACCCGCCTATACAGGATCTTCATGGAGGGCTCTTCACAGCCTTCATGAAAATGTCTTTTTGTAATATTAACATTTTCTAAGAGACACGTATTTGCACAGTTCATCCACCTGCTCCTCATTTGTGTTTACCAAAATCCTCCTCTTCAAGCCTCAACTCATGCCACATTCCTTGTGAAGTTTTTAGTCAGAAATACTATGATTAGGTTTATGCCTCAAAGAGATCAAAGAAAGAGGAAATGTGCATAAGAATGTTCATAGCAGTTCTTTTTTTAAGAAAGGAATTGGAAACTAAGGGGTCCTCATCAGTTAGAGACTGTGCAAAACCACAACATATGCTTACAATGTAATATTATTTTTCCTTAACAGTGTTTTATTTTATTTTCCAATTATATGTAAAGATAGTTTTTAACATTCGTTTTTTATAAAATTTTGAGTTCCAATTTTTCCTCCCTCCTTCCTTCCCCACCTCCCCAAGATGGCAAGCAATCTGATATAGGCTATAAACGTATGATCATGTTAAACATATTTCCACATTAGTCATGTCGTGAAGGAAGAATCAAAATAAAGGGGGGGAACACAGGAAAGAAAAAAACGACAAAATAATGAAAACAACATGCTTTGATTTGCATTCAGACTCCATAGTTCTTTTTCTGAATGTAGTTAGCATTTTGCATCACAAATTTTTTGAAATTGTCTTAGATCCTTGCATCGCTGAGAAGAGCTGAGTCACTCACAGCTGATCATTGTTACAATGTTGCTGTTACTGTGTACAATGTTTTTCTGGTTCTGCTCCCTTCACTTTGCATCAGTTCACATAAGTCTTCCCAGGATTTTCTGAAATCTGCCCCTTCCTCATTTCTTATAGCACAATAGTATTGCATTATATTCATGTACCACAACTCGTTCAGGCATTCCCCAATTGATGGGCATCCCCTCAATTTCCAAGTCTTTGCCACCACAAAAAGAGCTGCTATAAATATTTTTGTACACATGGGTCCTTTTCCCTTTTTCATGATTTCTTTGGAATGCGGACCCCGCGGTGGTTACAATGTGATATTATTGTGAAAGGAGCTGTTTCAGAGAAACCTGGGAAGACTTTTATGAACAGAAGCAGAGTGACATGAATAGAATCAGAAGAACAGTGTATAGGGCAGCAACGCGTAAAGACAATGTTGAAAGATCAGTTCCATTAGAGGACCGATGAGGGAGAGAGCTCTGTCCTGATGTTGTGGGGACCGACTCAAGATGCAGAATGAGACACGTGCTTTGTGACATGGTCACTTGGGCATTTATTTTCCTTGTCTTTATTTGTTATAAGGACTGGTTCAGGGAGGTTTTGTTTCTTAATTGGAGAAGGGATTGGGGAACAGGTGAAAGGCTACCTAATGATAGTTTCAATGAGAGAGAGAAAGGGAGGGAGGGAAGGAAGGAGGGAAGAAGGAGGAGGAGAAGAAGGAGGAGGAGGGAGGAAGAAGAGGTCAGTGAAGCATTTTTGAAAAGACTAAAAGGAAACACCAGCTAATGGGACAATTTTGAAGGTCAAATGTTGAATTTTTCCTATTCTTTTTATGAGCCTCCTGCACATAAAAGTGTTTTGTGTTTCCACACATGGTCCTCTTTTTTCTTTTCTATTTCATATGTGGAAAAGTTCTTTTTGGCATGTGTTAAACTCAGAATACAGATTTTAAATTGGATTAAAGTAAATGGAAACAGAGACAGTCACCCCGGCTGTTCTGAGCAAAGCGAGCCATCCTGGAGCCCCCAGCATAGTCCAATTCAGTTCCAGTGAGTGTCTCTGGGGCCCAAAGTGTGTCCATCAAACCCTACTGATTCTTCAAGGTCTTCCCCAACCTTATGAGTAGCATCCCCACTAGCATCAAGTTCAATAAACCCTGTAGCATGCTGAGGTGCTAAGGATGGGTGTATGGAGGCCACTATGGTTCTTTGTGATCCCTGAAACATGTGATGGGAGGAGCTACTTGAAGAGAAACTGAAAAGGGTAGAATTGGGGATGACCCCAAGGGGGGCTCCTTGTGGTTTGCTCCCCCAGAAGAGGGTCACTCAGTTTGCTGCCCAGAGGACACCTCTGCAGCATCCAGGGGGAGTCCAAAGCCAGACTTCTCCAGAAGATCATGTGACCATCCATCTCCTGTCACTGGGAAAGGAAACTCATCATCAGGTTACAGAAGAGCAGCTCATGCTGAGTCATTGGTCAAAATCAGCCGGTGATTTCCCAGTAAGAGGCTACATTCTCCATTCCTGCCATGATCTCCAAATGTTCACACTCAGAACCGAGATCCGGACCTGCCTGTAAAGAGACAGAAGGAATCTGTGTTAAGTCAGAAAGCACATTCTACTTGTTGGCAACATGGACTTCTGCCACCATTATGGGGGACGGGTCCCTGATGCTGCACTTTGGCTGCCCAAAGCCTCCCATCACTCCTCATTAATTAAAACTCATAGTCTCTTAGTCTTTCTCACCATGCTAAGGAAAAAAAAAAGATCTAATTGGATCTAAGTCTAACTAAAGTGGGAATGGCTAATAAACTCAACCCCTTCCTTTCCCATTCTCATCCCAAGTGATTTGCATTCTGTAAAGGGTACTCATCAATGAAAGGAATTAGTGAAGTAAGGGAGGCAGAGATGCTAAAGGGTCCCAAGTACCCTCCTCACCTTCTCCCACAGGCAGAATGGGCAGGACTCAGCAGCTGAGTTAACTTTCACTGATATCCTGATGGGACCTAGAGGGCACAGCTGAAGGTGCAGAGGACTCCCCCACCCCACAAGAAGCTGAAGGGTCCTGGCTCTCATTTCCTCAGCCCCGGACTCTTAGAAGTGGCCTGCTTGTTGGTGGCCTGCCCCAATCTCGCTACTCGGCTGCCGAAGCGTTCTCCAGACGCCGATCCAACCCTACCCTCCGTGCCCCAAACTACCCGTCCAATGAATTCCCTACCCCCCCCCATCAAATCCCAAAGCTACCATCTCCTGCTTTCCAGACTTCCCCCCAAATACGCCCCAATCCCGTGACGCTGCGCAAGAACACATCTTGTTCGTGGAGTCGCTGTGCCTTTCCGGCGGCTGACCTCAGGCTCACCCAGAATCCGCTCCCTCCTCTTTTCTGCCTCATGGCTCCTCCATTTCCTTCTAAGCATCATCTAAGTTCCAACTGTCCGCAAAAAAAGCCTTTCACCAGAGGCAGCCAGGTGGCGCCAGAGCGCAAGAGCACCGGGCTTGGAATGAGGAAGACCTGAGTTCAAATCCAGCCGTCAGCGTATGACCCTGGGCAAATCACCTAACCTCTGCCTGCCTCTGCTTCCTCATCTGTAAAATGGGGATAATAAAAGCCCCTCCTTTCCAGGGTTGTTGCCAGGATCAAATGCAAGGCCCTTCAGACAGAGCCTGCACAAGTAGGTGGGACATCAACTCAGTCCTTTTCTTAACCTTCCCCAACGCCACGGCTGCGCCCTGGAGAAAGTGCCTGTAACACGTGTTTGTATCTCACACACTTTTACAGACATATGTGTGCTCGGGTACACCACACATGCCTAACTGCCTTCATGTCGCCTCCTGTAGCCTCTGAGCTCCTGGAGAGCAGAGACAGAATTTGTGGGTGTGTTTCAGTCCTCTGCTCCCCCAGCTCTTAGCCCACTAGGTTCTATATAAGTATTAGCTATGGTTTTCACATCTTTGTGGTTGAGAATGTATGGAAGATCATGGGAAACGGAAGGGACCCCTCCTGACTGGGAAAGGGCAAACACAGGCCACGACTATACTAAAGGGGAGAGCTGAGAGTCTACCGACCATAGGTCAACACAGCGAACTCTGAGGCCTGGAAACGCGCCCAGAAAGCCCCATGGAGGCTGCCTGGCCGTGCTGCCTGCCCTCCTGCCCTTCCTGACATCATGGATAAAGGCGCAGGCAGGGCTTCCCTGGATTGTCAGCAGTGTTTAACAAACCTTGCCCCATTTGCTTTTGGAGAAGATGTAAATAAATGAGCTAGACAATCATGTGATCGTGTCATCAGAACTGGTTGAACAGCTGGACTCAAAAAGTAGCCGTTCCTGGTCATGGCAGGGCACCCCAGGAGGATGGGAGAGTTCTGGGCGTGGCTGCTCTCTCCAGACTTGGTCGCTGGTCTTGACCATTCTTTGGCCGGCTTCTTCTGGCACCCATTCTCCCATCACAAGCTCCTCCCAGAATCCCCATTTCGAGGAAGGGTCTGGATCAGCCCTTCATTGTCAGGAAGCTGGGATAACGCCTCCAGACTCCTATGTCTCTGATGTGTCCGAGGGTATGGACCAACAGCTCCCAAGAGAAGACTGGGAAGCTGCTAAAAACCAAAGGAAGATTATTCCCAATCATTATCAAGAAAAATATCAATCTGAGTCAACTTGAGGTTGCACCTCGGAGTCAGCACATTTGTGACAATGATAAGAGATGGACGTGATCGATGCTGGAGGGACCTGAGAGAGAGGCACGTGCAGGCGCTTGTGGTCAAGCTGGGACTGGCTCTGAACACTCTGGGAAGGAGTTTGGAATTGCGTTTTTAAAAGCAGAACCTACAGCACCCTTCCTCAGAGAACCCCCACAGAGGCTAAAGACACCAAGATTTCACATGTTCCAAAGCATTCAGAGCAGCATCTTTGGAGCAAAGACCTTAAACAAAATAAGTGTCCACACTGATGATGACCTTGGCACCCATGGCAGGAGGAAAAGGGAGTGGAGGTCAGGTAATCCATGAGGCAGGGTTGAGAAGTGTGATCGCCCCTCCTTATTGGCTCCCCACTGGGTCTGGCCCAGCTCCTCAATGGGGGAATGAAGCCAGGGAAACGGGAAGTACCTCCAGGGAGGAGGGTTTTCCTACCAGCCAGACACCTCGGATAGGGTCTTTGTGATCTGGGCTCCAGTGGAGGGAGCCAAAGGTCAGCAAGGGGAAAGGATGCTCCAAGTGGAGGAGGGATTCCTATGAGGAGGTGCACTGTGGGGCTCAGAAGTGACAGTGGCCACTGGTTAAAGCTGCCCCTAGATGGGATGGCTGGGTAGTGCAGGGGATAGAGCACTCGCCCTGGAATCAGAAGAACCTGAGTTCAAATCCGACCTCAGACACTTAACACAAAAACTAGCTGCGTGACCTTGGGCAAGTAAACTCCAATTGTCCCCTCCAAAAAGCAAAGAAAAAAAAAAGCTGCCCCTAGAGCCCAAGGCAGGAGCTGCCCCTCTAGGGAACCCCTGGCTGGGAGTGAGTCAAGGGGAATGCATTTAGTTAAGAGGGAATGGTAAGGATAATAAGCAGTTGTTTCCACAGCACTTGGAGCAAGGCAGAACACCTTACATGGTCTCATTTCATCCACACCATGACTCTGCAAAGGGAACGGCTATGATTACGTCCATTTTATTGATGGAGAAATGGAGGCTCACTTGGCTGAGGTCACACCACTAGTAAATGTGAGAAGCAGGATTTGAATCTGGGCCTTTCTGACTCTAAGCCTCCTGCCCAGCACCAGGCTGGGCTGACATCTAGACCACCTGTACACAAATGAGAGACAGATGAGAAAACACCCCAGATGGGGAGAATGTTCAACAGACAGGGACGCGAGGTCTAGCTATGTCTCCAGAGCACTCCTTGTGTTTGGGGAAGGCTGGCAGAGCCAACAGAGGCCTAGGGCAGAAAAGCAGGCCACGATGGTGGGGACTGGGGTGTAGCTGCTCCCTCTGGGTCTGCCTCAGACCCAACTCGAGGCTTCTCTGGTTGTAGACACTTGACAAGCAGCAGTGGAGGAAAGGCATGAAAGGGGACACCGGGAATGAGAACCAAAGGCCAGCTCAAGCAGGGCCCCTCTGCTCCAAGCCAGAGCGTCTGTGGTCTCTGGCAAAGGCTCGGCAGGGCACTGTGAAACACGTGAGCTCCTTCTCGCTCCCAAGGAATGCCAGCTCACCAGACTCGACTCTTTTATTTATGTCTAGAAAGAGAGAGAGGGGTGTGTGTGTGTGTGTGTGTGTGTGTGTGTGTGTGTGTGTGTGAGCGTGTGAGTGTCTGTGTGACTGTAGAGACCCCTTTCCACGGGTCACTGCCTCACCTGTAGGGTCCTTGCTGCTGCCCCCAACCCTGTGCTTCTTTGGGGCAGATCCGCACCACCCACACCACTCTCTGTACCCATGGCCTGTTGGATTGGAGCAGACACTCCATACCTGGACATCAAGCACCAGCCCTGTGCCGAGTCAGCGACTAACCAATGAGAGCTGCTCCACCAAAGGTGTCTTCTCCACCTGGCATCAACCTAGGTTCAGCCTGCCTGGTTCTCGGCCCCCTCCATCTCTGTGGGCCATACTCCTGTAGTGGATGGGGTTTGGAGGGACCAGCCAGAGAGGGCCAGGGGCGAGAGAACTCCAGTCAATGAAGCAACCAACCACAAGTCCGGAGGACCGGTGATAAAGCGTGTTGAAATTAAGCCATGCTTAATTTCACCTGCTCAGCTCAGTTCGTTTAGTGACATCAGGGAAAGAAATCTCTCCTGGGAAAGCTTCATGGAGAGCACCTTCGGGAAGAGGGAGGGAGGAACCTGGACAGTGGTGGGGCTAAGGGAGGGATGGGCCATCCAGCAGAGTCTGCAGCTGAGCTCAGAGGACAAAGAGGGGCATGATTATTCTCAGAGAAGAGGGAAGCCAAAAAGTCTTAGAGAAATCAGAGTCCAAGAAGGAGAGGAGGAAGGCTGTCCTGCACGAGGGGCTTAGATAGCAGTTGGGCGTGGGCAGAGACAAAAGGGAGGAGGTCGGATGCCCAGATGGCAGCAGCGGTGATAGGTGAAGGCGGGAAAGTGAGGGGCTGAGAGTCCAGAACAAATCGCTTTAACAGCAGCCCACAAGCTGCAGCCCACAGTGCAAGCATTTGTAAGGAATCAGGAAGCCTGTCCAAGTTCGGGGAAGGAGGTCGGTTGTGGAGACAGAAAGGAAAGGATGAGTTTCAGGGACGAAGGAAGGAAAAGATGACAGAATCCTGGAAGATTCGGGGGCTGAAAACTGAGTTTACATTTTAAAAGAAATGCCAAGTGCTGTAGACAAGCTCAAGAGGAGAGCCAAAGATAACCCCACAGTCGCATTCCTGGGAGATGAGGAGGGTGATGGAGTTAGCAGAAACCCCCAGAAAGAAGAGTGGGAGATGCAGGTCTTGGGCCTCCACAAACCTCAGAGCAGATTCCAGCGGCGCCAACAGCCCCCAGAGTTAACCAGACAGAGGCCGGGAGCACCCTCGGAGCACAAGGGGACGGGGCTGAAGCCACAGCCAGAGAGAAGGGCAAGGAAGGAGCCCCTACCTCCAAGAGAGCCACACTCACTAATGGCATCAGTGAGAGATGGGAAGAAAGGGAGGAGTGGCAGGCAGAGACCCAGGCAGTAGAATGTCTGGGGGAAGCCACGAGCGCAGACCCCTCTATCCTACCAGATTAGGTCCTGTCTGTGGATGGTAAAGGCATCCACCCAGACTAATCTGGGCACAGTATGGAACGACAGGCACACAGAGAAAACCCTGAGTCAAACACAGTGGAGGGAGAGGGAGAACAGGAGATTTTGGAGAGATGGCTGAAGCCCCAGCCTAAGTCACACTCCTCAGGCTGGGCTCAGCAGGAGGAATGCCCTAGTCACACCAGCCCTGGAAGAGCCCAGACTGAGCTATGGAAGGTAAGGCACTCCCACCCACACCAGCACCAAGCTGGCACAGAGAGTGCCCCAGCCTGCCCATGGGCACCCAGGAGGGGAGGAGAGTCTCTGGTGGCTGGGTTGTCCTGGGCCTCACAAAACACCTCGTGCCACTCTTTCTCTGTGCAGTAGGTATGATGCTGCCTTTGGAGAAGTTTATGCCTGTGGTATAAGCCCCTTTAGAATGTGGGAACCAGTCCTTAGCTGATATATTTTGGTTGAATTTTAAGGAACAAGCTAGCAGATTGATAGAAGGCCACCCCAAACCAAGGGCTGGAAAACCTGAGTGACTTGCTTGCTTATCAAATAGACCAAAGATTGGTCAGGGATACATTAAGGACAATACCATCAGAATCGTCTTCTGTCTGTTGGGAAATTGCTCCATGTTCCTTTCGAGAGAATGAAAAACAGAGATTCAGCAGAGCTTGAGAAGAAAAGCATGCCAGCAAAGGGATGGGAGACCTCCCAACGTCCTCATGCCTTGGAGAGCAGAATCCCTTGTGCCCCCCTGCCCCCCAGGGAAGGAAAGCCTTAGCAGCTTCCTGGGGCCAGGGAGCAAAGCACCAGCCTCTGCCCTGGGACTGAGCATCTCTTCCTTAGGAGCTGAGAGGCTTCTGAAGAACTAGACCAACTTCTCCCAGTCTAAGAGGAAGAACTCCTTCCCATTCTGAAAAAAAATAGGGTAGACCATAGCCAAGCATTTCAGCTGAGTGGACAAAATCTGAAAGCAGGAATGAGAACAGCCAGTGATGATGTGGGATCTGTTGGTCAGTGCCTGGCAGGGAGGGACCCACGGGGCAGCCAGACCAAGGCCAGCGGGAGCTGTCTGAGGCCACCAGACGTCAGAGAGACAGTCCGAGTCCCCACAGTAAATGCTGAAGAGGAAACATGGAGTCGCTATCTGCCAGACTGCTCCTGAAAAGATCTGTCTGCAACCATGCTCATGCTTCAGAATATTTATGATTTCCTTGGCATAAACCACATGCCACCAATATAGATCAATTAATTGGCTGCAAACATTGACTACGCAATATTATGCAGTACACACTGTCATAGACTCCAGCTACAAAGCAATCCCTGCCCTCAAGGAGCTTCCCATAACCCTTTGTACCAATAAAGACCACACGTGAGCCTCCTGGTCACGTTCTTATCATGTGGCCCATTCCTTCTACTGGAGCATTCAGGCCAGGACAGACAGGAAGTTTCTCACATGCCATAGTTAGCCCAGGTAACTTAACCAGCTGGAAGCTGCATCTCAAAGATACTTGGGAGGATCTGAGTCTGGACCAATGTCACAGGGGTCAAGAGGGTAAGGGGGAAGAAGGGAGAGATGCTGACTGAGCTGATACGGAAAAGGGAAAGAGTTCCCAGAGACTCCTGCCAAGACGGTCTGTGGTTATATACCTGAAGGAAGTCCAGTGCTTTGGAGCAGCCTTTGGGAGGTTCCAGGGAACCTGCCACAGACCTAGATGTCTGATAGGTTTATGTCCTAAGCAGCCTCTGGACCTCCAAATGGTGCACAGCCCTTCGAGGAGACCAGAACTCCTGAAATTCAGGCAGCAGTAAGATATTTGAATAGTTCCTGCATCTCTCAGAAATGAAAACCACAGATCCAGACTGAACCACCCGTGAAGCATCTGTTTTCACACACAGGCCCATGTACGCAGACCACATCCTGCATTTCACTTGCTGGAATAAGCATCATTTCCTTCTTAGAAGCAAGCAGGGCCTCCTAGGCTGTCAGCAGTGATGAAAGGAATCAGACTGAATGGCGTGAGTGCCAGCCAGTCCCAGGCTGCCGTCCCGATGCAGCCTGTTACTGGAGCAGTCTTTATCATTCAGTACCAATAACCCTGGGCTGGAGACGGAGCTCCAAGACAGGCAGCCTCAGGCACAGATAGGGACAGCGCATCTGCGTGATGGCACTGAAGGCACCAAGATCCGACACCAATCCCGAGTGTGGGGGACCCACCTGATAGCATTTGGCAGACCATGCAGGTTATACAGGTATTTCATTGAGTATAGCTTTACATACTGGTGACGGGTCAAATTCTGACCCAAAGTGCCTCTTTTAAAACAAGTATTTTTTTCCAACTACATTTTTAACATTCATTTAGAAAGATTTTGAGTTCCAAATTATCTCTCTCCTTCCCTCACCACTCCCTCCCTAAGATGTTTGGCAATTTAATACAGGTTATGTGTATGCGATCGTGTAAAACATATTCCCATATGAGTCATGTTATGCAAGAAGAAACAGAGAAGAACCACAAACAGCGTGAAAAGTGCTTGCTCTGCGTTCAGACTCCCTCAATTCTTCCTCTGGATGTGAATAGCTTTTTCTATCATGAGCTTTTGGAATTGTCTAGATCACTGTATTGCTGAAAAGAGCTAATCAGTCATAACTGATCATCACACAGAGTCGTTAATAGCGTGCACAGTGTTCTCCTTGTTCTGCTCCCCTCACTCAACATCAGTTCATTTAAGTCTTTTCAGGTTTTTCTGAAACCTTTCTGCTCTTCATTTCTTATAGCACAATAGCATTCCATTACCTTCATATACCACAACTTGTTCAGTCATTCCCCAGTTAATAGGGATCCCCTCCATCTCCAATTCTTTGTCGCCACAAAAGGAACTGCTATAAATATTTTTGTACATGTAGGACCCTTTCCCTGTTTTTACGGTCTCTTTGGGAATACAGACCTAGGAGTGGTATTGCCAGATCAAAGGGTATCAGAGTTTTATAGCCTGTTGGACACAATCCCAAATTGCCCTCCAGAATGGTTAGATCAGTTTGCCTCTGCAACGGCAATGCATTAGTGTTCCAATTTTCCTACACCCCATCCAACATTTGTCATTTTCCCTTTTTGTCATATTAGTCAATCTGATAGGTGTGAGGTGGTACCTCAGAGGTGTTTTAATTTGCATTTGTCTAATCAATAGTGATTTAGAGCATTTTATATGACTAGAGATAGCTTTGATTTCTTCATCTGAAAACTGCCTTTTCATATCTTTTCACCATTTTTCAATTGAGAAATGGCTTCTATTTCTATAAATTTGACTCAGTTCTCTATATATCTGAGAGATGTGACCTTTATCAGACACACTTGCTGTAAAGATTGTTTCCCAGTTTTCTGCTTTATTTCTAATCTTATTGGCATCAATTTTGCTTGTGGAAAACCTTTTAAATTTAATATAATCACAATTGTCCATTTTATATTTCATAACGATCCCGATCTCTTCTTTGATCATAAATTCTTTCTATCTCCATAGATCTGACAGATAAACTATTCGTTGCTCTCCTAACTCGTTTATGGCATTGCCCTTTATGTCTAAATCATGTACCCATTTTGACTTTATCTTTGGTATACAGTGTAATATTTTGTTCTATATCTGCAATATTGTTTTTCAGTTTTTTGAGAAATTTTGGTCAAATAGTGACTTCTTATCTAGAGTCTTTGGGTATATCAAACACTAGATAACTATGGTAATTTACAACTGTATCTTGTGTACCTAATCTATTCCACTGATCCATCATACTATTTCTTAGCCAATACCAGATAGTTTTGATGGTTACCACCTTATAATTTTAGGTCTGGTAAGGCTAGGTCACCTTCCTTTGCATAACTCTGAATGTGAATGGGATGAGCTCTCCCATAAAATGGAAGCAGATAGCAGAGTGGATTAAATACCAGAATCCTACAATATGTTGTTTACAAAAAACACACTTGAAGCAGAGAGACACATAGAGTAAAGGGAAGGGGTTAGAGCAGAAGTCTTAAAAAAGACAGGGGTAGCAATCAGGATCTTAGACAAAGCAAAAATAGACCTAATTAAAAGAGATAAGAAAATAAACTGCATCTTGCTAAAAGGTGCCATGGACAATGAAGTAATATTAATACTAAATATATATGTCCCAAATGATAAAGTACCTAAATTCTTAAAGGAGAAGTTAAGTGAGTTACAGTAGTAAGTAGACAGCAAAGCCATACTATTGGGAGATTTCATCTTTCTCCTCTCAGAACTAGAAAAAATCTAACCACAAGATAAAAAGGAAAGAAGCTAAGGAGGTGCATAGGATTTTAGAAAAGTTAGAAATGACAGGCCTCTATACAAAACTGAAGGAAGATAGAAAAGAATATACTTTTTTTCCAGTGGTATATGGCACCTATACAAAAACTGATCATGTATTAGGCAGTGGTTCTCAACCTTCCTAATGCTGTGACCCTTTAATATTTGTATGTAGGCGTATCTGCATGTGGGTGGACCTGCCTGGAGATGGATAGAGGAGCAGAGTCTTGGTTCCTAAAACAATCAGAAATATGTGTTTTCCGATGGTCTTAGGTGACCCCTGTGAAGGGGTTGTTTAACCCCCAAAGGGGTTGCAACCCACAGGTTGAGAACCAATGTATTAGGGTATAAAAAACTCAAAATCAAATGTAGAAAGGCAAAAACATGAAATGCATCCTTTTCAGATCACAATGCAATACAATTACACTCAATAAAGGGCAGTGGAAAGATAGATCTAAAATTTATTGGAAATTAAATATTCTAAGCCTAAAGATTAAGTGGGTCAAAAAACAAATCAGAGATCATCCAGAAGAATATGACACCTGAACAAAAACCCTAAGCACTGTAATACAAGAAATAATTCAAAAGAGAACTTTTGAACACAGAAAATGAAATACCAGTTCAGAGGATTTATAGATAGGTTCCAGAAATAAAATACAAAGCTATAGATCCAAGACACACGATGGTTATCTTTAATAATGCAATTAAAATGACAACAAGTCCTACAAGTGACCAGGAGAAATAAGTTCAAATACAAAGAAAAAGAAATCCAAAAAGCAAAGCTAATTCTACATACACCATAAAACACAGGAGAAAACAGAATATTGCATTTTGAAGATCAGTGGCATTCAGGATACAACCCAGGGTTGCATACCCTGCAAAGCTGAGCTTAACCCTTAAAAAAAGATGGACATTCAGTAATAAAGAGGTGCTTGAAACATTCTTTGGAAAGAAGAAATTATGTGCTTCCCATACCCCAGGTAACAGAAATAAAGATGTGGTGGAGGAATGGAGTAGCCAAGGACAGCAAC
The DNA here is from genome assembly GCA_028646575.1 of Pseudocheirus occidentalis. NCBI lineage: Eukaryota > Metazoa > Chordata > Mammalia > Diprotodontia > Pseudocheiridae > Pseudocheirus > Pseudocheirus occidentalis. Next base: position 1,019,927 of record CM053597.1, read on the forward strand.
AGAATGACAAAAGAGAGACCAGTGAGGGACTGCTTTCTAAATGTACACAAGAACACAGGGGTGAAGATGGAGGTATCAGTAAGGAAGTGGGAGTGAGGTATTATAAACAAAATCTGGAGATACCTTGCCTACAGTTAAATTGATGTCTTGTGGGACTACATTACAAAATGGAAGGCTGAATTAAAAGACAAAAGGGTGAAGGGGGACAGAGGAGAATGTTTGATGTGTCCGGGTCAAATCAAGAGCTAGCATTGAGAAGAAGGTGACCTCTGAGGTTACTGAGGAAGAGAAAAAACTGAAGGGAGATTGGGAGGAAAAGAGGAAGAAAGAAAATGGAGGGAAACAGGGTCCTTCTTTTGGTGGTGAGAGGGATATAAGCACTGATGAATGCTTATATGGATGAAGAGAAGTATTTTGTGAAAGGAGATAGGAACCTTGTGCTGAGTCTTCTCTGAGGGATTCGTTACCTGAAAAGACAATTTATTCTACATTAGAAAAAGGAAAGTCCTAGGTGAGACTGGAACCTGGGGGAGTCAGAGGGCATGGACCCAGGGAGACTTTGAGGCAAATAGGGAAAGAAAGTAACCAGGGTAAAAGTACAGATCAGCGGTGGGCTATATAATCAGGGATGTAAAGGAGCAGAGGAGGACCCTACCATAAGGCAGTGCACTCTCTGTCACCTGCAGGAATTATCAGTGTTCTGACAGTGAGGCAAAGTAGAAAAAAAAATCTGAGGGGCAAGACCTACAAGGCAGTGCCTAGAGGGGAGAGCTCAAAATGGATATCTCAGAATTTTCGATTCCGTGAGGAATACAGAGACTAGACCGAGATCAAACAATCATGGGAGTCATGAATCAGACAATGAAAGTCTAGAATAGACAGAAAGAGAGGATGAACAATGAAAAAAAATGGGAAAATCCTCTCTGGAAAGGGGGGCCAGCAATGAAACAAACAAAAAACCCTAATGACTTGAAAAAAGTAGAAGAGGAGAGAAAGGAGGAATCTGTCCGATTAACTGAGAAGAAAAAAGGAGGGGAAAAATCAAATAAGCAGGTAAAGGCAGGAAAGAAAAAGGAACATGTAACTAAAACTCCAAAGGGAAAGGGGCAACAAATGGAACCAGGGGCAGGGGTGAAGGAAAGAGAGTTGATGGGAATAGGAACATCTTTTAAAAGATTAAGCTAACATAACTGAAGAGAGATAGTGTTGTGTTTTCAGTTGAAGAAGCAAAAATCATAGCTTGAAAAAAAAAGCATTATTAGAGACAAATGGAGGAATCTAACCTCTCAAAACTTTGCGTGTAAATGGATTTTTGAAAGTTCAATAAAACAAAAAAGGAAAGTCTGGATGAGAAAATAAATCCCTACAATCTGTTGCTAACAAGAAACAAATTTTAAAAGGACATAGACAAAGTAAAACTGAGGAAATTGAAATTATTATTATGGATCGAGTGAATCCCAACAATTAGACATTGCAATTATGCTATCTGATAAAGCAAAAACAAACATCCAAAAAGTGCAAAGAAGATAAACAACAAAACTGCATTGTTCTGAACATAACTATGGATGACAATACCAGAACCACACTCCAAACCCCTATAGCATTCAAATTCATAAAGGAAACATTAACTAAGCTACAAGAAGATATAGCTAATAACAAAACAGTGACAGGAGATTTCAATATTCCTCTCTCAGTTCTGGACAAGTCTAATGGAAAGAAAAGCAGAAGAGAAAATATGAAACTGAACAAATTGCTGGAGAAATTAGAGCTAAAAGACATGTAGTATTTTCTAAATGAATCGCAAAATAACATTACATATAAAGGCATACATACATATACACATACATACATGCACATAGACATATGTACACATATACATATATGCATACATACACATATGCATGTGCATATTCATATTCCTGCACACATAATAGTGTCACATGAATCTTTTCTAATAATTGACCATATATTAGGGCATAGAGAATTATAACAAGTGTAAAAAAAAAGGCAGAAATAGTAAATGTATCCTTTACAGATCATAATTCAATAAAAATAGCCATTGTTTCCGGGGCAACAAACAAAAGATATAGACCCAAATGGAGACTAAACAATGAAATCCTAAATAATGAAGAGATCGAAGAACAAATCACAGAAAGAATTAATAATTATGTGAAAGAAAAATGATCATGATGAAACAACATACCAAAATGTCTGGGATACAGCAAAGGTAATCCTCAGGGGGGAAAATCATAGCACTGCAAACATACATTAGCAAAATACAAAAAGAAAGGATTAATGAACTGAATATGCATTTAAAATGTTAGAAAGTCAGCCAACAAATAAACAAACTTAAAATAAGCATGAAGGAGAGGGTATTAAAATTTGGAGGAGAAGTAGATAAATTGGAAACAAAACATTCATAGAAATGATAAATAAAATAAAAGTTATTTTTTTGAAAAGACTAATAAAATTGATATACCTTTAGCTAATCTGATTAAAAAGAAAAGGACAAAAAAACCCAAATCAATAAATTAGCAAATAAGCAAGGTGAAATCACAACAAAATCAGAAAAAATAAAAACAATAATCAGATCGTATTATATATGGTTATATACTAAGAAAACTGAACACACAAAAGAAATAAAGGAATATCCTTAAAATATAAAATACCCAAACTATCAGAAGACCAAATAGCTATCTTAAGTTATCCAATCTCAAGGGAAAAATGACATAGATCTTGTTATGAAGGAACTGCCAAAAGAGGGAAGGGGGGAAGAGACTTCTGGACCTAATGAATTCACAGGAGAATTTATATCAAACTTGCAGAAAACAGTTAATATCTATACTTCACACATTACTCTTAAATAGAGAAAGAAAGCATTCCAGTAGAATCCTTTTATGAACCAAATATAGTCCTGATATCTAAACTAGGGAAAGATAAAACCCAGAAAGAAAATTATAGGTCAATATCATTCATGAATATTGACTCAGAAATTTTAAGCAAAATTTGACCAAGGAGACCACAGTGATTCATCTAAGAAATCATTCATTATAACCAAATAAATTAGTATCAGGGATGCAAAGATGCTTCAACATTAGGAAAATAACCAACACAATCATATTAAAAACAAAGACATCCAAAACCACATGATTATCTCAGTAGTTGCAGAAAAAAACCTTTGACAAAGTATAGCACTCATTTATGCTATTTTAAAAAAAAACCTTAAAAGTATAAGCATAGAGTGACGTTTTAAAATTTTCATTAAAAGCATCTATCTCAAGCCAGAAGCAAGTCTCACGTGCAAAGGGAATACACTAGAACATTTTAAAATAAAAGCAAGGATGACCACCCTCTCCACTTTTATTTAACGTAGTTCTGGAAATGCTAGCGATAGTATAATAAGTAATAAGACAAGCAAAACTAAAGGGACAAATGGAGGTAAAGAGAAGATAAAACTATCTATGTTGGCTGATGATATAATAATATACTGGGAAAATCCTGGGGGCTCAGTAAAGAAATCAATTGAGACCATCAATAGCTTCAGCAAAGTTTCAGGCTACAAAATAAATCCTCCAAAATCAGCCTCATTTCGATATAATAATAACAAAACACAAGAAATAATAATAGAAAGAAACTTAATTCCAAATAATGACAAATTGCATAAAATACCCAGAGATCATCCTTTCAAACACACAACACAATTACATAAATTCAATTAAGAAGTACTCCTCGAAGCAGCCAAGAACCATTTCAATAGGTGGGGAAATGTCCAGGGCCCCCGGCAAGGCCACCTCCCCCCTCCCCCCCCCTCCCCATGAGAAAACAACAGGAAGCCTCAAAGTTAATTGACACTTTTAGTGCCCTAGCAATGAAATTATCAAAGGGGTACTTTATAAAACTTGATAAAATAAGACCTAAAGAATCTAGGGAAATAACCAAGAGAAGCAGGGACGAAGGGGGAATAGCACTCCCAGACCCCAGACCTATTCTACCGCAGCAGTCATCAAAACCATCGGGCATTGGTTGAAAAATAGAGAGAGATCAACGGAACAGAAGGAACAAGGGAGAATCAGAAACAACAGAAATCAATAACCCAGTGTTTGATACGGTGGAAAATAGAAATTACCTTGCAAAAACTCCTTATTTGACTAAAAAAAAAGCTGGATGAACTGGAAAGCAGTCTGGCATAAATTAGCTTTAGTGAATACCTTATAGCACATTCCACAATCCATTCTAAATAGATAGGCAATTTTAATATTAATTTGTCAGACTATAAGAGAATTAGAAGGGAAATAGACCATACACCTCTCACACTCAGGGTAAGCAAGCAAGAGACAAAGGCAACTAGTGTTATTGAGTTGTGGCTGGCTCTTCATGACCCCATTCGGGGTTTTCTTGGCAGAAATACTGGAGTGGGTGCAATATCTTTCTCCAGTTCATTCTACAGATGAGGAACTGAACCAAACAGGGTGAAGTGACTTGTCCAGGGTCACACAGTCTGAGGCTGGATCTGAACTCATAAACATGAATCTTCCTGATTCCAAGCCCAAGCCTCTATCTGCTACACCACTGACTGCTCCGTAGGGGCAATTCCAAAAGATAAAATTGAGAACTGTTTACTCAAAACTGAAAAGTTTCTTCACAAACAACATTAATGCACCTGAGAGACTCACCAGCCTTGCCAGTAATTGGGGGTTTGTGTCCTGCCTATGTGGAGGGAGACCCTCAAGGTGCTGAGTCTGTAGCACTATGAGGACTCTTTGAATCCAGGAGCATCCTTGTCGATATTCCTCAATCACAATCAGTGATTTCTCGCTTGCTGCACCCAGACCTCTCCCAGGTGTGAGAAGCCTGCCAAGGGGGTTGTGGAAATAGAAATCATTCCCCAGTGGTTGAGTGGACAGAGAGCTAAGAAACTGGGGGTTCAAGGCCTTTCTCTTCTCTCAGCGTTCTGGCAACTCAACCACTAAGGTGCGAACATGGTCAGTCCCTACTCTGCTGACAAAGTCAGAGTTTCTAGCTCTGTGTACAAAATAAAGTGTTCTTTGTGCCAAATTAATTCATTTCTTTATTGCTTTTCTTGTGAGAAATGTATGGTGAACTCTAAAATGTGTTCCTTTTCACAGAGCCTGGGAGGTACCACTAGGGTTACTGAAAGCCAAAGGCTTGAGAATTAGGTTTGCGAACCCAATGGGAACTCCCTGAGTGAAACAACCAATAAAGCAGGCTTGTACAGTTATTACCCAGCCAAAAATCAGGGTCCTGAATTATCTGGGTTGGCTTTGGGAATTCCTAAATGGAACAGCACCATGCTGGTGCCCTGAAGCTGGACAGCCAATGCTCTCTGCTGCTTTCTCAGTTCATCAGTTTGATGGTGACTGGCATAAAAGATGACATCCTAGACTGGTGGCTAAGCCAACTGGCCAGGGTACCTTGCTGCTATGTAGGGCATTTCTAGCTGGACCAGGATCTTCCTCCTGAGATGACCTGGACCTGTCCCTGAACCTCCAGGCAGGGGACAGCTCCTTCAACCTCACCCTGACTCTTTGCTGGCCTGAATCCCTGGTGGAGTCCTCATTCCCATCTCCCTCAGCCTGACCTCTTTCCTGTCCTTAACATGCTCTGACCTTCTGTCATGAGATCCTGGCAAGCCCCATTCTCTCCTTATTCAGATTCCCTTTATCCCAAATGCCTCTACTTCCCATCCCTCCCCTTTTATTGTTCCTCCAGGAAATCCTGCCTCCTGGCCTTCATCTGCAGTAGAGTTTACTCTGTCTCCTCAATCCTTGCTGGGCCAGGAGAGGGCCTAGGGACACCCCTCCCTCCTCACTGACTCTCCCTCTACTGCTCCTCCTCTACTCCCCAGTGGAATGCCAGTCCCTGGAGAACAGGCATGGTTGTTTTTGTCTGTGTCCCCAGCACCTGGCTCCCAAGAAGTGTCCAAAAAAAGCTTTCAAGAGTCCCAGGGATCAATACCATGATCAACCATTACTGCAGAAGCCAGAGACTTAAGATTGCTGCCTCTTGTATCCCCAGGGCTCAGCACACAGTAGGCATTTAATGAATGGCTTTCTGGCTAACAGAACAACTGCCTCCTTGAAGAGAGGTGTAGGTGCAGAGTGAAGGATTTTGACAGGGCCATGAAACAATTTGTTTTGCTTGAGCTTGAAAATTTGTTATGAGGGCTTGGTTTTTCTTTTTTTCCATTAAGGTGGTGGGAGGTAGGAGAGGGAGAAAATAGATTTTGGTTCATTAAAAAAATAATTAACAAATAAAGAAATGCTTATTGAATGAATAGCTCTGTCTATACCTTTCTACCTCCATCTAACTCCTGGTGGCTCCTAGCAGCCCCCAAGCCATTCTTAGGGATACATGTGCCTGTATCTACAAGTATAGTCTCTTCACCTAACCCCTGCCCCTCACCTTCACCTTTCACAGGGCTATTCCCTCAAACATCCTGTCTCCTCTCCTCTATGACCTCCAGCTCTTCTCCAGCTCAGTCCTACTCAAAGTCAAACCTTTGATCTCATCTCACCCATAACTCCTCTCCTTCCATCTTTGGGACTCAACAGTTCCTCTGTCTGCCCATCACCTGCCAGTTCTCCCTTTATCTTTCTCCCTGAACCTTCCTCATGCCTCTTAGCTCTAGCCTTCATCTTCACTGCCATACTGAGTCCCCACACTCCTCTCTGCTCTTCCAAACCATCTCTTCTTCACTAGCACCTCTTTCCTCCCTTTATAGTCTGGAGTTTATAATTAACTGGCCTGTTTCTGCTCTGCCTGCTGCCCCTCCATTCCTGAGCCCCCTGGGCCACATTGCTGCTCATCCCAGCTCTGGTTTTTCCTCAGTATCTGCCATCTCTGTCCCTCCTGAGCCATGTTTGGAGCTACACAACTGGACCAGCTGGGTCTATCACAAATGTATCCTCCCTAATCTTATCCAACATCTCAAGCTTTCTGTCTTCCCTGACTCATCCTATCATGTTTCATAGATTGGCTGTTCCAAACATTCATTGCTTTCTTCTGGGCTCCTTTAGCACCCCTCCCCTCCCTATCAGCAGAGGTTCTCCCCTTCTGCTTGGCAGAGAAGATAGAAGCCACTCACCGTGAACTCCTTCTTCATCCTTCCTTGCCTCATCTGTGGAAAGGAAGGAGTTGGACCGCTTCCTTCTGTGGGATAGAAGGAAAAGGAAGGAAAGTCAAGCCTAGGTCCAGGGTGTGTGCCCACAATGCACAGGCCATGTGTGATCCCAGCCCCGCTGTGCATAGGTGCACGTATGTGTGTGCATGCGTGTGTGCACATGTGTATGCATGCACATGCACACGCAGAGGTATTTATGAGTGTGGGGAATGTATGTTGATACATGTATATGCATATAATATATGTGCATGTGGGGCTACAAGCATGCGTGTGGGTGTAGTGTACTTGTGGGATATCAGTATGTGTGTGCGTGTGTGTATGTGAGACACCTACTACCCATCCTCCCGGTCCTTTGACAGCCTTCTTCCTCCAAATGTTCCAATGACCCTCAGCACCCTCCTTCTTTTGAATCATTCCTGCAGAATCTGGTGCTTAAAACATGGAGAAGGAGCTGAAGGGCACAACGTAGGAAGGAGAGTGGAGCTAGAGAGGTAGGAAATGATCTAATTCACTAGAAAATTACTACCCTCCACAAGGTGTGCATTTTAATTAAAGAAGCCTGCACCCAGGACCAGGGGCTCACACCCTGGACTCAGGGGAGCTCCTGAAACAAGAGAGACGACACCTTTACAGCCATCACAAAGCTAGTTTCAACTTGAGCCTGGAATCTTTGGCCCAGGGCCAATCCAAGCACCAACAGTGTGGGTCTCCTTCTCCCAAGCACCAGATATTGGCAGGCAGCAGGCATGGCACAAAGGGATCCAAAGGAAAGGGAAGGCACAATCACCTTTGACTGGCACAAAGCCATGGCAGCATACCTGGAGCCCCTGTTTTCCAACATTTATCTCTGTCCAGGAGGAAGATGGTCAGAGAAAGCTTACCAGCCCAATTCAGCACAGAAACTGAACAATGGACAAATGTTCCCAAACCTAATGTGTTTTTACTAAGTGAAAGTCTTTCTATAATTTCTTAACATCAGATTCTCATGCCCCACCACCACCCCTGCCTTTTTAAAGCCCTATGCTCTCTATGTCTGGGCTCCATGCAAAAGTATTGTCATAATATAAATTATTAGTACTATATTTGAAGAGGAGCCTCCTGATTTTTATTTCCCATACTTAAATGCACATTCAGTCTTCTGCTGCTTAATGTAATGAAACATAACTCATAGCCACGAAACACCTCTCATAGCCATGGGGAGGAAAGCAGATGCTTAAGCAAACAAGGAAGAGTTTTTCTACCAACAAAGTTAACGCATCTAGAATAATAAGGGAAGTGGCTGAGTGGGAGAAAATATTTTTAATGAAATTTCTTGGATAAGGGCTTGGTATCCAAGATATATAAACAATAAACAGAATTCTATAAGACCAAAAATAATTTTCAAATAAATAAGTGGCTAAAGGACATTTAAAAAAAATAACCTCTCAAAGGAACAATAGCAAACTACTAACCACCACATGAAAGGATCACTAATGATAAGAGAAATATAAATTTAAAGTTTCACCTCATACCCAGCAAATTGCAAAAATGGGGATCATCAGTGTTGAACAGAGCTGTGACAAGATAAGCATATTAACGCATCATTGGGGGAGCTATGAATTAGCACAAATATTTTGGAAAGCAATTTGGAATTATGTAAATAAAGTAACTAATACATCCATACCCACTGATCTAGAGATTCTGCTACTAGGCAAATGCCCCAAGAGTGTCACCGACAAAAAGAAAGCTCCGTATGTCCCCCAAAATTTTGTAGTAGCATTTTTTTGTTGTGATAGCAAGGAACTGTCCATCAAATGAGTAATGGCTAAGGAGACCATAATACATGGATGTGCTGGAATACTATTGAGTTGTAATAAATGTGAATGTTATGAAGACAGAGAAGTCTGAGAAGCTTTACATTAACTGATGCAAAGTGGTGTAATGGAAAGAACCAGCCAAAAGTTAATGTTGTAAAACTATTAAGAACAAGTCTGCACCCAAAGAATAGGCATGGAGAGTGGATGCCCAATCAACTTCTTTGCAGAGGTGGAAGATCTACAAGAATGGAACCCTGCATTTCTCTTCAGGTTTTTCAGTGTGTTGATAGATTTTGCTGATTTTTCTCTTCTTTTCCTTTTTAAAAATAATTTGTTATATGGGAAGGCTCTCTGGAAGAGAAGAGGGGAAAGGAATCCTAACCTTAATTTTGAGGATGGAAATGAAGTCTTTCAATTAAAATGTATTGGGGTAAAAGAGAAACATCTAGCTAGCAAGCTGGCTACCTGCCATCTTTCTAATAATGCGGTGCAGTGAGACTACAACAAAGACAAGAGTGTGAGGAGAGGTGAGAGGAGACACTGAAAGAGGAGGAGATTCTTCAGATGCAAAGGAGACTCCAGAAAGTCCGAGTCTCCTTCAGCTCAATGACACGTGAGGGGGCCTGGGAAACATACACTTTGCTTCTAGGGAACAGGTTGCATTCTTACATTGACATTTGGCCCAAGACATAGACATACCAAAGATCTTGACCGAGCCTATGACCTCTAACAGAAGCATGACTGGATGAATTGGGGCTGATCCCCTTCAGCCACAGAAGAGCGTGAGACCCAGAAGTTGGGCATACTGTCAGACTGGAAAAACTAGAGCTCTCTTACCTCTTGCCTGGAGGTGACAAGCAGAGGTGATAAAGCAAAGAAGAAAGAGAGGCTTCTGCCAGGTATTGGTGAAAGGTTGTTGGCCTGTCTAAAACGGCATGGGAGATCTCCAACTCAAAGGAGAATGGTCACAATCCAGCCAAAGGGCGTGAAATGTCTACCACCCATCTCGGGCCCTGGCTTGAGGAGGAAGACAAGGCCAGGGAATGCAAAGGACTGACTCATCCAACAGAAACCCTGAACCCTGACAAATTGAGGGCAGTAGAGTGGCCTGCTGGCTCAGCCCAACAGCAGTAGGACCAGGTGAGTTCAGCAATGCATGAATCTACTTAACTCCAGACATCTGCAAAGTGATCCATGGAGTGAAACACCCCTTCCCCAGGAGGAGTCAGAGCAGCTGAGCCATTACTAACCCTGAACCAATGCTCCAAGGATGGATTAGTGCACCGTTTACATTAAGCTTCACAGTGAGCTCAGGGAGCACTCACCAGAGAAAGGAAAGGCAAAGAAATCCTCCAGTTCCAGAGCTGGGAGTTGTTTTGGCCATGACTGGCCACATATATTCCCTATACATGTGTCTTCCCAACATTGGACTTAAAATTTCTTCTCTCAATAAGATATTCAGGCAAAGGGCTACAGAAATCCATCTTGCCCTACAAGGAAATAAGGGTAATTAAGGAGGGATATGGTAGAGAAGAGAGGGCAGACTGGGGCAAGAGGTAATCAGTATGCCTGCCATCTTGAGGTGAGGGGTAGGGGAGAGATGGGGAGAAAATTTGGAACATGAAATCTTGTGGAAAAAAATTTCTTCTCTCACCCACCTTCACCGTGGAATATGTATTTGTGGGAGAGGGCAATGCAGTTTAGGAGAGAATGCTTTGTAACTATTATACCTGCCAAGCCATTTGAATAAATACCTTTGCTAAAGCATTGACTCTAGTGGCTAGTTAGTGAAGGTGATGCTCCTTCATCCATGAGGGGTTCATCATCACTTAGGGTTAGATGGATATCCACATACAGGGCTAGCCTAGAAACCGGAAAGTGGCAGCAGCAGTTGCTATGGGAATAGGTGCGCTCATGCCAGAGAAGTTGGGGAGGGAGCCTAAGGAGTGACGCCCTCTCTATATGCAGTGCGGTGCTGACTTGGGCTCTTACTGACAGGAGAGAGTCAGTTGTCAAATGTTCAAGGTCAGCACTTATCCCTCATAAATTGTAAAATCATACAGATCAGAGCTTGACTTATTACTTGTTGGTTGTCCAACCAACAAATGAAGAAAGCGTTAATAATGAGGCACAATGGAAAAGTATGTCATGTGCATGTCGATGTTTCTGGGGAGCTTCTTGTCAAACCCTCTCCAGGGCACATACCACTGCATGTGTGAACACAGAACTTCTTCAACATGTCCCATGTGCCTAGTGCTAGGACACAAATAAACTGACAAGGCAATCTTTCTCCTCAAGGACCTTACAGGAGTCAAAGCCACCCATAGAGAGGAGGCAGTGTGGTTTGGGGGACTTCCTGGAGGTGGCAAATGCAACCTCAGGGAGCCCGATTGGCCTGCCCTTCCCCAGCACAGAGGCAATGTTGATTTTTTTATGCTAAGGTAGAGGGGGGACATTCAGGGCAGATAGCAAAAAAGATACCCAAGTAGATGGCTGGAAGCGTGGTATGGTGACTAAACACTGGCTGGAAAGAAGAGGCTCCTGAAGGTTGGGCATGTTGTTGTCCAGTCATTTCAAACTTTTCTTGGACCCATTTGGGTCATATTGGAGGGGTTTTCCATTTCCTTCTGATTTTATAGACGAGTTGTGGGAGCTCAGGGAGCACTCACTGATTTTATAGATGAGGAAACAGAGACAAACAGGTTAAGTGACTTGACCAGGGTCACACAGCTACTTAAGTATTTAACTGGATTTGAACTCAGTAAGATGAGTCTTCTTGACTCCAGGCTGGGTGCTCTATGCACTCTGGCACCTTCAAACTGCCCCAAAGTTGGGCATATTGGCTGACAAATTGGTTCAGCTTAGCCCCAGAGCAGAATGACCAAAATTTGTCTATATTTACACTTGCATTTTGATATAACAACTACCTGACTAAACCCTATTAAGTGGTTCTATGAGAGCTAGTTATCATTAGCAGAACCTAAGTCCTTTCTGTGTGGATATGCCATGAAGTGTGATGCTTGTGTTATGTTGTATATGCAAATTCTCAGCATGGCAGGGCTCCCCTACAGCCCACATCAGAACTCTTTTGGAGAAAGCTAACTCTTTGGGGATGGTTTTCTCCTTGAACCTATCAGCTCTTCCTGAAGTGTTATTTAGCAGGAGGAGTCACAGGTCAAAGGATCCTGCACTCAGTGAGGGTTAGGGGTCATGCAGTCCTAGTCCTTCCTTTTACAGAAGAAATTGAGACATAGAATGGGTAGGGGATGGCTTCTCCAAAGTTACTCAGGAAGCAACTGGAAGATGTAGAACTGAAAGACAGGTTCTAGAGCCCCCAAGGCAGCACTCTCCAGATCTCCCAGGAGCTCCCCAGCTCTCTCAGGCGCTCTCCAGATCTCCCAGACTTTCTCCAAATTTCCCAGGCTGCCTCCAGATCTCCCACTCTCCAGATCTCAAGCTCTCTACTGCACCACCTTCTCTCCCTCCCTAGTCCAATTGGAATTTGGCCAAGAGGACCTTGGCTCCTTCCAGTCTTCCATTCTCTGAGCAGACTCAAATGTAGTATTTTCCTCAGACAGGCTTCAAGGGCACAAGAAATGTGGAAATGAGGGAGAGGTGCTTGATTTTTTCAGGCAGTCAGATTTCTAGGGGGTAAAGACAGGTCAGAACCTGGGAAGTCCCAGAAGTTCAAAAGAGGAAATAGGCTCCCAAGAGAAGACCAAGGGACAGTTTCCACTTTACTTCCTGGAGTTGAAAAACCTGAAGTCTATGAAGGGGTCTGGAGGAAAGAGAGATTTATAGAGAAGTATGTGTCAGCCTGTGGCCTGAGATTCTGTCCAATTTGCTAATCCTAACCCTACCTGAGGCCACAGGCCAGGGCCAAAGTGGGTGAACAAGAGGGCATTTGATTCCCTGTGGGTAAAGCCTATGGGGAAAGGAAGCAGCAGGGTCTGAAGTACCCCGATTTTTTCTTGGGGGTGGATAGATGGGAATGGGGTGGGGAGGCATTGATTCTCACTTCCAGATTTCCACATGATTTGGCTTCTGCTTTCTCCTAAATGACAACAGATTGTAGTTGGGGCCTGGAGGCCTGGGGGGGTGGGGGGAAGAGGAATGTGGCATATGCACTTGGGCCTAGGGCCTGAGGTCTTGTGCCTGGGGGTCAGAGGAGGCTACATGACTCCATTAAAAGGCCTCTAAAGCCTGTCAAGCTTTGGTTAACTGGAGCTCTGTCATTTTTGTGGAGGACTTCCAGGTCCCTTACAAGGTTCAAAGGTTGAACCTGGCCCTGGGAATTAGCTGACACCCCCCCCCCCTTACACAGAGAGACTCCATCACCTCTCCCCACCCAATTTCATCAGCACAAAGCATAGCTACCTAGACTTCAAATGGAACAGGTCCTTCTTCCCCTCCTCCAGCTGTGCCCTCCCCTGTGAACACTTAAAACTCACACACTCCTACTACCCCCCACCCTAGTCACCCTGGACTCTGGCCTCCCCTCTCCTTTTGAACTGGTTCCTAATAAGAGGGTCTTTCTCTGGAGCCTCTCCCTTCTAGGCTAGGGTCAGGGTGGTAGAGGCTTCAGGAAGGGGAAGAGGAAGGCAGGATTAAGTCCAGAAGAAGTGTTGGGGAGAAATGAGACCCAGTTTCGGGAGCCCATACACTTTCATGACCAGGTCTGCCAGTGCGTCTCCTCCACAGCCTGGTTGGCCCAGCTGGAAATCAGTGTCCCTATGGGGCCATACATTCCTCTTCCCCAGCACCTGGTGAATTAGGGGGAATGGGCAAGGCTAGATGGCCCGGGGTCAGACTAGCCTCTGACCTCTGAACAAAATGAAGTGTTGGGTGGCTCAGTGGCCTGGGCCCTCCACCTACCCACCTCACTGTTTGCACATATACTCACACATAAGCACACACATTGAAACCTGTCCCCTTCCCCAGTAATCTTTGGTCCTTGCAAAAAGTCAAAAGGGCAGGACAGGCAGCAAACTGGGAGCTCCACACTGCCAGATTGGCCAGGAGGCAGTCGTGCGTGTGAGGGGGAAGGATTCAGGGGTTCCCCACCAAACCTCTCCTAGCTGTTGCCCATCCTCAGCTCTGCACCAGCTTTTCTTCCCTCTTCCCTCCTCAGGCCATGCAGTCTTAGCCTGTGCAGAAATCATCCCAATTCATCAGAACTGAGAGATGTGTTACAAGAAGTGAGAGTTGTGTGTCCGTCCAGCTGCATACATGGGGGTAAGGGAGGGGAGAGGTATGACGGGTGGGCACCTCTCTTGTTCTTGTCAGCAGAGATCTCAATAATGGGGCCATCAGGTGAAAGTCCTTGCTTCAGCCTTTGAAGGGCCAGAACAAATCGGGACCAGATGCCCGGGCCGCCCGGCAGAGGCGCTTCACTCCCCGAGTTGCAACTGCTCCGGGCCAGGAGCCATTTTACAATGCTGCTCAGTATGGGGTATGAGAACTGGGCCCCGAAATGCCAGGGCCCTGACCACGGTGCGTATGTAAGATTAAGGCCCAGTAGCTTCCCAAGGAGGCTGTTTGAGGGAATACACAGAGCAAGCCTCGGGAGTGGACTCCCTTTATAACTCTGCTCCTTTGTGGGGGGTTGGGGGAAGGTGATGGCTACTTGGCTGGGGCAGCATTCAAACTGAAGAGGAACACAGGAAAAGTTATCCAAGGAAAACTGTGACTGGGGCTTCAGAGCTAAAATGGTCAAGGTGTTTTTTACTGGCTTTGTAGACACCAGTCGATGCTAGTGCCTAGGAAAAGGAGAGCACAAGGTGAAAACTTGCCCTCCTGGCTCTTTCCAAACACTGTAGTCTCATTTGGGGGCCGAACTCAGCACGGTTCTCCTAGGAGAGCCTAAGCAAAAGAGAGCCTGGCAGGACTTACCTGCCCTCTGGGCACTGCCCCAATGTTCTCTCTCTCAATGTTCTCTTTCCCTCTTCCTGTCCTTCCCTCCCTCTCTGCATCTCTCTCTGTCTCTGTCTTGGCCTCTGTGTGTGTGTGTGTGTGTGTGTGTTTACGAACACCAACAAGCTGCCTTCATGCACCAGGAACCAAGACAGGGAGAAGTATTCTTCTTTTCAGTTGTTGAGCATCGAATAAATCTTCCCTCACCTCACAACCTTCCCAGATAGTCCCTACTCCGAGAAACAAGAGAAAAGGAAAAAAATGAGAAGAAAAGAGACAGAGACAGAGAGAAAAAGACAGAGACACAGAGAAACAGAAAGAGGGAGAGAGAGACAGAGACAGAATCAGAGACAGAAACAGAGACAGAGAGAAACAGACAGAGAGAGAGACAAACAGAGGGGGGGAGAAGGAGAGGGAGGGAGAGGTGGGAGAGAGAGAAGGGGTGAGAGAAAAAAGGAAAGAAGGGAGGGAAAGGGAAAGAAAGGACAAACGAAAGCAAGAGGGAAGGAGAGAAGGAAGAGACAAGGGGAAGAAGGAGGGAAAGAAGGGGGAGGACTGGAGCCCGGCTTCCTCTCATTTGTTTATTACCAGCTTCTCCCCCTCTCTGCAAATCCATTTGAATAGCTTTCAAGCCGGAAAATGGAGCCGGGCTCCTGCCCCCTATTTCGGCGGCGGCCGCGTCCTGGCAACAACGCAATTTTCTATCATCAAGGATAAATGGCATCGAACAGAACATTCTGATAAAAAAGAAAAAAAAAAAACCTCTGCAGCCGGAGGAGCTCGCCGTGATTGCTGGCCTTCCTGTCTGTCATCCCTTTACAAAATCCGCTGCTCAGCCCTGAGCCGCTGCTGTCAGGGCTAATGATGTCTCTTCTAGAGGGGGCGCCTGGGAGGGAGGGACGGGGAGGGGGAACAGGGCGGAGGAGGGAGGCCTGGGGCTGAGGGGGGGGCGGTGCGCCCAGCTTAGCACACAATGGGCCCCTTTGGGAAACACGGCGCTGCTGGGAATATGGCAACTATCTTTGTTTGCCTCCCTTCGAATGAAGCCAAGCCCAGAAGTTGGGACACAGGATGGGGGTTGGGAGTGGGGAGGCAGAGCAAGGAGATGCCCTGGCTCTCTTTGATCATGGTGCAAAAGACAGAGGGAGAGGAGAGCTAGGGGGCCTTAGAGAACCAGTCTGTTGCTTTCAACTGTCCAACTGGGAAGGAGCAGGAAGAGAGTGAGCCAGAGAAAAGCTGGGTTACCTTGTGAATGCACTAGTGTGTGTGTGTGTGTGTGTGTGTGTGTGTGTTTTAAGGTAGGGTTAGTCTCCATCTCGGAGGTTCAAGGTGGCAAGGTCCACACCCAGTCCAGTTCCCACGCCCAGGGGACCCACAGATGTCCAGAGGCGTCCCTCTCTCTGGGTCCTCTCCAGGAGTCTCCAGGTTGAAGTTCTAGGAACTTTTGTGCTTTCATGACTGGTTTTCTCCAGGTCTGGTGTTGCCCACTACTGGAAAGAGGCTGAGATTGGAGCTGGAAGGGAACAACTCACCAGGAACTTTCTCCTTCAGAAAAAAAGAGAATCAGGGAAAGAGGGAGAAGGAAATTATGGAAAGAAGGCTGTCTTTTTAAATGAGAGCACCTGGAGGGGAGTGGGAGAAGGATGGAGCTCCCAGGGCTTGGGAAAAGCCTAGACCTGTCACTCTAGGACCAAGTTTGGGTCCAGGAAGTCAGGGAGGATTAGAGTTGGCAGGGAGAGAAAGGAAGAGGCATCCCAAAGAGCCATTGGGCAGCTCCCTACAGCCTTGCCAGGGGCCAAACAAGCACAACTGCATAGGACAAACCTCTTATTGTAGGTAGAAATTCATCTACCTACAGCCAGCCCTGCCCCCTCCCACACACATATTGAAGGTGACTGTGATAGTCCCCAAGAGCAGGCCAGACATATTTACAATGCTCACCCCCCCCCTCCACACACACCCAAGACTAGGAGAAAGCCAGTACTAGAATCAGAGGCCTCTAGCAGGGTTCCAGGGCCAGGGCCCTACATCCAGCTCACCTCCAAAACCACATAGCAGGCACACACACAACCCCTCCTCCTTCTTCCCTTTACAGTCCTCTCAGTTAAAAGACAATTCTCTATCAATGGTAGCTTCCAATACCACCAAATAGGATTTTCGCAAGAAAGAGCATTTGTTGAATCAACAGGCATCCTCAGGGAAGAACCAGAGGTCTTTCTTTGCAAAACTATAACTTCCAGAATTCACCAAGAAGGGAGACTGGAGGAGTAGGGTTCAATGTCTAACTGGAATCTGAACTTCCCTGCCTACTCTGCTCCAGACATATTCCTCAACTCTAGGGATGCAAAGACAAAGGGGAAAGGGAGAGAAAGTTGATGTAGCCAAACAGCCCAGCTTGGAGGGGGGAGCTAGGGGAAAGAGAGGTGCCATGGATTCAGGTAAAGTTATGGAAGGAAGTACCCACTACCACCTGGGGTGTTGGTGGCAGGAAGGAGGTGGTACCTTAGCTGAACCACCCTTAGCAGCTTTGGGGCAGCCCAAGAGCCTCCAAAAGAGGTCAGTGCAAGGGCCCTAAGACAGGAATGGAATGTACCATATGGTGAAGAGCTAGCAAACCAGTATGGCCAAACCCAGGCCTGGCCTTCATGTGATTTACAGTGGTTTAGAGAGGTGAGAAAAATGGTTCCTGATGTAAGCAAACAGACCCATACTCTACTTTGACCATGGCTTCCTTTGGATTTCCTGAAGAGGAAAGTGACCAGTATATATTGGGAGAGAGAAGTCACAAGAAGCACCCCCCCTCCAGTAATTGGAGGTGCCCAAGTAGACCTGGCTTCCAAGATCATTCCTAAGGTAGTGTGCCCGGTTTCAGCCCAACCTGCTTTCCTGGACTCCTCTGTGAGCCTAATGATGAGCCTCTGAGAAGTCAGGTTGAGAGGTCCCTTTGTACCTCCCTGAAATAGGGATACATGTGGAGTAGCAACAGACCAGATTTTCAGAAAATAACATCCCATGGTAGGAAATAAGAAACAGAAAATTTCCTCTGGAAATTAGGGGCCTTAGAAGTGATCTTCTCTCCTTTTTATACCTGGCCCTATGTAAAACAACTTGCTGTCTGCCAAGAACCTGGATCGATAGAAACCCCAGCTCCACCACTTGCTAGCTGTGGAGCCTTAGAAACCTCCATCCCTCCTGTTGTACTGAATGTAAGAGGTGTGTTGTCATGAAGAGGGCTGGCAGAGCTCGAGGTCTATTCCAGCTCTATAAGCTCCTGAAGAAGGCCCACAGATCTAAAATGGGGGAGGGGATAGCTTGTCCTCCCACCCCAAAGATGTGTGCAATTTGACCATGAAAAGAGAGACTAGACTTGCAAGAGAGCAAGTTTAGGAAACACAAGAGAAAGAAGTGTATTCTCTTGCTGCCTTGATCCAACTAACCCAGGTCTTAATGACAAGTGAGACAAGTCAAGCATTCCCAGAGTAGTTTGTGGTCTCTGAGGAATTTCATTGCAGTTTCCGTTGCCCCCACCCCCAAGAGCTACCAGAGGGACATCCAGTCAGGTTATTTGGTCTCCTATTGGGGGTGAGGGTGGAGAGTTCAAAATCCCCTCCTTCCACAAAGAAGCAGTGTACTTGGGATTATTTTGGGGAAACCATTTTTGACTGCAACCTCTGGCCCAGAGAAGTGGAGAAATAGGTGCTGGGCCAAGGTCAAAACCCTAGGCCTCAGGCAAACACCGAGCACAGTGGACTGAGAGCAGAGGAATCTTGCTTCCCACCCCACTTAGGCCCTGGTGCAGCAGTACCTGGCCAGGCCATGGGGTTAAGGAACAGCCCTCATTTCTTTGGGCTCACAGATTTAGAGAGAAGCAACTGCAGGCAGACAAAAGCTGCCTGTCCTCTGCAGGAGGTGGTGGTGGGGTCTTCCTTGGCCTTAGCGTGGGCACAGATCGCTGAGGCAGAGGGTGGGATTTAGAGGGAATGGAGAAGAGCAGGGAGGAGGGTGGAGTGGGGCATCCAGTCAAAGCAGAACTGTCTGTCGAGCCTCGATAGAGGCTGCTGTAAATATACCGGCGAGCTGCCCGGAATGAATTAGCCTGTCACCATCAGTCTGCCCACGGACCAGAAGACACTCGGGCCAACAGCTATGCCCGCGTTCTGGAATCGGTGGGCTCCTCCTAGGTGTGTGAGTGTGTGGGGGGGGTTTCTATGGGGAGGGGACTTCCATTGTTTCTTGACTTATGCAGATTCGCCTGACCGCTCCAGGAAGGCTGGTCAGGGCAGGGAACTTGGAAGACTGAACACTAAATAGGTTAGGAACCCCAAAGACAGAGTCCAGGGAAGAATGGAGTTGTAGTCCTGTTTTCCAATATGCCCTCCCACCCCCCTTCTCTTTTCCTTTTGGACTATCTATAGTCTCCCTAGATGACCATCTTTCTGAAACCCGGGCTGTAGCCAGGACCAGAGTCCAAGTCATTGGACTGGGACGGGGATGACTGACCTGACCCATGGAGGGGGCGGCCCCTAGGGCCTCGGCCCAGCCTCGGGCTGGCATCATTGTGCTCTGGTCCCCTGACTCGAGGGCAGGGAGAGAGGGAGCCACAGCAGACTGGGGCAGAGGCCGTGTCTCCCCCTAGAGCTGGAGAAAAGTTGCCTTGGCGAAAAGGGACAGTCGAAAAAACCTTACTCTGAAAGTCAGATTGCCACGTTTTCAACATTCACCACAGGAAACTCTACTTGGGGGAGGGGGCTGCTCATGGCCCAGTTCAGAACTCTCAGAGGCAGCTGAAATTCGGTTCTTGGAAAGTAAGACACAGGTTACTAGAGCTAAAGACCCAAGGAGGGAGTGGTGCCGCTGGGCCATCTCAGGTCCCGAAGGAGGAAAGGTGCCTCTGCGCAGGCGGGAGGTCCCCAGCTGCTGAGACCCGGAGCACTCTTCACTAAAAGACAAGTTCACCGAGAAAGCTTTGTTTCGTATTGTCTCCCTGCCCCAGCCACGAGTTAGCTTCTTTTTCCTTGGCCTCTTGAGGAGCAGAAATCTCAGAGCATCGCCCAGCCGTCCCTTCTCTTTTGCTCCTCCAGACAGAGGAGAGGCGGGATGCAGAGGGGATGGAGGAGTGTGCGTGCGTGTGATAGAGAGAGAGTGCGCCCGCACGTGTGTGTAAGAGACAACAGAAGGACAGACAACCCGGCGGAGAGACAGGCCCAGGCACATAGACACAGAGTCAAAGAAAGCATCCGAAGCCGAGATCGAGATAGATAGATGCTGGCCTGGCCCTTGGGACCTTAGGAAATGAGAGGCGAGGAACTGGGCAGTCCTGACAACCACTTTGGCGGCCCTAGCCCCGCTGGAAGCCTGCCTGCCGGGCTCAGCCGAACAAGTGCACGTTATTCAAAGGTCCCCAAAACCTCCCTTTGCTGGCAGAGTGAGTCCCAGAAATACTGCACCACACAAGCTGAGTGAGGAAGGAGTGCCTGGGCCCGAGGTGCCTCCTATCCCCCCGTAGTTTCTGCCGCGCTCATCCCAGATTTCAATGCCCTGGACTTTGTGGGAGGAGAGCTCCTTTTTTATTCCTAATCAATTCTGAGCTTAGCGTCTGAGTAATAATATTCTCTTCCCAATGACTCACGCAGACTTTCTCCCGGATACCCCAAAGACCAAGTGTGTGCCCCGGACGGGGAGAAGAACAGGGAGTACCGAGACAAGCAACACCCTTAAAATATATTCCTTACAACTGGGACTAGTGCGACCTGAGAAGGAGGACGGAAATTATTTCACTAGACACCCTTCCAGGAAAGGGACAGCAGCCCCCTCGTTTTCTGCGCAGAGGGAGACAAGGCGCAAAATCCTTGCTCTGCCCTAGAAGGTAGGGGCGCTGCTCCCTGCTAGGGCAGAGGACCGACATCTAGGGCGCTGGCCCACCAAAGGCGAAAGAGAAAAAGAAGGGGCTGCCGCGGCGGGAGCTCGGTCCTCCCCGGCCCCAGTTCAGGCCTGTCTGCCCTGGCCTCAAGCTGGTGAAACTCCTCTGGCCCGACACGAGTGTGCTGGGTTCTCTCCGATCCTCACCTTTCTTCTCTCTCTCTCTTTCTCCTTTTTTCGTCTGTTTCTCTTCTTAACCGTTTATTTAGCATAGAGGTTAAGAGTAACTGAGCTGCTTATCGTACAAAGGTGAAAGATGATGAACTAGAAAGTCAAGGAAGAAAGGGAAGAAGGGAGAGAGGAAAGGAAGAAAGGAAGGAAGGAAGGAAGGAAGGAAGGAAGGAAGGAAGGAAGGAAGGAAGGAAGGAAGGAAGGAAGGAAGGGGAGGAGGGACCCGGTAGCAGTCAGACTATTTCTGTGACCTCAGACTCCGAGATGGCAAAAGGCTCTCAGCACATCACCGCCGCCTTAAACTTCTTCCGTGAGTCACGGGGTCCAGTCAACGAGATCTCTACGCGTTGCGGTTTCTCTAGCTGTGAATGCTTGCCGACAGTCTGGTGCCCTGTGAGCCCAGTATGGTTCGGCGGCCCCTCTAGAAATAGGCCCAGGAGAAAACAATAGCCTTCCTACCCTTACCCCATTTTGAACTCCAGGGAAGGTGGGGGGGGGGGACGTGGAGAAGGGGAGCTGACCCGCAGCCCGGGCCCAGTCTCCTGGAGACAAGCGCTCCAACAGCCACTTCAAGTGGGTCGCGCTTTCCAAAGGGGAAGGGGCGGCGAGGGTGAGAAAAGTGGCGGGGTGAGGGGTGGGGCAGGTTAGGGCGCACAATTTTCCTCATGCCTGTCTGATTGTCTCCGTATCTGTCACCCCATGGACCCTCCAGACAGGCCGCCAGCCAACGGAGAAACACAAAACAGTGGAAAATTGCTTCAAGATCTCGATCTCTGCTCCCCCACCCCCACCCACGCCTTCTCTAGCTCACCTTCTCTTTTCCTTGCCTACCCCAGCCTCTCCACAACAATGAATTTGAGCTATGAGGGAAGAACGCCGAGTGTGAATACACCCGCCACCCGACCCCACCCGTGAGCCTCAGGCAACCAAAAGAGTAGCCACGGCCACATGCCCGCAAGGCTGCGGGTCCTCCTTGGTCCTCCTGCCCCGACCTGTAGTCCTGACGCGGATCTTCCAGAGTCGTTCCTAAGGGCAAAGCTCTGCCCCTCAGCTGTCCCAGCCAAGCGATTTCTGGCTAACGCCACCGACTTAGTTTTAGTCCCTAATTCAATTGTGAATCGGATTTTTACTATTAAAAGCACTGACGAGCAACACACTGAATTAATCTGGTTGTACGGTTTTCATTAGAGGAAGGGCTTCCCTACAAATCTGTACAAAACAGCGGCTGGCTCTCGGAGGGTTCTGCCTTCAGAAAAGGATTATTGGGGCAGGCGGGCCCTGCGGGGCCGAGAAGAGAGGGAGAAGGCAGGGGGAAAAGAGGGCAGAAGCCAGCACCCCCTCCCCGCTAGACCTTTGTCTGGGTCTCTGATTCGGCTCTGGCTGTTTCTTTCCCTGTGCTGCTGTCTGGCCGTCTTGTTTTATATATACACATATACACATACATATGTGTTTACATATATAAACATATATGTATGTGTACATGTATATGTATATACATCTATATTAGATACGGGTGTGTGAATACAGGTAATGGCATGCTAGGTCATGAATACACATGTATGCACCACATATGGTTCTCATTCTGCTTCTTGCTTAGCCACATGGCACGCCTACTCCCTGATGTGGCCCGAGTTGGTGGGACTGCTGGGACAAACAGGTGGAGGGGAAGCAGCCAGGGAGCGAAGGAAAGCCGGTGAGCTCTGGAGCGGGGAGGGGCGTCTGGACTGAGCGAGGCCTGGAGAAAGGCTCTGAGCATAGACTTCAGCTAGATGTGTTAGATCTTCTAGGGCCTGGCTATTTGGGGAGGGGGGGGGGTGAGGGAGGATCCGGTTGGAACTTTTGAGTTAATTAGCACTGAGGCCTCGGCGCTGGCGCAGGTCGTGACAGCTAACAGCACGTCCAAGAGTAAAGGTGAAGGAGAGGTCTGGCCGAAGCAGCAGCAGGATCATCTGTCCTACCGGTCTTTTCTCTCCTCTTTGCTTCCTCCTCTTCCTTCCTCCTCCCTCTCCTCCCCAACCTTTCTCCCTACCCGCCACCTTTCTATCCTCCCTCTTTCCCCTTCCTCCTTTCTACACAGAGCTTTTGTTTGTCCCACTAGAAGCGTCTCTCTCTTAGCTGGAACGTAGCTCTAAATTTCTGGTAAATGAGAGCTCCGGGATAGATACAGACTGCAAGTCCCCAGGAGGTTTGCAGAACATTGGAAGGCTTCCCTCCAACCCTGCAGCAGGCAACTTTTGCAAAAGGGAGGGAGGGGGAGCCTCGGAACCACGGAACTGATAAGACTGTTACCTTTCCTCCATTCCGTATAACTCGGGGGCCCCTTCTTTCCCCACCATCAAAACCCTAGGGTCAGAAAGGTGACATGGGGAGGGAGCTGGAGGTTGGTCTAGTGGAAAGGGAAGGAAGGAGGGCCTCAAACTCGTGAGAAGACGCACCTCCACAAATCTGGGGAGCTCTGTAGTGAACTTCTCAAGCCTATTTGGCCAAAGCCTCTTGCCCACTAGCTCTAGAGGTGTGGGGCCCAAGCGAGGCAAGAACTTGGGCAAAAATGTCCCCTTCCCCTCCTGAGGTATTCGCACTGAAGATAAAGCCTGGGAAAGCTCGGTCTTTTTCATGGTACTGATGGGACCAAAAAACTCAGATAGAATGGGTTCAGCCCTGTCAAGGCTGGGATTCCTCCCGGCCGGTGTGGGACCCTAAAGACCAGAGGTCCAGGGAGGGGCAGCGAGCCTTGGTAGTTGCTACGGTGGCGGTGGCTGTGGCTCGGCTGAACCACTTGCGCGGAGCAGACTATGCCCCGAGACATTTACTAAGACTCTGGACTTGTTCCATTAAACTCTCTATGACAGCCTAAACATAGGTGGCCGCTTCCTGCTGCTGTCTGTCTGGTCCTTCGGCTATCAGCCCTTGACCAGAGAGAAAGGCTGCTCGAGCCTTTTGGGTGAAAATTGAGGGCTCTCCTCCATCCCTTCGCCCCTCCCAGCCCCACCAGGCCCTCGCACACGGCCCCAAGTTCCCGAATCCAGACAGCCCAGGCCCCAAGCTACCGGAGCCGGGGCTAAAAACCAAAAATGAAAAACCTCTGAAGAGCCTCGCCAGCGCCTTTGGGTTTGGGGTGAATTCTGGGGAGGAAGTGGGGTGCAGGCACTGGGGGAGGGGAGAAGAGCGTGCCCCCAAAACAACAAAAAGCCGCAAGGCCGCGAGAGCAGGAAGATGGGTCCGTGTTCCTTGCTTGATTGTTTTACTGGTAAACTAATTTCCATCCAAGAAAAGTAGGCTCCTCTGTTAGGTGAAGGTTTGGCCCAGAGGAGGGGGAAGAGGGTTCCCAACGGCTCCTTCCCTAATAAACTAGGATGCTGGGCTCCCAGCAAATAACCTCCCTTCTCCTAGGCCTCCTGCGGTGAAAAACTTCCACCAAACGCCAGCCTGGGAAGCCCAGGGTGGCCTCCTTGATAGCTTATTGTTATCTGGGGATCTCACTCCTGGAATCTTCCGTAAAAACAGGATTAAAAAAAAACCTAGATGAAGAAAACAAAATAAAAACAGAACTAGACGCCTGTGGCTGCCGTCTAGAGAGAACCCCAAGAACACCCAAGGCCTCCTACAGCTGTCTCAGAGCTGGGCAAGGCTAGGGACGAGAAGGGCCGACTCCGGAGCCGATAGCTGGAGGCTTCACCCTACTCTCCAAGGGCTCCATTCCATCCCCCCCAAAACCCTGTGCCATATATGTCGGGAAGGGGACATAGAAACTTTGTAGAAGCTTGCCCGCCGTCACCAGAGCAAAAAGATGCCCACATAATGCAGGGCTTTCAGTCCCGGCTGGAAGCACAGGCTTGACGCTATCCCTCTATCCCTCCCCGTCTCCCCTTTCCCCCCCCCCATTGATTGTTCCAGGATGCAGTAGCCCAGGACAGAAGGTCTCCTGATGACAATTTGAGATGGCACGTGTGTGCGCTGGGCCAATGCCCACGTTCATTCATTTCTGCACGGAAGAACTGAGTGCATGTATTCAGGGAGCCCTGGACTAGATTGGAGATGGGCCGAACGAGCGCCCGCAGCCTCTGGCCCCACTGGTCCCGCCGATATTGTGAAGCAAATTAACCTCAAAATATTGATATTTTTAAAAATACGACGCGATTTATACAGGTCGGATTTCATTAGAACCAATGCAGTAGGCGAGCTTAACATCGAAAGCTAATCTGTTTTCTAACCAGCGCCCACGAGCAACCGCTGCAGTACCCAAGAGTAACGACCCCCAGACCTGGGCCGAGAATGCCCACCTCCCTCATTGGCAAGCACTCTCTCTTATCTTTCTCAGAGCGTTAGAGCCTGCGGAGCATGCCCCCAGGCTCCCTCACACTTGGGGCAGGCCTGAGCGATGACTTAGGCTGTTGGGCGCTCCTGTGGGGCAGCTGTATCCTCCCTTGTGTTCCTTCTAAAATACAGTTTATCCTCTCCTCCTGCTGGCATCGGCGTTTTCTGAGCTGATGCTAACTCCAGCTGCCGCCCTGGTCCAGACCTCCTGGGAATTCCTTGACCAGTGGTGAATCTGCAGATGGCTTTCGAAAACACCAGGTCTTCCCTAACCCAGCAGCCTTTCAAGGGGCCTTGCCCTCTTTCGTGGGACAGAACAGCTAGGTGCAAAGCGGCCGGGTTCCTGTAAGTCAAGGAACCCAGAGCTTGGCCAGGGACTGGAGGCCTCGGGGCCTGAAATTTCCCATTTCACGAACATCTCCATGATATCGGAGGTACGGGCGAGCCTTGAGGACTGAGTAAATTCTGACAGTCGCCCGAGGACTCCTCTTCCTCCTTTCCTATCCAGTCAAACCTTTTTCTACTCCAGGCCTTGAGACTGCTAATGCAATACAGAGAGAAGGGACAGAGTGGGGTGGTAGGAAGCCGGGGAATCAGAGGTGGGCCTGGGGAGCAGCCCTGTCTGGCACGCTGGCTTTTGCGCCTTCCACGCTCCGGAAACTAGCCCAGCTTAGAGGCCAATGGGACTAGTTCCTCTAAACCTGCCGGCCTCTCGCAACACTGGTGGCCAGGTTCAAGTTGAATCACTTGGGCTTTGGGAAAGCCGCCGAATCGGAGACAGCACTAGCTCCAAAACGGCTTAGGAGGAAGAAGGCAAATCCCTGTTTGGCTTGCACACGATCGTGCAGACAACGCAAGGTATCTGAATCCCGAGGCCCTAGCCGGGAGAGGAGGCACCTGACCAAGGCCGCTAGCTTGTGCTCCATCCCCCTCTGACACAGCCGCTGAAACCTCCTCCCCATTCCCCCAGTCCTTAGGGCTGAGTGTGGGTGCGATCAAGTCTTCTTCCCTTCTCTGCCCCGCCCCCTTCCCATACCTTGCTAAGGTCTTGCTCCTGATAAGAGTGGGGTGGGAGGAGGAAAAAGGGGCTTGGGGCAGGCGGCAAAGCTCTGGAGCTGCACCTGGCCGGGGGAAAAAACCACAGTGGGGAAGCGCCTCTCCTGGTTAAGAACCAACTCGTGGGCTTGAAGATGAACCTGACAGGTCTCGTGCAAGCCCAAACAGCCTAGCCAGTATCTAGTGCAGTGCTAGCCCCTCGGAATACCTGCCAACCTACAGGGGGAAGATGGCATCCTTGGCTACCCCTGCATCCCCCTCCCTCCCTTTCTCCCTACCCTTATACCCTTCCTCTCTCCACCGCCCTCTGTCCCAGGCCTAGGTGTGCCTGCGCGTTATAGTCACAGCAGGTTTGAATTGAGTGGATCAGATTACCATCTCGCGTGTTAAAGCAGAACCCTTGTGTAAAGCGGTCAAACAAGGCCCAATATTCACAAATAAATTCGGAGGGGCTGAGGGATTGGGGGGGGCAG
>CM053597.1:1047209-1073623 GCA_028646575.1 Pseudocheirus occidentalis
AGGAAGGAAGGAAGGAAGGAAGGGAAGAAGGGAGGGAGTGAGGGAGGAGAAAAAAAAGGAATGAAGAAAATGTGAAGGAACTCGCAGAGTGCTAGCTCCTGGGAAGCCTGGAGCCTTGGGCCTGCAAGCTAAGCACCCCTCCCTCAGTTCACCCGACGCCAGAGGCTAACCCACTTTAAAAAAGAAAAGAAAAGAAAAGAAATGCCAACGGCGCCCCCGGCCCGTACCAGTCCAGGAGGCTACGAGCAAGAGACCCAGCAAGCCTTCCACACACTGAGATATCCTCTCGGCTAAAGACTGGCTCCTGGGGGCTAGGGCGGCGGCAGAACCCCAGACAGTTTGTTTCTCTAAAGAGAAGGAAGCCTGCCTGAGGCTGTAGAGTCTCGGAATAGGCGCGCACACCGGCACACGCTCTCTCACACACAATTCTCTTCGAGGGCCGCAAGGGCTCTCTGCGAAGAATCCGAAGCTATAAACCCCACTGGGACAGGTGAAGTCCTGGATAGTTTTGCCTTCTGTCCAAGTACTGTGCGGCCCAGTCTGGCCTGGAAGCTCGGGCTTCCTACACACACCAAATACACTCCTTCATACCACACATATATACGCATACAAAGCAAGCCCTTCTACCCTATGCGCTCTGCACGAGCTCCCAGCTCAGACCGAGAGGCACTGGCCACCTCCTCGGAGACACCTACACGCCTTACCTGGTGGAACCCGCCCGTCCGCTTTCCCGATCAGCTTACCTGATCGCCTCCATGGTACTCAAAGCTGGGGAGCTCGGCTGGACCCCAGCGGGTCTGGAGCCAGCAAGAGAAAGAGAGAGAGATGGGGGGGGGGGGAGCAGCAAAGGGAGAACTAGAGGGGGAGAGAAAGGGAGAGGGGAAAAGGAGAAAAAGAAAGGGAGAGTGAGGACGAGAAGAGAGCGAACGAACCAGCGAAGCTGGCGAGCCCCAAGCTCCTTGAGACGCCCGGCCGCCACAGCCGCTGCTGCTGCTTCTGTTGAGCCGGCGGCGGTGGAGACACTGGGCGGGTGGGGAGCTCCCCAGCTTGTCTCTTCCCCACGTCCGTCCATCTTTGCAGAAGGAGTGCGCCTACCACCACCTGGATGTTCCCCTATAAATCCCCTGGCAAATAATAAATGGACTAATAATAACAAGGTATGAAGTTCTTTTTATAGAAAAAAAAAGGAGAGAATTGAAAGTAAATGCGGCGGGGAGACAAGCATTTGATAAGAGGATAATTGAGCCGACAGCAGCGTATAATTAGAGGATAATTTATGCTATATCCACTTTTATTCCACCTCCCAAAATAAACCCAGTCCATAATCATTACAGGGAAATTGTTCGGAATTGTGCGGCTCCCATTCGAACCGAGCGCCGCCGTTAATCACGGCTCCTGATTACAACCCTAATTGCCTCCTTCCCCCAAGCAGAAATAACTGCAAACAATAAGGGGCGCGCGCCGCTCCAGCTTTGCCATTAACGATGTTGATGATAAAATACAATCAATCGGAATTGGGATCGGAGGCGCGGTGGGCGAGGACGCGGCCGGACGGGGCCGGGGCCCGCGACTGGGCCAGGGGCGGCCAGAGGCCGGAACGAGGACGGCCACGCGGAAGGGCCCAGGCCCGGGGCAGAGCCAGGATGGTGGGGTTCGTCTTGGCTCCACTCGACCCCCCTACGATCCTACGATCGGGGGAAGATGGGAGGGAAGGAGCCAGTCGAGGGCATTTGGAATCAGCATTGCCAAACCACTAACCACACGGATCATTTGCATATATTTGAAAGCATTACAGCCGCTTCTGTTTTCAATAGGAAAAAATGCATTAGTGTCAGGCCTGCATGGGGCGCTGGGGACGCGAGGAGGGGCTCTGTCCCGGGGCTTCTTCCCCAACCGTAGGGAGCTTGGGATTTTTGCTGTTTGTTTGTTTTGATCCCTTGGAAGAGGGTGGGGATGGTTTGCGGACCCAGAACTTGTCCACTTCAGCCGGGATTCTGCCTGCTCGGCTGCCAGGCCACCCTGGGCTCTGGGAGCTCCCCTTCCTCTCCTCTTAGGCTGCCGGAGAGGCCGTCTGAGGCGGCTCTAGCTTGGAGGAGCGGAGGGGAGCAATGTGAAGGGCCGGGGCCGGGGGGCCGGGAGGCCGAGCCTTGCAGAGTTTCTACTGTGGGTTGAGGGAGGGCGGGGGCCGAGGAAGGAAAGCTAAGGAAGGTTGCAGGGCCCTCGGTCGGGGAGGGGCGAGGCCAGGGAGGGGCCTGGTTCCATTCTTTCTTTCGCGCAGGCTGCAGGGCTCAGCCGAGGGCGCGAGCCGAAGCGCAGGGGCTCGGCGGCGCCATGCCAGCATCCGCAGAGGGTAGCGGAGCGCCCCACACCGAGGTGCGCCCAGGGGCCGCTCTCTCGCTGGCGCTGGGCTGGCGGAAGGTAGGCTAAGAACTCGGAGGCACAGGCGCCAGTAGAAGCCGTGCGCTTGTGACGTCAGGGGTTGAATGACCAATGGGAAGGCACTGCCCTTTGGAGACAAACCATTCGACTCGTGGCGTCTGCATGAAGTCTGCTAGCAGAAGCGCGACTTTCGCAGAATCCACCTTAAAATCTCTGCCTTAAACGGCACCAGCCCCCGAAAAGCCAAGGGGGGAAACGGGGGAGCGCAGGCCCCCTCCCCCTCGCCTCTGCGCTCCTCTGCCAGCCCTCCCCCTCCTCCCTGCTTGTTAACAAGGCCCCGCTCACTAGATCTCTTTCTATTAAAAAAAATCGAGGGGAGCGAGAGAAAGGGAGAGAGGGGGAGAGAGAGGGGGAGAGAGGGGGGAGAGAGAAGGAGAGAAAGAAGGAGAGAGGAAAGGAGCGAGCGAGAGGAGGCCAGAGCGCAGGAGAGAGCGCCGGAGAGAGGCCGAGCGGGGCTGAGGCCCAGAGAGGGCGAGGCGGAGGGAGAACACCCCGCGGCCGCCGCCGCCACCCCCCGACCTCAAGTCTGCAAGGATCCCCGTGCGAAGGTGGCTGGAGAGGCGAGAGCAACGAGCGCCGCCGCTGCCGCCGCCGCCCGGGGGGGCCGGGCCCAGGCCGAGGCGGCCGCCGCCGGGGAGGGGAGAGCTCCCTCCGGCCTCCAAAGTTTTCATGATGACCATGACCGCCATGGCTGAGGGCTTGGACGCCCAGGACTCGTCCAAATCCGCCTTCATGGAGTTCGGGCAGCAGCAGCAGCAGCAGCAGCCCCCGCCGCCTCAGGCGCCCCCGCAGGCTCCCCCGCCGCCGCAGCCGCAGCCCCCGCCGCCGCCGCCGCCGGTGCCCGGGCAGCCCCACTCGGCCGCGCAGCAACCGCCCAACTCTCCGGCCATGGCGGGAGCCCACTACCCGCTGCACTGCCTGCATTCGGCGGCGGCGGCGGCGGCGGCGGCCGCAGCGGCCGCGGGCTCCCACCACCACCACCACCACCACCACCACCACCAACACCACGGCGCGCCCTACTCGTCGGGGGCCGGCGGTGGCGGCGGCGGGGGCGGGGGCGGCGGAGGCGCCTACAGCCACCGCTCGCTGGCCGCTGCCTACCCGTATATGAGCCACTCGCAACACAGCCCCTACCTCCAGGCCTACCACAACAGCGGCTCGGCCGGCCCGACGAGGCCCGACGACCCAGGTGAGCCCGGCGCCCAGGACGCGTCCCCGAGCTCTCCCCATCTGCCCGTCCCGCCCGCCTCCTGCCCGCTTGCCCTCTCGCCTGTCTGCCTGCCCGCCTGCCCTCTCGCCTACCTGCTTGCCCGCCCTCCTGTCCGCGGCCTTTCCGGCTGTGGGCCTTCCCCGGTCCCTTCTGTCTCCTGCTCTCCCGGGATCTCGCCTCTGGCCTCTTCCCGGTTCCAGCCTGTCTCCGAATCGCTCTGGGCTTCTCTGGGGGCAGCTTTGTCCCATCGGCGCTTCTCCAGTCCCTGGCACACCGGTGTTTGTGAGTGAGCTCCGGACCTCTGCGGCGTACACACTCACATTCACACACACTAACGCGGTACGGGTTTGGCCCAGGGGCTCTCGCCAGCCTCTTATCTTCTTAGCCTTCTTGCTCCCCTTCCTCGGTCCTGCCGCCACTGCCTCTAACCGGGGAGGGGCTTCCCGCAGAGCACCAGACCCAGCCTGGTTGCCATGCGGGGCAGAAGGCGGCTAGTTCTGTTTGGCTCTCCAACCGATTCTGGGGACAACGAGAAGGGAAAGGATTCGGTGGGGTGGGGATTCTGGCCCAATTCTTATAGCAGGCAGCGGGGGAGAAGGTTCCCACTGGCATGTTGACAACCTGTACCCACATCGACTCTCCAACCGGAGGTCAGGTTGGGCGAACTCGGTCGAGTCTTTGTTAGCACCTTGAGGGCATGAAGGCAGGTTAGCAGCCTCGCCCGAAACGTTTGGGAGTCGGCTAGAGGCCGGGCTTCGCCAGCGAGTCAAACAATCCTACCCACCCTCAGTCCTACACAGCAGCCGGGTCGCACCTAGGGCTCTAAGGGAAGACCCCCTTGTCGACTGGGGAGAGGGTGTGGTCTGTGTGTTTGGAGTCGAGGCGGGTGCTGTGTCTTCCGCTGGCCTAAGCCCACAATTCGATGAGACTGAGCAGAATCCCTGTGGTGGCTCCCAAACCCCAAACCCCAAACTGGGGGTGGAGAGGGAGGGAGGGAAGCATCTTCTCAGCTGGGTATCTGAGCAGCCAGCGCCCTTCTGTCTCTCGCGCGCCCTCCCACCCCTGCCGCGGCCTGGATGTGGGACTGCCGCCACTTGTCCAGCTCAGTCCTCCTTTCGCCGCCCCCCCTCCAGGCCTCCCCGGCAGCGGACCAAAGGCCCGACTGTGGCTCTGGGAGACCTCGGGGAGGGAGGGCGAGGTCCCTGGGGGCGTCCGGCACTGGCTCCAGACGATCACTCCTACGGGTCGCTCCTACCGGCTCCCTTTGCTTACAGATCAACAGAAAACCACCGTCATTGAAAACGGGGAGATTCGGTTCAACGGCAAAGGGAAGAAAATTCGGAAGCCTCGGACCATTTACTCGAGTCTGCAGCTGCAGGCTCTGAATCATCGCTTCCAGCAGACCCAGTACCTGGCGCTGCCTGAGCGAGCCGAGCTCGCGGCTTCCCTGGGCCTCACTCAAACCCAGGTAATTCTGCCTCAGCAAGCTCTCCGGGTCTGCCCGCCGGCAGCCTTCTAGTGGAGCACAGGCTGGGGAGGAGGGGTGGCTGAGGCTGGTGAAACCGACCTCACCGAGGGGCCTCGCGGCTGGGGGTGCAGGGGAAGATTAACGGGGATGGGCTGACCTGGCCTGGGGTGCACCCTCCCACGCCCCCCTCTACCAGTGTCCGAGCCCTCACCGCCGCTTCCCCCCCCCCAACCTACCCAAGGTGGAGAGATTTGACTGAGCTAGCTTAGCGTGGTTTCAATGGAGAGCTTGGCCAGAAAGAAAGGCAAGAATGGTGCCCGAGATGGAGCGGAGGGAAGGCGGGCAGGCGGCCTGAGAGGGCGTCGCTTGTGCTCCAAGCGAGCAGTCTCTGTACGAAGTTAGGCGAGATTAAGCCCTCAGTCTAGCTCCCTCACACAGCAAGGAAGTGAATAAAGTGAAGCGAAACCAGAATCAGGCCCGCTCCAGCTGGGCCGAGGGGCCGGGATACAAGCCCAAAGGATCCCACCCAGGTGCATCTGCAATCCCCTTTCCAAGCCAGAAAGGCCTTGGAGCTGCGGTGATGTGTCTAGTGAGAGAGCCCTCCTGGGGGAGAAAGTCCAGGACCCTGACCGCTTGGGGATCCCAAGCAATCAGGGGTGCTTCTGTAGCACTGTAGGCAGAGACTAAAAATTGGGATCGAATGATTCAGGACAAAAGGAGAATTTGAGGCATCCTTGGCCAGGACAGCCAGGGTAAATGTACCTGGCTGCTGGCGGTCTCCGGGGTTGGGCTGAGGAGACTTCAGAGAGCCCTTGCCCGGGCCAGGCAAGGAAGAAGGGAGCGAAGGCGGTTCTATCTGAATAGGCAGATATCGGGAAGGTCAGTGGCTCCAGGGGCCAATCCTTAGGGCAGGGGTTTGAGGCTTTGCAGAAACGGAAAGGCTGATCCTTGTGCCCCAACTGCGGCCTCGCCCTGAAGCCACGGACCTAGTCCCGACCCCAGTCGGCTGCAGCTGTTGGTCACCACGATTTGTCGGGATTTTCTCTGCTTCCCTAGGACTGAGAAAGCTTAACTTTTGGAAACATCTCCAATCTCTAGCGACTAAGATGTGTGTGTGTGTGTGTGTGTGTGTGTGTGTGTGTGCAAGTGCTTACATTTGCATGTGTGTTTACTTATATTGTGAGTCGATGTGCTGCCTGTGTGGTGTAGATGTGTTTTGGGTTTAAATATGTGTGTATCTGTCCTTGAATGTGCCGTGCTGGCTGCCAATGTGTGCGTGTTTCTATATATTTGTGAGTATATACAAATATTTTCTGTGCCTTTGTATACCTAGACACATATATTCCTATACTACACACACACACACACACACACACACACACACATTATCAGTGTGTACATATAAAGGCCCGTTCTTTAGGCCTTACACCAACTTCGGCGTCCAAGACAGCGGGTCAGAGAGGCCCCGCCTCCCTCAGCTTCCCTCGGGGCCTAGGTTTGAGCTCCTCTGCTCAGTATAACCCTCTCACTCCTGGATGCCGGACCACGGAGTGATCGATGGGAGGCTCCCCAAGCCAGTGAGTGAAGGATGGATGAATGATGAATCTTGTGGCTGCAGTAAGACCCTGGCACACTCAGGCACTCACTTACACTCCTACCTGCCCTGACCCCACCGTATGTGTCCTGAATAATGCTGCTCCGCAGAGTCATGGGACCTAATAAGGCCAGTTCTGTTGGGGTTCACCATCATTCTTGGGCACTGTGAGCAGGGATCAGAAAGGGCCTCAGAGAAGAGGAGCAGGGCAGCTGAACCAAACTGGCCCCAGAAGGCCGTGCACCCCTCGGGTGTTCTGGTTCTGCGCCTCCCTCAACCTTGTTTAGATTTAGCTGGGGCCTGACCCGGGCCCCGGGGGTTGGACGGGCGGGCCCTGAGGGAGGAGGCCAGGGTTTCTGCTCTAGGGCTGGAGGGCTAGCGCCGGCCTCTGCTCTTCACTTCCTGGCTTACTCCTACGTTTTGCTTCCAGGTGAAGATCTGGTTTCAGAACAAACGCTCCAAGTTCAAGAAGTTGCTCAAACAGGGCAGCAATCCTCACGAGAGTGAACCCCTGGCGGGTTCTGCTGCTCTGTCTCCACGCTCGCCGGCCCTGCCTCCCGTTTGGGACGTTTCTGCTTCCGCCAAGGGAGTCAATATGCCCCCCAGCAGCTACATGCCGGGCTACTCTCCCTGGTATTCTTCTCCACATCAAGACACCATGCAGAGACCGCAGATGATGTGACCCCGCAGCACCGGCCTTGAGCTAGCAAAGGGAGACACCCTCTCCAGAGCTGGGGAGTTCCCGGCCCTGGGTCCCCAAACCAAGCAGTGCCAGGCAAGCGGGGCCAGGCGGGGACCAGGAGGCCAGTTGGGCTTTTCTGCTTTGCTTTTCTCCCTCCCCCACCCTTCCCTCCCATCTCCCCCACGGAGCAACTTCGCTGAAGTGGCTGGAGCCTTGGGGGGAGCCCCAGCTCTCCACACTTCTCCATGAGGATTCTTGGTTCCCAGGCACTCCTGTGCGGTCAGTCTCGCCGCCTCTTGGGGCAGTTCGATGGGGCCTGCTGGCAGAGACTTGGTCCGGACTTTCTAGCCCTTCAGAGAGAGCGCCTTTTGCTACCACGCCCAGGCTTTCACTGGTTTCGGGAGTTTAGAAGCCGAATGAGAAGAAAGAAGCTGCTTCCATTCCCCCTGGGCTGATTTTGCCACTCTCGGACAGGGGACAGGAACTTTCCTCTCCCCGCCCTCCTCTCTACTGTTTCTGACTGAAGGGAGATGCTCTGAGTCTGTCGGGCCCATTGAGGGGGCCAGCGAGGGGAGAGC
The DNA here is from genome assembly GCA_028646575.1 of Pseudocheirus occidentalis. Classification (NCBI taxonomy): domain Eukaryota; kingdom Metazoa; phylum Chordata; class Mammalia; order Diprotodontia; family Pseudocheiridae; genus Pseudocheirus; species Pseudocheirus occidentalis. The sequence goes on from CM053597.1 coordinate 1,055,181, forward strand.
TGCATGTTGTGCTCCAGGTGGGCTGAGCAGGAAGGCAGATAGACAGAGCCTACTGTCCATCTCCAGCCCCTGCCTCCCTGGTCCCCGTCCCCTGTCTCCCTCTCCAAGTCCTGAACTGGGGAGGAAAGAGAGAGGACAGCGCATCTACACCCCCTGCCGACCCATGACTTGGCAAGGCTCAGTCAATGAAGTGGCTGCCAGTGACCCCCATTCATGGAGCAGCTCGTTGGGACACTTAGAAAGAGAAACTTTCTGTATATATTGTTGAATTTTAGCTGTACAGAGACTTTGTATGTTTTTGTCTTCTTTCATATATGGAGTAAAAGCCACAAAAAGCCGAGGAGTCTCTCTCGTCTGTCTTTCTCTCTCTTGTCTGTCTTTCTCTCTCTGTCTCTCTGTCTCTCTTTCTCTCTCTCTCTCCCTCTCCCTCTCCTCCCCCTCCTTCCCTTTCCTCCCCCTCCTTCCCTCTCCTCCCTCTCCTTCCCTCTCCTCCCACTCCTTCCCTCATCCTCGCTCCTTCTTCCCCATTTGAAAAAAGACCTCCCTAATAAGCGATGCAACAGGCGCCTGGAAAGCGGACTTTGTGGGGACCACTCTCGTTTCTCTGAACTGCTTCAAAATGAAGCATGTCGTCTTGGTGATTAGCCTTTTCTTCCTCCCTCCTTCCCTCCCTCTCTCCTCCCTTTCCTTCCTTCCTTCCTTCCTTCCTTCCTTCCTTCCTTCCTTCCTTCCTTCCTTCCTTCCTTCCTTCCTTCCTTCCTTCCTGTTCCCAATCCGTTTCTACCGTTGTAATTCAGGAGACATACTTAGGTCAATATACAGGCATATGCCTGTTCCTGACATAGAAATGGTGAGGATCAAATAGGTGACTGTCCCCCTCCTCTATCCCTGACTTCTTACTTTTCCCCTCTTCCCCCAAGAGCCCACTCTCTGGCTTTTTTCAGAAACAGCTTCTGGTGTCTTTAAAGCCAAACAAATCGGAAGCCAGGAATTGGCTCGGGTACCTCTCCACCACCCCAGGTCCAGGGCCCTTGACCACTAGGCAGCCAGACTGGTGGGGGGGGGGTGCTGTCCGACTGGGCTGAGATGGGGCTCTTTGGGGGTCCAAGCCCTCAAGGCAAGGGTGCTGTAAAGGCCTGGGTCTGCAGAGCCGGCCGCCAGCCCCATACTGCGAGAATGAATGGCTGCGGCAGCCCTGGGCAGCCTGCAAACCCTGAGCCTTGAATGCCGGGCGCCATTGATCAGGAGTCAATGGGCCGTTCGCTCTCTCCCAGGCTCCCCCCAGGCTAATGACAACCGCCGCCGCCGCCGCCGCCGCCGCGCAAAAGGACAGTCCCTATAATTAGGCACAAAGCAAAGACTACTTACCCAGAGACCCGCTCCCTTTTTGTTGAGGAACTTCCCCGCGCAGTCAGGCTTCAGAATGGTTTAAAACCGATCAGTCTCGTCATTTTCTACCGTTCGCATTGTTCCATTAGGAAAACTGTTTTCTTTTCTTTTCCCCCCTTCCCACTGTGAAACTTTGGGCTCTGCGCTCCCCAGGATCACGGCGGAACAAAGCCTCCAGCTGCAGTGCCATCCAATTTGAGGCAGACATTGGGGACAATTTAAGGGTTTTATCCACAAGAAGGTTTTTTTCCATTCTCTTAAATGCAGCCATAATTAGAGTAATTTTTCATGTAGCCCGCTGATTACAGCGTTTTTACCGTCAAAGATAATTACCTGTAATTTCCCCCCACTTTTAATACTAAAAAGCCATCTTTATTTAGATTCAGGAACAGGAAAGGCGAAACAAAAGAGGGGAATTATTCTGTTATTCATACACAAATTGCAGAGACGTAGGACCTAAAATTGAAAATTAACCAAAATTATAATGCTGAAAAGAATGGAATAGGCTGCAGAATACAGCTGCTAGTGGGCTTTTACTGAATTATTCAAATTACGTTCAAGAGAAAGCTAGCTACCATACATGAAACCAACGGGAGCCCCGTGCCAAACCACTGGGAGCGCCTGGCAGCCGGGACCCCAGCGAGCTCCTGGGAGCTCAGAGGACCCGGTGCTCAGAAATCTTCCCTCCCTCTTCCCTCCCTCCCTCCCTTCCTTCTTTCTTCCCTACTTCCTTCCTTGCTTCCATCTTTCCTTCCTTCCTTCCCTCCCTCCCTCCTTCCTTCTTTCCCTGCCTTCCCCTTTCCCTCCTCCATCTTTCCTTCTTTCTTTGATTCCTTGCTTCCTCCTCCCTGCCTTTCTTCTTCCCTCCCTCCTTCCTTTCTTCCTTCCCCAAAGGTTTTCTGTCACAATTGCTGCTCCTTTGGGCTGGGATGACTGGGGATGGGAGGAATCTGTCTTCTAGAGGTCTGTAATCTCAACCCAAGGAAGAGTTGAACTGACTCGGACTCCTTGAGTCACGAGTTATGCAGAAGCTGCAGAATAATTAGGCTGCTTCGGAAGCCCTTGACTGTGAGGTCCAAGATGGCCTAGAGAAGTGTGTAAACATTACCTATCCTGGTATCCCGAGCGGTGGCCCTGACTGGAGCTGGTTGAGAGAGAACCTTTGGGGGCTCCAAAGACAGTTCTCTCTTAAAGCTGACCGGGTCGTGTGGGAAGGAAAGCAGAGCTTCACCCTCCTGTTACCCAAAGCCCCTGCCCATTTCATTGTCTTTTGACACGCGCAGTCACAAGGGATCGGCGTCCAAAGAGACCCTTCCTCTAGCACAGAGAAGGGCAGGACACATTGACTTCCCAGTAGCTCGCCAGCTCTCCCCTTCCTTTCATTTCCAGAGCTGTCGGCTGAAGCCAAGGAGAGAGGCCCTGAGCTCCGGGAAACAGCGTCATCTATGGACAGTCGAGAGCAGTTCTCCCAACCTCCACCCAGCCCTGGAAGGAGACACCTTTGCTGTGGCCTGGGGCAGGGCATTGACAGGAAGGTCCTCCTATCTAAAAGACCAGAAAAAAGTCCCTCCAGTAGGACCTAAGCAACGCTCGGAGAGCTGGGGGACGGGCGATCATGGGTAGCAGGCTTTCGCCAAAGAAATAGGTGCCTTTTAGGAAAGACCCGGAACTCACAACCAGCTCGGGAGACCCAATTCAAATTGTATCAACGGAAGGAACTCAGACAGAGGTCGCCACCCTTTAGGGACATTTTCAGGAAGGGGTCGGAATAAAGCAGCATTCGGCCCAGTCAGAACCAAGAGTAGGCCGGGGCAATAGCGTTGGCCTCGCCAGACTGAGAAACACCATCTGCCTTCGGAGTTTAGACTATCACTCAGGGCGGGCAAGGTCTCCAACCGGCAACATTTATCGGTGCTCCACTACCCGCATGCACCAGAAGCTAACAAATCTATCATCCATTCATTCCTCACATATACAATAAAGCCGAGATAGAAGATAATGTGTATGTGTGGGTGAGTGGGAAGGCAGATAGGCAAAGAGACAGAGACAGTTGGAGAATAGAGACAGAGACAATACGGACAGACACAGAAAGACAGAAACAACGAGAGAGACAGAGACAGAGCGAGAGAAACAGAGACACAGAGAGACAGTCAGTCTAGGTTTCCCAAGTATCCACCTTGCGCAGAGGGTATGGCCTTCCTTGACTCCACGATCCCTGTCTCAGTGCTCCTATCCCATTCTCCACCCCACCCCACCCCTGACTACTTCAGCTTCTGTCTTTCAGTGCCGCGGTCGGGAGTGGAGGACTGGGAGCTCTATGAAACACCCTGAAAGGCCTTGAAGGCTCCAGAGGCCGAGCCCTCCAGTCTCCCAAGGCTCGGAGGCAAGGGAACAAGGCAGCCACTGAGGCTGGAGGGAAGGAAGAGCGAAGGGCTCACTTACCCCCGGGGCCAGGGCCTGCAGCGCTGAAGGGCCGCGGCTCGGGGTCGCTAGCGCTGAGCTGGCCCGAAGAGCCGAGCGCGCTGGGCTGCGGCTCCTCCGGGCGCAGCTCTCGCTCCCTCCATCCTCGGCTGAGTGAGCACAGCCAGGTGCGAACTTGTTTGCACAGCCCGGCACCTCTTATACCGCCGGCGAAATTAGCGGTTATTACTGTCACTGTTTAGTGATGGTTAGCTTGATAAAAACACACACACACTGCTGTAATCAGGACCTGGTGCATCTTTGCAAATTACAGATAATTGGAAACGTCCAGATTATGATAATAGCATCCTAATCCAGCCCGCGAGGTAATGATTCCGGAGTGGTACATGGGAAACTGTCCAGTAGGGCCAATCCAGCCATTGTCAACACAAATGGGCTGCTGAGAGGCAGCTCTCGGCTGCTGCCGGGCGCTTCTCATTTCCTGGGCACTCGGGGAGGTCCGGAATGGGGGGAGAGGGGGAAGAAGGAGACGTGCCCACCCGGGGAAGGCCAACCTTGAGGACAAAGGGCTGAGGGATTCCCGCAAAGAAACAGGGAACTCGAAGTGGAGCAAGCAACCCGGGGGGAAGAGGGGCCAGCCTTAGCCCCCGGGCTCCCGGACTCTCGGGATCTCTGATGGCTCCTCGGGTTCCACCCTGCCCGTGGAGTTCTCTGCTTCTTTCTTGGGCTCTCGAAATCCTTCCGTAGAGGCAAGGAAAGCAGAGCCTTGATTGTGTAGCACCCCTTTCCTCCCCTTCCACCAGCCGCCCTGCCCCACACAGCCAGTTAGCCTCCCTCCGGGCTGTCGCCCTGGCCTTCCCAGTGGCCTCTCTGCCCCCACCAGCCCTTCGAGACTTCCAAAGCAGAAAGTTCCCCCACTCACACCCTGACCTTAGGCTCACTGGTCATTTGCCAGATGCCACTGCCAGGGACCTTTTCGGAAATCTCTTTGTGGCCTCTGGAGTTGTCAATGGCATTGGCTGGTGGGCGTCGGGGGAACTCTGCCAACCTGCCCGCCTACTCTGGCCCCTTCTTCGATCACCTTTTCCAGGCCCATAGGTCCTGAAAGATCAAAGTAGAAAAATAAGGTTGTCATTACGGTAGAGTTTGGACACAGAGCCCCAGGGTTTTGGCTGGCTGCCCTGCCCCTGCTGGTCTGCCTTTAGGGGCTCCCCTGCCAAGTACCCAGAGCTCGTTACCCTGCGGTACTCAGCTAGGACTCTCAGGGGCTCTCACCTCCAGGACAATCGAGGGCCTTAGACCTGACTCTGCAGGAAACCCAGTTTCGGGCTCGGGGTGAGGCTCTTCCTCCCCCCCCCCCCCACGAAGCCAGTGCCCTGTGCATGGGGCCCTCAGGCTTCGAGTGAGCCAGAGTGGGAGAGGAGGGGACTCTACTTGAAACCATCCAGGGAGGTCCTTACATTGTGTGGGAGTAGACTGTGACGGATCCACGTTGGAAGCAGTCGGATGCTCGGGGCATCCTTCCTTCCGAAGCAAATTTCCCAAGGACCTGGGAAGCCGGTTATGTAGGTTTAGGGTTCTGTCTCCTTTCTCCTGCCCTGGCACCCTGACCCGGGACATGTGCGTGCATTCTGGCGCAGGGAAGTCAGCACTTCTAAGTCGGGAGACCAGTGAAATAGAAAGCTCTTCCTCGGGTCTGGCTCAGGCAGAACTACGGAGGGCATTCTCAGAATTGTCTGACCTTGTTTGGACCTCTCCCTGTGCACTTCCCTCCATCTTTCTAGCAAAGACCCAGTGGTCGACGTCCCTCCCACCCCCATTCCACCCTCTACAGTCGGTCTTGGGGGAGGGGGGAGGGCGCGGCAGATTTAAAGGAGATTTCAAGTGCCAACTGTTTGCCTTTGCCAGGGACACCTGTGGTGCATTTCTGGGACTTCAGCTTTTCTAGGGACTGTGCCCCTGAGGGATCTGGGAGGGAGGCTAGACTGAGGCCTGATACTGAGGCTGGAGATTGCTGTGCCGGGGACTGAGGAAACTGGCCTCCTTGGGGCGGCTAACACCCGGACCGCATTACAGGGCTTTGTGGAAATAAAGCTTGGGCTGCGGCTCGGACAGCAGAAAAGAAGTGTCTCAGGAAGTTAAGTAGCTCCCGCATTCCCCTCCCTTCTCCCCCCCCCCCAAGCTCTGGCGTACAGGAGAAGCTCTGGAGAACAAAAGCCGAGGCTTCTCCCCAGGATTCGATCAACGCCAGCCCGGGCCATTCAGTGGCCATCCTCGTTGACCCGCTCCTACCTAGCCTGTACAGCAGCTCTTCACTTTCTGGGGAGAGCCTCCCCGACGACTGAGAGGACTATATCCTTCTCCCTCTTCCTCCTCCCTCCTTCCCTTCCTTTTCTTCTCCCTAGCTCTCCCTCTTCCTTCCCTTCCAGCCTTGTCCCTTCCCTTCTTCCCAATACCCCCTTCCTCTTCCTTCCTCCTCCTTTCTCTTCCTTCCCTTCCCTTCCTCCCACTCCTCGCATCCCTCCCTCTTCCTCCTCCCTTTCCTTTACCCTCACTCCCTCTTTTTTCTTACTACTCCTTGCCTCTTCTCTTTCTCCTCTTCCTTCCCTTTCTTCCTTTCCCTTTGTCTTTCTCCCTCATTTTCTTTCCCTCTGTATCTCCTTCCTTTCCTCCCTCTCTGCCATTATCTCCTTCCTCTTTACTCCTCCTTCCTCCCTCTTCTGCTCCCTCCTTCACTTCTCTTCTCCCTCCCTTTTCCTTTTTCTCCTTTCCTCCTTCATTTCTCCATAGACAGAAGCAGGAGACAGACTTTCTGTAGCCCGGTAGTAGGGCCCCAAACCACTCGGATTTGGCCGTGGAGAGGTGGGAGTAAGAAAGTATCTTTGGAGAAATGTTAGAGAAAGGTCAAGTTGTGATTTTCCCTCCACCACCTCCACCCCCACCCCCACTACTTAGCGAGTTTCCTGCCCTGTTGGAAAGGAGTGGGGTGGGTGTGGGGTGGTCAATGAATCCGGATTGTTGGTGTCAAGGTCATGCTGAGGCATTAGGATCCCCACCTTAGGAGCTACTTGGGTGGGGAATAGGAGGAGAGCGTCAGGGCTGAAAGGAGACCAAACTTTCCCCAATCCATTAGGTGCCCTTATTTCACCATAAAGATCTCTCATTCACTCCAAGTCAAGTGACCTTCACTAAGGCCAAGTGACCTTGGCTAGCCCTGACCTTGTATGTGTAGGGAAGGGAAACTGCATAGTGCCTTAAACAACCTCCCCTCCTTTACCCTAAACACAAGGAAAGATGGACAGAAATACTAGTGTCCTGCCAGTAGATGTCTATTGAAAGCCAGAAGCCCTGGGCCAGGAGATTTCAGGTGAGATTTCAGTGGAAGAGGGGGCACTTTCCAAAGAATGGAAGATCAGGGTCTAGCTTGGGCTCTCTCATTCAGTGGGTAACCTTCAGGGCAGCTGGCTGAAAGTAGTGAAGGGAAGGGGGCATCTCTTGGGATTAGAGGAGCCAGAAGAGTTGAGCTGGCATCTGAGGCAGTGGGCTAAGTGGGATAGGGGGGAAAGCGCTATTTTGGGAGAGGTCGGAAATTGAGGTAAGGGTTGGAGAGTAGGAGGAGAAGGGAAAGGAAAGGCAGGCACATTGGGCCTTGGTTTGAGATCGGAAGCCTGTTTGACAGGATGTGTACATATTTGTGTGTCGGCAGAGAGAGAGAGAGAGAGAGAGAGAGAGAGAGAGAGAGAGAGAGAGAGAGAGAGAGAGAGAGAGAAGACTGACAGACTGACAAGACTGACAGACTGACACAGAGACAGAGAGAGGGACAGAGGGACAGAAACAGAGACAAACAAAAACAGGCAGAGAGAGAGCCTGAAACAAAGGTAAGGAGGGCTGGGACAAGGGAGTGGGTGGCATCGGATAAAGGTTTGTTTTTTTTTCCCCAGGGGCAAAGTCTGCGCCAGGAAGAATGAATTTGGATCTCTGTGGAATAGCTCTCCTGGGGTGGATGGGAGACCCGACATGAAGGCGGGTGTGAGGGAAGGAGCAAGTCCCAGGGCAGCGGCACAGGCCAAGGTGGGGGACCGTGCGTGTGGCGCTGTGCTTCAAGCCCTGTGGCTCAGCCCTGGAGCCGCCTGGCACCCGCAGGAATGCGGCTCCTCTCGGCTCCCCGGACTGTCTCCGTCTCCACTCCAAGCGAGCAGTTGTGGAAGGAGGGGAGAGGGTGGGAAGAGAGGAGGGAAGAAGACTGAAGAGCAGAAGAGAAAAGAATCCGAAATGAGTCCAGTCCAACTCAGCCTAGCTGGGGAGGAAGGAGCCAAAGGCACTTCTGATCCCTCCCAGTAAGATTTGGGGGATCGGAGCTAATCCTGCTCCAAACAGCTCGGTCCCTCCTGTTCCGCTTCCTGCACCCCCCTTTTCAATTCAAGAAGCCGGAGGAGACTCGGCACTTAGTGGAGCAGAGGCGGGACCTTTCTGCCCCCTCCCCTTCTGCACAGTAGGCTTGAAAGAGGAGCAGCTTGGTCTGGGCAGGGGCAATTGCACCCCCTCCCGGTGGGGTCCGCACCGGGAGTCCCACTCGCCCTGTAGCGGCAGATGCGGGCAGCTACAGCAGGGCTGGATTTGTTCTCTTGGTTACGTTGTATCGGCAACCTCTACTCACACTACGAGAGCTGGAGAACAAGACCCCTTCCGAACGGCTGGAAGGAAGAAGGGGATATAACGAAAGAGATCGAGAGAGACACTAGAAACCGAAAGCAACGAAGAACACACACAGAGAAGAACCAGAGACGGAGACTGAAACCGTGAGAACGAGACCTAACCCCACAGAGCCTGGGAGCGAAGCCACATCCCGGCCATATTGGGAGAGGCCGGCTTTGCTGCCATCTGCCAGTTACTGGAGACCCTGGGGGCCCCAGGTCCTCGCGGAGAAGCTTCCTCGTCCCTACCGTGTCTGGAAATTGGTCTCCGAGAGCCCCAGTATTTTTGACCACTGTTCGCGGACCTTGCCAAAGACACGGGAAGAAAGGGGGCAAAAGAATAAGAGAAGACAAGGGAAGCAAGTTCAAAGGAACCACCCCAGTCCCCGAACCAGCAGGCTCACGAAGGAATCCTTTGGATCTTTCCCCGGAGTCCTACCTAGGGAAGTGCCGAGATGGTCTGACTCGGAGTTGCCTGGCCACGCGGCTGGGCACCTCCCAAGAAGCCGCGATCCCCTCAGTTCTCTCCCGGTCACCGGAGGCTGCCCTCCCAGCAGCATCCGGCGGCGCCAGAGCTCGGGCGAAGAAAGAACCCCCTCTCTCTCCCCTCCCCCTCTCTTTGTGCTTTGGAAGAACCCAAAGCAGAGGGAGGTCAGCCTAGGTCTAGGAGAAGGAGAAGGGAAGGCTAGAAGGCAGAAGGGGAAGCTGAGGGTGTGGAGTGCAGGGGTAAGGACGGCGATGGAAAGACTGGTGTCCAAAGTGACAAAAGAGGAAAGTGATTGGTCACGCCAAAAAAAATGCAAGACTTGGAGAGCTGTGCGCCACACGCGGGAACACCGCCCACACCGGTTGCACCCATGCACACTGGGAACTGACAGCAGAGGGCCGCTGCAGACTTTGGGTCCTGTCAGTCGGAAGAGAAAAGTGGAGTTCCACCTGCTCTATGTGCGGTAGTGATTCCCTCCATTCTTCCCGATGGCCTGGGGAGGACAGCCTGCTTCCTTCTTTCTCCCGCTCTGAGTGTCCCCCGACTCAGTTCCGAGTCTAGCTCCATCCAGGACGTCATTGGGTCGCTGGATATTCCAGAGAACCAAGGACAGGGCTGCTCCCGATGGGCCTTGGACAAGGTAGAAGTCAGCCCTCCGGCTTTGCCAACGGATGTCAGTGAACCCACTTTCTTACTGTACTTCCTGGGACTCCGGGGTCCTGCACTCCGGCCTAAGCAGCCAGGAGGCCGGAAGTTCAGACCAGCTAAGAATACACGACTGAAAAGAAAAAAGTAAAACGAAACAAAACCAGATAAAAATCAAACCGAATCTCAACTGGAGAGACCCGGTAGCTTTTACTTAAACCGAGTTGGACCAGGAAGCAAAGTAGAGAGAGACTAGGTCAGGAAGTGGCTGGCCACGCAGAGAGGCAGGGCCAGGGGCATCAAGGCTTAGAGGTGGAGCAAGTAGGAGGTGAGGGTTTTGACAATTGAGCCCATCACCATCAAGGTGTAGCCAGCCTCTCAGACCCTTACTTTCCCAGTTCTGAGATCCCAAAGGGGACAGGGGATGTTTCAAGCTCTAACTCTAAGGACCACCACTAATCAACCAGCTACCCCTGGCAGCCTTGTCATCCAGGGACTGTCTAGTTTCATTTGGCCCAGCTCTGGGTTTGCAGATTTATAGCCCCCAGTTCCTTTTGCTATCAGAGAAATGCAGGAAGCAGAATAGGACTGACTGCTTTCAGGCCTAGTAGAGACTGGGAAATGTCTGGGCCATCTCTGTAGACTGTGCAAGAGCAAGAATCAAAAGGACAGACAGAAAAATAAAGAAAGATGGCCAGGCAGGCAAATAGATAAAGATGGACAAAGAGCTAGAGGAACAAAGAGACACGCAGACAGACCGACAGACCAAGCCCAAGAGAGAGACAGACAGAAGGGAGGAGGGAGACAGCAACAGGGCCCAGACTCACTCCATTTGGGGCAAAGTTAAAATAATTCTGCTTTAGTTTCTGGCTTGGGGCATTTGCTAGACAAGCTCCAAGCCTCCTTTCCTGTCACAAATCAGTTATAAAAGAAAGAGATTTAAACATTACCCATATCATTGCGCCCTTAATAATGACACGCCCAAGTTCTCCGATTCAGTTGCCCAGCCGCCCTGTACCACACCAGTGCACATATATACAATAAGGGAAAAGGCTGCTCCTTCAAGCTTTGAAGGGCTCCCTAACGTGCCCTCTCAGACACCCAGCTTCATCCTCTGGGTACTGCCTAGGAAACGGGCCTAAAACAGACATCAGGGAAGAGGGACAGCACCGGTCCCAGCTACCCTTCCCATTGTCTGAAAGAATTCCTGCAAAGTAGCCTTATTAATATTACCGGCAATGTACCGATTAAAAAATAATGACAACACTCAAAATGTTTGAGAATTTTCTTCTTCTTTTCCTCCTCCTTCTCCTCCTCCTCCTCCTCCTCCTCCTCCTCTTCTTCTTCTTCTTCTTCTTCTTCTTCTTCTTCTTCTTCTTCTTCTTCTTCTCCTCCTCCTCCTCCTCCTCCCTCCTCTTCTTTTTCCTCCTCCTCCTCCTCTTCTTCCCAAGCAGAGACAAAGTAGACCCTCAGTTTTAGTCTTTACTCTGCTCTCAAGCTTGCTCTAGGCCCAGTGCAATCTGCCTAATTGCTCTGGTTACCGCCACCACTGCTTGGCTCGTTGTGCTGAGTTCCGAATTCCAGAGGCCTCAGAGCTCTCCAGCGTAACCCTGCTGGGGGGAGGAGGGGGGACTAGGGTTGGGGTGGGGGTAGAGAATTACAGCTTCCGAACTTCTCTTCAGCAGAGCTAGCTCAAGGTTAAACTCGACAAGATCTGTCAATATAATATGGTCAGATCCATAAACCCCGAGTAAGCCCCTCTCTCTGCTTGTATGTGCAGAAATAAAAACCATGGTCCATTGTTCCAGTAAGTTATAGACAGCGGAGCCTAGGCTCTATACACCAGACAAATTGCCCTGTTCCAGAACCCAAATGGGTCGGGCCCTTCCGAGGGACCTTTGCAGGTCTCTCGAAGATTCCCCCCAGTTGCTTTCCTGAAGCATCTCCAGAAAATTATAGGAAAGTCAAAAAGAATATTTCCCCAGACATTCTGTATTCATGGTGGAAATAATTTTATTTGTCCAGAATATACAGTTTAATTCCTCTATCTACACCTATTTACACGGTTAAAATAACATTGAAAAAAGTCTTTTGAAAAGTCGAGGTCATAGATTTCAAGGCACCATTGAGAGTGTCCACGGATGCGCAAAAAGTCCGTCTCTAAAAAGCGGGAGGGGTCCTTTGAAATGCAATAACTCACATGCACAAGCTTTACACAAGGGTCTGAGCCTCCGGCTGTTAGTTTTTAAACACTTCCCCACACGCATTCCTTTCATTAATATTCCTAAAACAGCAAAATACGGGAGTCCGGGCAACAGAGACAGAGCGCAAGTGGCTGGCGCACGGGCAAGGGGCTGCGCCCACTCTGGTCTCTAGTAAAGCGTCCCGGAGGTGAGCGCCAGCGGATGCTGTAGGGAGCCGTGCGGCTGGAGGTGGGAATTGAGGGAACCGGCCCCGGGGTACCAGGACGCCGAATTCTCCAGGTAGCTTGAGGCGGGGGACGGATTGGAAGCTGGAGGGTGGCCGTGAGGGTGGTGGCCCAGGGAGCGAGCTGCTGCCCCGCTGCCCGGAGGCTCCCACACAGCTGGAGACTGCGGAGAATTACATGCCATGGGGTCACTGGAGCTGGGACTGTGCTCCGGCGGCATTTCCCCGCTCTTCATGATCTTCTTAATCTTGGACCTTTTGTTCTGAAACCAGATTTTAACCTGGGAGGGAGAACAAGTGCAGCGATTACGGGACAGTCTGGGAGGGGAGATTTGAGCGGCCTGGGCTCTATGGTGCCCCCAGTCCCCGCCGCGCCTTCCCTCACTGTCCGGGTGGGGCCAGTCAGGGCGGAGCACTCACCCTCTGCCCCAGCTCGTACTCTAGTTCCCTCCTCAGCCCAGCCAGAGCCCGCATCAAACAAAGCTAGGGGCTGGGAACCAGGAAGATTAGCGTTATTCCTTGCCTCTCTCCTTTTCTCCCGGCCTTTTTTTCCTTTCCCTGACCATGGTAGCTCCAGGGTACTTGGCTCAGGAGACCTACTTCTCGCGCTCGACCCGGGTTCTACTTCTTTCCCGGGTGCGCCAGTTTCCCGGTTTGGGCAAACGATAGAGGTCAGACACCTCCAAGCTCCCCAGTCCTTCACTTCTCTTCAGGCCCAGGGAGCTCCTCCTGCTTATTCCCGAGGTTCTCCCTCCCACCTATGTCCCAGACGCAGTGAAAGGAGCAAGGGAGCAAAAGAGGGGGGAAACGGCCTTTTTTCCCGGTGACCGCGGGCTGTGGGTAGGTGAATGGCGGTGTGCATGGAGAGGCGGAGAGGATGGATGGAGTGAAAATCTGTTTGCAGGAGATGACCTTTAGAAGGGAGAGGAATGGGGAAAACAAGCTCTTGAGTCTCCACGGAGCCGATTTTTGCGGCCCCACAAGCCCCAGGAGAGGAGAACGGACAGAAGGACAACTAGGCAGGCAGGAATCAGAGAAGCAGGGCGCTAGGGACCACTTGGATCGACAGACAGAGCTGCCGCGGGCTCGGGGACTCTAGGAACTTTCTTGGCCTTCCCACTAGGAGGGCGGAGGGAGATAAATCCCAAGGACCCAAGACCCTCATGTTCCGGCTGCTCCCGGCAGCCGCTAGCCTGGCCGAATAACACCAGCAATGAGCGGTTCCTTTGTTTCTGCGCCCACACTGTGTGGGCCGCAGAGACCCGGTCCCGGACCACCCGGCTGTCCAGATCCTCCCCCGATTCAAGGAAAGAGAACCCAGTAGTTTAGAGCTGGGTAGCAGGTGAGATGAGTGCCTCATCTCAAAGTAGAAACTCCCTCCAAAGGCCTTGGGAGCCACAGGGAAGAGCAACCCGGAGGTGCCAGCCGAGTGAGAGCAGGTAGGGTGCCGAGTCTGAGCACTCATCGCTCTACTCTTAGCCAGAGGTTTGAACCTAGGGGTTGGGGGCGGAGGGAGAACGGGAGGGAGGTGGCTTCAGTTCGGGAGCCTAGGCCAGGGAGCCCAGCGGGCTTCGGGTTTTACCTGTGTCTGCGTGAGGCCCAAAGAAGCCGCCAGTTCGGCGCGTTCGGGCAGGGCGAGGTATTGGGTCTTCTGAAACCGCCTTTGGAGGGCAGCCAGCTGAAAACTGGAATAAATCGTCCGGGGTTTGCGAACCTTCTTGGGTTTGCCATTCACCATCCTCACCTCTGGTTCTGCAGCGTCTTTGTCTAAACCGTCAAAACAGAGCGGATTAGGGCCCGACTGAGCAAGGAGACCGTTTTCTGTCCTCCTGCCTGTCCTCCCTTTCTGGGGCGAATAGGGAGCCGCAGGGCCCCGCCAAAGTCCCCCTGGAGCCCAGAGGCCCTGCAGGGTTTTCTTCCCAACAATACTCTCTGTCCCGCACACCATACTCCCTTCCTCCGCGTCCCCCCCCCCCCTTAAGTAGCAGAAAGACCAGGTCACGTTAGACGGATTGCGGGCTGGCCTGCCTCCTCTGTCTCATTGTCCCATCGGTTCAACTGGGCTGCTTTCTCCAGGTATCGTGGGCTTTGCCCACCTCCAGCCCTGAGTTCTTTGGGGGCCTATTTCCGCCCCTCCTCTCCTCACATGGCTGGGACGGACATAGCAGGGCCGGCCACAGTATTCGAGGAGTCCAGAACCTGGAGTGGGACTGTGCAGCCCCCTCCGCAGCTGCCCTCGGAGCCCACACTCCCTGACCCAGAGGCCGCGAGCCGAGGTCTACCAAGTTCACATAGCCACAAGCCAGCACTCGGGGCTCCTTCCTCTGAGCTGAACTGCCCCAGACAGAGGACCGATTATCCCAGTCCCATAATCTCCTGCAGATCGGCTAGGACACAGATGCGTCTGGTTTCTTTTACAAATAGACTTAATAAGCCCTTGGCAAAAAAAAGGGGGGGGGGTCGTTCTTTTAATGAACGAAACCGCGAGACAGTGAAAGAAACCGAGCCTGGTCGGCTCCTCGGCTCTCCGTAAAGGGCAGCAAAAAGCAGGGGGTGGGGAGAAGCAGGAGAGACAAAGGTGAGGAGCCACAGACAGACTAGCGTGCGTGCTGCTAAGAAGACTGAGAGCCTTCGTAAGAAAAGGGAAATGCAGGAAGGCTGAGAAAAACTCGAGGGGGTCTCGCGATCTGCGGAACTTTAACGCCAGAAAAGAAGAGGGGTGGGGAGAAGGGACTGAATGAGAGACAAAGAGCCCTCTCTGCGGCAAGTAGCGTCCCTCCCGCCCCAAGAAAGGATTTTCTCAGATGTTTCATCTCCCAACTTGGTGAGACTTCAGAGAAATAACTCGTTTGTAGTGGTGTGTGTGTGTGTGTGTGTAAGTGTGTGGTGTGCATGTAGGTATGTATGTGTGCATGGTGTGTATATGTACATATATACATGTGTGGAGTGTGTCTATGTATGTAAGTGGTGCGGTATATGTATTTGTGTGGTGTTTGTGCGTGTGTGTGTGGTATATGCACTCAGCACAGCTCCTGGGGGGGGGAGGTGCTGGAGGGCGAGGGAAGGCTGTGGTTTGCTTCTGCCAGCTCAGGGATGCTAATATTAGAAGGATTATTCATGTGCTGAGGGTGGGAAGAGCTAAAAGCCCATCAGAAAAACCTCCCCACAAAGACCCCCCACTTCTAACTGCTGAGCCGCCGCTGCCTCCCAAGTTCTGGAGCCCGAAAACTCTGAAACCAGCCTGAGAGAGAAGAGACAGACAGTCTGTGCCTGCCTGTGTGCCTCTGTGTCTATGTATTTCTCTGTGTGTAGGGTGGTCGTCGAGAGGAGAGAACAAATTAACATTACCTACTCTGCCAGACACACACATACACCTCAGTTGGTTAGATGACTTCTGAAAATGCTGAGCTGAAAAAGTCAACTGCATTCTCAGAGCTCCTGCGCCCAAGTAACTGAGCTTCGCTGAGCAGATGCACTCTAACGCGCTCTGGGCGCAGGCAGAGTGCTGGGCGCCCGCAGCTGCCCTAGTACTGGCCCAGGGCCTAGCTGGTTCTCTCCTCTGAGCTCAGTGCCCCAACCTCAAGCCCGCTCCCTCCTCCCACCGCCAGTCTTTCTTACTCAAACTTCCCGGGTTTGGGATTCTTTCTGCCCAAGTCACCTCTTGAAACCCGGCCAGCAGTTGTGGAGCCGGGACCCTCCAAGCTGGGCTCGCCCCAAAGGGAAGAGTCTAGCCATAGAGGCGAACTGCAACCAGAAGATCTTGGACCCTTGCGGGTCTATCTGCTAGCTGCCCCCTCTTCGCTCAGAGGGGCTCACTCACTCTTTACTTTCCGTCCTTTCTTCAGCCGCCTCGTGTTCCACAGGGCACTTTCTACCTCTCTCAGTTCTCTTCCCCATCCCCTGTCAGTTCCCAGGCTTTTCACCCTACCCGGCCCGACCCAGTCCTCACCTGGCTGGGCCGAGGAGCCCTGTGCCCGGCCATAAGCTCCGCCGTACTGGGGATGGTAGGAACTGGCGTAACCGTAGTCCGCGTACGCTTTGGTTGAGTAGGTGCCGGGCGGCGGTCCGGCGGCTGCCCCGCTCACGCCGTGGTAGGAATACTGGTAAGGATGCAGTGCCTTGCCGTAGGAGGAGGCCGGGGGCGAACAGTAGCCGTGCGGGGCACCCCCCGCCGGGCTGTAATAGTCGGCATCTGTGGCCGAGGATTCCGGCAAAGTGGGAGACTCTTGAGACGGATGGTGCATGGCTGCGGCCGTCTGAAAAGGAGCTGGGAAGTCACTGGAGCGGATGCTTGGCCCCCTCCGGTCAAACACCCCGGTCATAGTTCGGTGGCGAAGGCCGACACCCAGGCAATGGAAGTGACTGCGGAGCGGGGGCGGAGGCTCGGGGCTTCTCGCCAGTGGCAGAAGCTCGAATTCGCTCTTGGGGCTGCTTCGGTCTAAGCAGACATGGCTGTGGGAGAGGAGGAGACAGGAGGAGGCAGAGGAGGAGGCGGGGGTACTGGAGAGGGAGGAGGAAGAGGAGGAGGCAGGAGTGCTGGAGGAGGAGGAGGCGGGAGTGCAGAGGGGGAGGAAGAGAAGGAAGAGGAGGAAGAAAAAGAGGAGGAGGAGGAGGAAGACAAGGAGGAGGAGGGGGAGGAGGAGGGAGAAAAGAGGCGGCGGCGGCGAGGAGGCTGGGAGCCTCCGAGTCTCGGGCTCGGGCAGACTGCTGGCGGGACGCAGCCTAGCCTTGGTTAAATCCTTAATTGAGCGCTTACGCACAGCGGGGTGGATCGGGTTCCATTGGCCAGAGCCGTCGGGAGCAGCGACACTCGAACTCACCCAACTCGTTCAGCTCCTTGACAAAGCTGGGCTTAAAAAAAAAATTGTGCGTGAATGTGTGTGTGTGTGTGTGTGAGTGTGTGTGTGTGTGTGTGTGTGTGTGTGTGTGTGTGTGTGTGTGAGAGAGAGAGAGAGAGAGAGAGAGAGAGAGAGAGAGAGAGAGAGAGAGAGAGAGAGAGAGAGAGAGCCAGACCCTGTGTGATACAGAGTGTGGGTTAGGGAAGGGTTCCCTCAGGGACCTCGCAGGACCTGCCTCTTTCCTTACCCTCTCACTTTACCCGGAGCAACGACACACTCGGACACACATAGAAACACTCAGACACCTACTGGAACGTAAACACACATGTGGACCTCGCACTGACACCATCCTGAAGGAAGCCTGACTCCGGGTTCGAGGGCGCCGGTGCCCTGGGAAGCAGGGAGCCTTGACTAGGGCGGGACTATGCTTGGGGGCTGGCGTTGGAGTTCTAGACCCACTAGGCAGAGGAAAGAAGAGTTCTTCATGTCTCCAAGAGAGGAGGGTCAATGGGGATAGTCACATGTTGGGGATTTCAAATTCGGGGAAGCTAAAGATTGAGCGTTTCCTTCTCCGAGACACATCTGGCTAAGAGGCCTTCCCTGGGCTGTGTGTGTGTGGGGGTGCACCAGAGCTTACACCGCCAGGAGAGATCACGTCACGCAGGAGCACGAACATCTCTTGGCCAACGCTTTCTGGCTCTCACCACGTCATAAGCTGCTCCTTAAGCTTTCCCGGTCCATGGACGTAATTCCAGGGAAGCCCCCCCCACACACACACACAAGCTAGGCTCGGAGGAGCTGCCTTTGCGGACGCCTGCTCCTCTTTCCCACCCCTTCCTCTCGCTTAGTGTCTGTCTTGTCTCTCCAGGCTTCCGATAATCCTGAAGTTCCGAAGCCACCAACCCTACTTGGGATTTTTAGGCCAATTGAAAAACGCGCTCTCAGAAAGATAACCAAGAGCTTGGTCTCTGGTCCTTCCGCTTGCACTGATAGAAAACGTGAATGAAACCGGTGCCAGCGCCAGCTGGCCAAAGCGCGGGAGGGAGCGCGAGGAAGGCTGCTCCATCCCTCCTTGGCTCCACAGGGGCCCTTCCATTTCTAAAGTTCAGGAGAAGACCTCGGCCTTGCCGGGACTCCTGGCTCTGGGCTCTTGGTCCGTCGGCTCTGGCCTACTCTTTCCATATCTTCTCCACTGTCCCTGAATATTGCCGCACCCCCGCCCCCACCTCCCAGTTCCTTTCTTAAAAGCTGAGGAAGGTGGGGGGAGAGAGAGTGTGGGCAGAAGGAAGGAGAGAGACAGACAATTTAAAAGGGATCTCGGACCTAACGCTTCTTTGCGCTCCCAAAGTCACAGAAATCTCCTTCCCTTTTTCCATCTCGCCACCCACTCCCCCCCCACCCCCAAGAAATACGGCCGGGAGTTGAAGGTATAGGAGGTACGTTCCTAGCAGCTTCTCCAAGACAGGCGTCAGCCCTTTCCCAGAAGGAAAGGACTGTCCACTTCAGGCCAGTGCGCGCTCGGTATCTGAGTGTGCTCCCTCG
>CM053597.1:1074123-1092341 GCA_028646575.1 Pseudocheirus occidentalis
TCTTTTTTGATTTTTAAATTTTAATTAATTTTCTTGATTACATCATTCATTTCCACAAGGTTTTGAGTTACAAATTTTCTCCCCTTCTTTCCCCTACCCCCAAAACCAAAACAGTGGTCCTACCGTAAAGCCCCTCCCACAATCTGTTCCCTTTTATGTCCTCCTCCAACTCCCCTGTAACTTTCTAGTAGGGCAGGGAGGGTCTCCCTACCCCCATCCCTGTATGTCTTATTTCCCTTTCTTTCTTTTCTTCCTTTCTTTCTTTCTCTCTCTCTCTTTCTTCCTTCCTTTCTTCCTTCCTTCCTTCCTTCCTTTCTCCCTTTCTCCCTTCCTTGTTTTCTTTTTCACATTCTCTTCAATAAAATTACTAGTATGGAAGTATTTTACATCTATAGCCTTACTCTCTCAAAAAAGGAATAGGGAAAGGAGAGAGGAAGAGGATTTAGAACTCATCATTTAAACAATGAAAACCCAAATGTTAAAATTTGTTTTTTCATGTAATTGGAGAAAAAATTATATTATTTTAAGGAAGAAATATGCTTAAAAACAATGCAAAGTTAAAACTAGAGCTAGGAATACAATGTATATGTTACCTACAATTACATAATATTTACACATATGAATAGGCATCATAGAAGAATTTTAGGAATTACTTAGTTCTTACCGTTATGTTTAAGTACAGTTTTTTATTCTAAATAGTCCTGATTATACTTTTTAATTGGCTTTTATTTCAGGCTAAACATGTTCATAATGTGGACAATATTTAAAGGAAAGAAAGAGTAGAGGAATAACGCTGGTTTCTATTTTGACACGTTTCCAGTGGGAGAGATCAGCAGAATGTGGCACCCAGAGCTCAGCTAGATGTTAGCAACATGCCTGATGAAATGAGAGTCACATGCCATTCCTGTGGAAAAGACAGAGATGTGAAAGCGCGCTTGGGTGGGTCCAAAGGAAAGCAATCAATGGTTCCGCCACCTTGGCAAGCCTCCAGTGGAGTTCCCCAGGATCCTTTGCCAGCCCTGGGTAGTTTCACATTTTATCTGTGACAGTGAAGGGGTATTCAAAGTTGGACTTGACTTCTCCATTTAACTTTTGTGTTTCCTCAACCTCATTTGAATATCAGTCATGGAGAATCTTGAGAGCAGATTAGTCTTCATAGCTCCAGTCTCTAACCAATTTCCATAGTGCTTATTTTCTAACAGAATCTCCGAAATGTTAGGGAGCACAGTATCCCTATTGGGGGCTAAATAGGTATTAAAAAGAATTTTCGAGTATGAATGTCATCTGGGACCACGGACTTGAAACAAACACCAGATATGTTTAGTCCAAAGAATAGACAATTACATTTGGGACACTCTGGTTGGCTGTTGAGATTAATATGGAGGCTCATAATCCCAGGGATCTTGCACAGAAGGACCTCTGCCTCCCTTTGGGAGGGAGAAGCTTACTGACCATAACTCTGTAGCAGATGGGAACAATGAGCTAGTCAATGGTTCTGAAGACATAAGCCCAGGAGATGGTAGCTCAACCGAAGCAGAGAGATGCCAAGTAGACATGAGATTCTGCACAGATGTGCCCTGGCCATCAAAGAGACCTATACAATGACATCCTAGATGATGTGGCTCTGTCAGAGCTACCCTTCCCATGCACTATGGCTGCATGGCTTCTTGGCATGCCTTTCTCTATGTGTTCCCTGGCTTCCCATGCTCCTCATGTGTGTTCTCTCCCCCAATGATAGCATGCTAACCTGAGGGAGAGGGTTGCATGCTGCATTTGAAAACAAGTGCCCTTTGGGGTGAAAGAATTGGTGATGCTCAGCTGCTAGGAGATGGAGTTCATGCAGAACATAGGCTTTTTATCCACTTGGGTCACTGCCAAACAACCCGATTGTTGGTGACCAGAACATTAGGCGACAGTCTCCATTTTTCTTTCTTGGCGACTAAGGCTGGCAGTGACCTTTTCATCTCCACAATGGGGCATTTCCAAAAAAGCCTCTGACATCGTCCATGTTGTTTTGGGGAGCTATTGACACTTTCAGTCTGGTGGGAAAAATCTGTGCTCTTCTGTGGAGCCACCATCCCAACTGTGAGCATCTCATTCCCAAGAAGGATTAGCTGAGGGAGAATAGCAGCTAACATGGGGAGTGGGACCAAGCCCTAAGAGCCAAAAGATGGGGAGAAGTCATAAATGCTCCCTGGCATCAAGACAATCACCCAAGCCTTTGTAGATCACCTCCTGAGCTCTGTGCCAGGCCCTGGGGGTACAAAGACATAAGTGAAACAGTACCTCTCCTCAAGGAGTTCATATCTCTCAAGGAGAAATAACACTTATATGTCTAAGTGTAAACAAGCAAATACAAAGTCATTGGGGGAAGGGGCAAACAGATAGGGCTGATAAGGAACCTAGTAAAGTCTCAAATGAGAGGTCATGTTTGAACTGAACTTGGAAGAATTCTAATGGAGTGAAAAGAAGGAAGAACACTGGAGGCATATGGGAAGCCTGTACAAAGGCACATGGGGTCTCACAGCATCTTGGGTGGGGAACAGCAACGATAATTTGACTGGAGTCTGAGAAGGGTTTGAAAGGTAGGTTGGAGTCAGGGTGTGAAGGGTTTACCAACAAGAGGAGATTGTGTCTGACCCTCAAATAGCTGCTGGAGGAATATTAGAGACCATGGCCGTGAGAAGGTCAGACTTGGACTTTGGAGGTTGCTTTGACAATTGTTAGGAGAATGTATTGGAGACAGGCAAGGATATAGGATGGAACCAGGACAGTGGCTGCACAGAGAGAGATAAAGACAAAGAAAAGAGATATTTGGGAGGCAGAATCTCTAAATTAGATTGCAAAGAACTGAGAAGAGAGTGGGTGGCATCAGGGCCTCCAGGTTAGACAGTCTTTTCTTGGTATTTGCCTGTGAACTCAAGATAGGATGATTTCTTGGACAGGGTCAAGTGAAACGTGTTTTTGCTGTTGCATTTCTAGACAGCAGGTATGGACCCAAAAGATAAGAAAAAATTGAAGATGAGAGAAAGAAAAATATTGAGGGACCAAACTCTGGGCAAGGTAGGTGGGATAGGATAGATAGATAGATAGATAGATAAATATAGACAGAGAGAAACACAATATAGATACATAAATATATGTATATGTGCATGTACAATACATATATGCACCTATATATACACACACATTGATGGATGAGTTTTAAAGGTTTCCACCCAAATGCATGTTGAAATTTGAGCAATGGGCATTCTTCATTGGCTTGCTCCTTCCTGTGTGGGTGGCCAGGCCAAACATCTTTGATTGATTAGAAATCTCTTCCAGGAGGCTCTGGAAGGTCAAGAGATGACCTTTGATGGGAGTTAATTTGAACAAATGACAAAACCAGAGATAATCACCAGAAGCCTGGCACACAGGCAGGACTGAGTAGTGCTGAGGAATCTCTCCATTTTCCTCTATCTCTCTGTGTCTCTGTCTCTCCCCCATCCCCCTGTATATCTGTGTGTCTCTCTCTTTGTCTCTCTATTTGTCTTCCTCTCTGTCTCTCTCTGTCTCTGTCTCTGTCTCTCTGTGTCTCTGTCTCTCCCCCATCCCCCCATATTTCTGTGTGTCTCTCTCTGTCTCTCTATTTCTCACTGTCTTCCTCTCTGTCTCTCTCTCTCTGTCTCTGTCTCTCCCTCCTTTCCTCTCTCTCTTCTTTCCTTTCCCCTTCTCTTTCTCTCTGACTCTCTCATTTCTCTTTCTCTTCTGTCTCTGCCAGGGTTTGATACAAATGACACAGTGCTGGTAATGATAGGAACATTTGGCAGACTTCATGGTCCATAAGGAGTCCTTCCTGCACCCTGTACTGCCTCTCTTCCATCTCAGTGGCAAATACTTTTGGGGAGCAGACATCTTCCTGTTCTATGTTTTCCTGTTGTTTATTATCACAGGATCATCAAGTGGTTCTCTCTGTTGTGACATTTTCTAAGGAATCTTGAATGGTCTTGATATCCGGACAGGGAACACCTTATTGTGAAAGAGGTTGTTAAAGCATCACTTTGTTTTACTGAATCAAATGCTTTTTAGGAATCAACAAAAAATGAACACAGTGGAATCTTACATCATCTCCCTCAGTTCATTGCAAACTGGTAAAGAGGTGAGTGTTGGTGTGAAAGATCGCTCATTTTCCCCTACTGATAATCTCATTTAAAATGCCTCTATTTCGGTTTAGCTAGACCTCATAAATATTTAAAAAGATTGGTGAGGGGTTATTGATGTTTTCTTGGTTGTCATTTTGAGGTATTAGTAAGCTCTGAGAATCCCCACCCCCTTTGGAATCATCATCTCCTTCATATGCTTTAACCATTGGTCAACCATCACCTTCCCAATTGTGAGTTGAGTCTAGCACAGTTCTCATCTGTAGACTCTCAGTGTAATCCAGTTCCTCTCTCCATCTGTGTTCTCTGTGGTGTGATTTCTAGCTCTTCTGTAAGCGCATCCAGGACTGGGATGTTAGAAATCAAGCCTAGTCTTCCACTGTCCACGATGAAGAAAACAATTCTTTGGAATCATGTTCACAATCCTTTCCCACTTCGTGGTTCTCATCCTGCTGCCGTCTTTGAATGTCCTTGGGCTGACTGTTCAGTTGGCTTCTTGGCAAGCTTCCTCTAAATTGGTTTTACCCTCCCTTGTTTCTTTCTTCTTCATGACATGACATTATTCAGAACTGTTCCTCATCTGTCTTTATAATATCTTATAAATAACACGGCTGGCCCATTGTTGCCCTGGGTTACCATCTCTCTGCTCAGCCAGCAGCACAGATGTTTGCTAACCAAGGTGTTTCGGGAAACTTTAGTCTCCTCACTTTGTCCATTAATTTACATCAGTTAAACTTCTGGATTCAGTTATTAGAGTTGGTGTCAGTGTCATGTCTATTGTCAAATCCACACTCTTAAATTTTCAGTGGCTTCCATAAATAATTCAGGGTTAACTTCACTGAATTGTAGGCTACATATTTTCTCATTGTTATCATATGACATAAATCTTTAGTGAATCGAGTCAGCACAGTTTCACAACTTTCTCAAAGTGTTTGTGTGAATGTGAGCTGAGAAGGTTCATAATGGGGCCCACCAGGGGTGGACTTTGGCAAGGAGGTGAGGGCTCTAAGGCTCACAAAAGGTGTAGTTACAGGAATCAACTGAGACAAGTGATGCCACCCTTGTGGTGATGGAATGGAAGGACTGCAGGGAGAGACTGTGAGCTCACAATCAATGACTGATGGAATGATGCCCTCCTGAAGGGCAGGGACTGCTGGGGGGCCCCTTCTGTGTCCCCAGGGCTTAGCAAAGTTCCTGGCACACAGCAGGTGCTTAATCAATGCATATTGACTGACTGGAGGGATGGATAAATGGATGACAAGATGCACCATAGGTCACAAGGAAAACAAAGTTTGGTTTAGGAGGAGTGAGGTAGAGGCAAACATCAAAAGACAGAAGATACTGGTCAGAGTTCAGAGGAATTTCAGAATTCTAGATCATCAAAGTGTTGGGACAGTTGAGGGCAAGAGTCAGGTCAAGAGGATGACCTTTGATGGGAGTTAATTTGAACAAATGACAAAACTAGAGATAATCACCAAAAGCCTGGTGCATAGGCAGGATTGACTAGTCCTGAGGGACTTCCATTGTCTGGACGTCTGCTAGACTCTTCCTTTACCCCTCCCCCTCCCCTTCTTTCCCAGCCCCCCTTCTCTGTCTCTTTTTGTCTTTATCTACAGATATCTCTATATTTCCCTCTATCTCTCTGTCTCTCTCTCTGTCTCTGTCTCTGTCTCTGCCTCTCTCTCTGTCTCTCTCTCTCCCACACATCTTTCTGTGTTTCTCTCTTTGTCTGTCTTCTTTCCTCTTTCTTTCTCTTCTCTCTCTGTCTCTATTTCTCTCTCTCTATTTCTCTCCCCAGATCTTTCTGTGTGTTTCTCTTTGTCTCTCTGTCTCTCATTCTATATCCCTCTGTCTCTCTCTCTCTCTCTTCTTCATCTCTCTCCCTTTCTCTTTCTCTCTGCCTGTCTCTCTCTCCCTCTCTTCTTCTTTCTCTCTCTGTCTTTCTCTTTCTTTGTCTCCCCCCCTCTCTATCTCTCTTCTCTCTTTGTCTCTGCCTGTTTCTGTCTCCCTCCAAGGTAAGTATTGAGTCATTTTTCAGTTGTGTCTGACTCTTCATGACCCTTTTGGGGTTTTCTTGGCAAAGACAAGGGAGTGGTTTGCCATTTCCTTTCTCCAGGTTAAATGACTTGCCAAGAGTAACAAGGTGAGTGAATGTCTGAGACTAGATTTGAAATTAGGTCTTCATAACTCCAGGTCCAGCACTCTATCCACTACTCCACCTAGCTGACCCAAAGTAGAGCAGCTGATAAATTCTTGGCTTGCCTCTGATAATGTAGTCTTTCAAACAATGGAGGAAGACACAAGGAACAATATTCTGAATATGATTCTCACTAAGAGGGAGAAAACATGAAGAACTTGGGAGGAAGCATCCATCCTCCTTAGAGCATAGTCTGGAACACACTGGGTGTTTGGGAGGCAGCTTCTGAAGGTTCTGAAGGAGAGAGAAGCTCCCACAGATTTAAGTTATATGTGGAATGGTGGCTTAAGGTGAATGGGGAGTTTTCAAGGATGAAATTCTGAAGACTCAGAGAGAAACAAAAAGAAGAAAAATGGTATTGTCTAAGGAAGTTGGTGTGGCTGCAAAAGGAGCTCACAACCAATTTTGATAAGAAAGGTGGGGGGAGTGTGACACAGCAAGAAGAATGCTCTCCTTGGTATTTGACAGACTGGATCCACAGGAGTGCTGTAGGACTGGAACAGGGGAAATGTCCTGATTTTCAAGAAAGGGAAGAAGATGGAATCTTGGTAGAAGTCAATGAACTTCAGATCAGGAGTGGGTGAAACTCTAGCATGAATCATGAAATGGTGATTGGTGAACCTCTAGAAAGGGCAGTGGTGATGAGAAAGAGCCAGCCTGGCTTCTCGGGGTGGGGGGGCAAATGCTACCAAACTAACCCCATTTCTTCTTGTGATGGCGCCACCTGACTGGTTGATCAAGGGAGGCTGTAGGTATGATCTGCCTAGATTTTAGCAAAGCATTTGTCAAGGTCTCTAGTGCTGCCATCTTGGAAAAGGTGGAGAGATATATGAGCCAGAGGATCAGACAATGAGGTGTCTTCAGACCTGGCTCAGGGCTTGATTCAGGGAGGCATGACTGCATGACTTGTGACCAGCATGGAAGGGTGGCTCCAGTGAGGACAAAGGTGCTTGGTTTTGTTTGTCTGACACATTCATCTGGGTGTTACTTGGCAGCACAGAGGGCACCATCATTATGAATTTATGGGACCCAACATCAGAAGGAACAGCAGGCACTATGCATGACAGAGTCAGGGCTCAAAACCACTTTAAATATTGAGAACCTGGCTTTCCATGATGGAGAGGAGGGGCTCAGTACAAGAACTAGAGGCAACAGAGGTGGGGGGCTGCTGCTCAGCCCCCATTCCTTCGTGTGAAAAATAAAACAGACACTAACTGGCAGGATTCAGTCAGGAGTCTGAGGCTGCTACTGTGACTGGAGCAGGAAGATTCTGTCCCCTGGTGGTGTCTGAAAGCACTAGTGGACAGTCTTCATAAGTAAGCATTGCTCTCCCCAAAGCAGGAACAAGGTGAGGACATGACCCAGGTCCTTGGGAGTCTACAGCTCTTAATGTAAGATTCCAGATGTGTTCTGTTTGTTTATCCTGCCATCTTTTGTTTTTCTATTACGGGATGACCCACATCTGCCTTTGTGGGGTACAGGATGAAGGAGGACACTGCCTCCCCTGAGAGAGTCTAGACCTCTGAGTGTATGGGATACACTCTACTTTCAGGGAAGCCAGCACCAACAAGACACAAGTCTTCAGGAACAGATAGAGACCTGAGGCAGCCTCATCAGCTGCAGGATGGAGGGAGGACCACCGTCATCTGAGTCCTTTCCAAATAGAGCAGAGAAGCAGGCTCAGGGAAAGGTTGGATGATTACCGCCCACAATTCCCCAAAGGAATTGTGATTCACAAAGCCAAGTGACAGGCGAGGTGACAGCTTGGGGAGGGGGGAGACTGATGGAGAGTTCCAACAGGCACCGGCTCCCCAGACAAGATGGAGAGGGAGGATTTGGGGGAAAAGAAAGACAAATCACCAAAAGCAATTTGTTCAGAACAAGACCAAGCCTGGCCTGCATGAAAAGTAGATGAAGCACCCCTCAGTTCTTAGCTTATAAAACATCACCTTTTGCCATGCTATGCTGCAGGGGTGAGCCAGGGTCTGGTCTGGGGCTGTCCCAAAGTCTGAAAGGCTTCAGAGTTCCTGCCAGCATCCCTCTGCCCCAGAGGGGACCCGGGTAAAGGGTGGAGTGGGGAGGGACAGGGCAGAGAGGACACCCATGACCTTCCTTAGGGCTTAGCATTCGGAGTTTGGAATTACATACACAGCGGTTCCCAAGGTGCTATTTTTTTGGTTCCCTCTAGACCCACTGGCCCTCCCTTTGAGCTTGGACAGAGAATATTTGGGTGTTCTCTAAAGCAATCTTCAAAGCTGTTGGGTTTTGAATATTTGTGGATGTCTCTATACGTCACCTTCATTTCCAAATATATAATTCTACAGCCTCCTCTTCCAAGGGAGTTGTTCCTTCTAACAAAGAAAATAGAAAAGAAAGATGGCAGCTAATACAGGCAGCATGTCAGCTGAGCAGGCAGTGTATGTATGTAGTGTTCCGCACCCATAGCCCCCATTTCTACAAAGGAGAGAAGGAAGATGTCATTCTTCTCTCCGGTTCAGAGATATGCTTCCTCATTATCATTGCACAGCAATTAGCGAATCCCCAAAGCTGATGTTTAACAGACATTTAGGGCTCATGGTGAGGAGGGGAGGGGAGCCTTTCATAGCCACAGTTATGGATATGAATATGGCAATGGATAGATACCTCTGCCAGGGGAGAGGTGGTGCCAGGTGAGGGCAAACACCGTCATTATGACAGACAGCCCTTAAATGGTGGTCCTGTTCCCCTTGCTGAACTCCCTAGACTCACACAAATCTTTCCAGGCTCTAGGGCAGCCTCCATCACCCTTATCTAAGCCTGACCTTCTGCTGCTGCCACCCTCAAAGCTCCAGTGATTGGCTTCCCACTCTGCAAAGACGCACAATCAAGGCCCGGGCAGCTTGGCGAGTGTAGGCAGGGCCATGGAGAATACCTAGCTGGTGTCAAAGTAAATAAGGAATCCACCCATCAGTTGGAGATCATTGATAGAACTTGGAGGCTGCCTCTCGAGGGGCTGTGCTGACTCCCTGGCTCAGTTGTCTGCGGGTCTCTGGCTCTCACCACATCCCACCCCCTACGCGCCATCTCTTTGGACCCCCACAAGCCTAGGAGAGCACGGCAGAAGGACTGAGGTCCCCTGATTCCCCTCTGCTGCACCGCCCTCTCGCTCCATCATTTCCCAGGCCACTGCCCGGCTCTGGCTCCTTCCCAACTTCTCTGTTTCTGCTCAAGAAAGCAGCATCCCTGTCATCCAGGTGGCATCTTGAGGCCCTTCTTGAGTCTTGCCTTTGATTGGACAGTGACCCCACTTATTCAACCCATCACCAGATCCCATCTTCTCTACTCCTGAAACATATCTCACACTTGTCTCATTCCCTCTGGGCATACTGCTTTCATTGCCTGGCATCCAACTCCCAGAGGCTGTTGGCCTCAAGGCTCCATCCCTTTAATCCATCCTCCACAATTCTGCCACAGGTTACTAGGGGCCCTGACAGTGCACAGGGACCCAGACCCAGAGTCAGGAAGATCTGAGTTCAAATCCAGCCTTGGACACCGGCTAGCTGTGTGATCCTGGGCAAGTCACTTTACACTCTTTACCTCAGTCTCTAATATGAGATGGAGAAGGAGATGGCAAACCACTCCAGTATCTTTGCCAAGAAAATCTCTGGTGGGGTGACAAAGAGTCAAATGTGACTGAACAACTGAACAGTCAAAGTAAACTTCCTTCAGCACAGATCTTACTATGTCACTCCCCTAATCAATGAGCTCCAGGGGTTCCCTGTTGCTTCTAGAAACAGTTATAACTCCTCTGCCTAAGCCCTGCACTACCCAGCCTCCACCAGCCTTTCTAACATCCACTCCTCCCTCTCCTAAACTCTGGGAGTCTGTTGCCCGCATGTAGCATCATCTCCAGCCTTGGGGCATGTGCACTGGCCATGCTCTGCACCTGGGATGCCCTTTCTTCTCATCTCCACCTCACAGAATACTCTTTTCCTTCGAGATGCAACCCAAGAGCCACCTTCTGTGGATCCCACAGCGCTTCTACTATGTCCCTTTGTATGGGCTATGGGCATATTACAGATGCCTTTGCTGTTTCCTCCACTAGAGCGTGAATATCTTGTGAGGAGGAGAATCCATGGTTTGTATCCTCATTGCCTAGCACAATGCTGGTATACAGGAGGGGCTTAATGAATGCTTGTCACTGAATTGATCCCCTCTTCACAGATCAGGACTCTAAGGCTCAGAGGCATTGAGTGACTTGCTTAAGGACAAATAACTCAGTTGGTCAGTAAACATTTATTAAGCATCTATCCTGTGCCAAACACTGTGCCAAGCTCTGGAAATAAGAAATGAGATCAAAGAGAGTCCCTTCTCTCAAGGAACTCTTAGTCTAATCAGGAAGACAACATGCAAACAGATGTGTACAGACAAGCTGTATGTGGGATAGATAGGGAATAATTAACAGCAGGAAGGCACTGGAATAAGAGGGATTGGGAAAGGTTTCCTGTAAAAGATGAGATTTTAGTTGGGATTGAAAGGAAGCCAGAGTGGTCAGTAGTCAGAGTTGAGAAGGGAGATTATTCCAGGTCTAGGGGAATTCCCAGAGGGAATGCCCAGAGGTAAAAGAAGGAGGTTCTTCTTTCTGAAACAGCCAGGAGGCCTGGGGCATTGGATGGAAGAGTATGTGGCAGGAAGTAAGGCATAAGAAGACGACAAAGGTAGAAGGGGCTAGATTATGAACAGCAGTGTCATGAGGACTAAGACCATATGCCTTTACTTTAGTTCATTGGCCTCAGGGATGATTGTTAATGTGAAAACCCCAATGGGGGCTCATGATTTAAATAGATGTAGAAGGGAGACTCCCATATATGGGAATCCAAGAACCTATGAGAGTTGTGGTTGCCTTCTGGGAACTATGGAGATCATTGAGGAATGAGGCTCTAGGAATGTGTGTGGCCTGGAGGGCCTCCAGTGACCCAGCCACCAAAGTCACCGTCTGTCATGACCAGAAGGGACTCAGAGCCATCAGAGATGCCGAGCTTCACTGAGAACAAGTGTGCCTCGTCCTCTGCTGCCTTGAGATGTGGCCTCCAAGTTGGCGCTGAGCATGAGTTTGGTTCAGTCTGGGATTCCCAGCAACTGGGTATTTCCTGACTCAGAAGCAGTTCTGAAGGGGCAGCTCCCCTGGGCCAGGAGGCCCAATTTCCTCATGGGCACTCATCACCCTTGTTGCTGCCTCCTTCCTCATCTTGGGCATTGGCTCCTTATTAATCATTTCTGTGCCCTGTTCTCATCAACATCTTTTGTCTTGGAACAGAGTCCTGTTTATCAAGTTTGGGTGTGCCAAAGCAAGGAGAGGTCAGGAAACAGCTGGACCGCAAAACAGAGAATTCAGCCAGACTTCAGCTGGTAGCTCCCACAGACAAAACAGAGGCAAATGTAAGAGAAGGCATTTGGATTTGAACCATCGGAGACACTTCGACAGGATGGAGAAGAGCTGGCCTAAGAGCTGGACCCCCTACTGGCCATACCACACTCTGAGAGACCTGGATAAACAGGGCCTCTCCCAAAGAAAGGTAGCTGAGCAGGAAGATGAGGGTAATGAAGTGATTTTCTATGAGGATGAGTCAAATGAAATGGGGCTGCTTAACCTGGCAAAGGGAAGACACATCGGTCATCTGAAGGGCTCTGATGGGGTGATTCTTGCTTGTGCAGAGGCAGCTGGTGGGGCGGGAGGAAGATCTCTGTTCAAATTTAGTCTCATGCACTTACTAACTATGTGATCCTGGGGCAAGTCTCTTACTCCCTCAGCCTTAGAGCCTTCATCTGTAAAATGGGGACAATATCAGCACCACCCTCTCAAGGTTGTGGGGATAAGACAGTGCAGGTAAAAAGGTTGCAAGTTTTGTAAATTGTAGATTTTATTTTATTGGGGGGAATAGAAGGCGGTATGCAGCAAGGACACAGAAGACCTTTCAGAGGAAAACTCGGGTCACTTGCATTTGGGCAGAGGAGGCCACAGGGGCCAAGAGCAGCGGTTCTCCCTGAGGAGCCTTTCCCGAGATGGCTCCTCTCCTACTGAGCCGAAGCCCCAAACAGAGAATCCCAGGCGCAGCTTTTGCTTTTCCCAGGTGAGTAAGGTACGCAGAAACTTGGGGTTCGTAGTCTCGGGGACACTTTCAGGTAGCCCCACGCGGTGGCGGAGGAGCTTTCCTGAGGCTGCCTCGTTGTTCTCACTCCCGGGCGGGCCTTAACCCCTAGAGAGAGAACGGAGACCCTCGCTAGTATCCCAGTGAGCAAAGCGCAAGGTGGGGAAGGGGCCTTCTAGGCTAGGGGGACCTTTGATTCCTTCTGAGAGCAGACGAGGGAATGGGGCTGACAGGTGGGGAGACAGGTAGATGCCCTACCTCGTCTGCCCACTTCTTATCCTTGCCAGTCATTTATAGGTGTGTGTGGGATGTCCCCGTGTTTGGGGGTGCCAGGGCACAAGAGAACCCTTGGAACCGCCAGGTCACTGGGCCTGGCACCAGGGTCTCCCCTGCATCTCACCCAGGAAGGCCTTCGAGATTTTGGAGTGCCTCCCCCAGCCGGCCCACTCGGTCCAACTCTCCTCGTTAGAAGTTTTTTTTGACTTCAAGTCATGTAGAAGTGGCAGAGGAAGCTGCAGAGGCCCTTGCAGGGAAAGGCTGGAGAGGCTCAAGCACACAGAAGAGGAAGGCCTGGGGGAGGGAGGGAGCAGGGCCCCCACCTGCTATGTGCCGCGGGCTCCCAGAGCCGGGCACTCAATTACTCTCAGATGGATTGTTTGGAAAATGTATGCGCGCCCATACCTACCTCCTGGAATCAGATCGATGGCTTCTCGATTTGATTTGTGAGAACAGCCGAATAGCGCGCTCCACTCTGGCCCAGCTCCCGCCCAGCGTTCCAGGAGCACAGAATTCTCCTAATGAGAAGCAAGCTGGCTATTGATGGGCTGCCTCTGTCCATTTGGCATCATTTAGGCCCGGTACAGTCAAGAGCAGAGAGTAAACGAGCACAGAGGCGGGGGAATTCTGTGACCTTGTGTGAGTGCAGTTTGTGAGGAAGATGGAGAGGACATTGAAAAACAAGACCTTGCATTTGTAAGCACCTACTGTGTGCCAGGAACTGGGCTTAGTCTCTGGAAAAACCAGGAAGCAAACGTTGAAAGTGACAAACAAGCCATTTCCTGGCAGTTGTCTTCCCATGTTCAAATATTTACCAGCAGAAAGACATTTCTCATGGTTTGTCTGAATGGCACCACTAATGGTGTTACCTAAGACTCACAGAGACAGCAGCCTTAGCCAACACTCCAGAATTTATTTCCCACCTTCTAAAGCCCCTGGTTCTTCATAAACTGGAGCTGATAAGACCCACAGGGCAGCTCAGAAAAAGAGCTCAGGAAGCCTCATTGGAACCAGGTGGTGGGGCTAGCTCAAGGCAGTCCTGATGGCAGAGGCCTCTTGCCTGGGTCAGAATCTCAAGCAGGCAAGTTGTGCCCCTCCTCCCCTTTCAAATGACACCTCCAAGGTCTCTTTCAGCCCTGAAAGCTCAGGTCTTTTGGCCAAAGCCTCCCAAGCTTCCCGCCCTTAAACTCAGCACTTCTGTCCTTTGTTCAGACAGAGGTGAGGGCACTTAAAGGGAGTATCTGAAACATTCAACTTTCCTTCCTTCCTTCCTTCCTTCCTTCCTTCCTTCCTTCCTTCCTTCCTTCCTTCCTTCCTTCCTTCCTTCCTTCCTTCCTTCCTTCCTTCCTTCCTTCCTTCCTTCCTTCCTCCTTTCCTTCCTCCCTTCCTTCCTCCCTCTCTTTTTCTTTCTTTCTTCTTCCAAGATACTGTGCCAGCCTTTTCTTCAGTCAACCAACAGAACAATGCTTCCCTCTCCAACCCCCCACCACAACCCCCAGTCAGCAGTCTTCCATCAGAGGAGCCTGACTGTCAGTTGACTCTCCTTAGCTCTTCTTCAAACTCAGCTACTACACAGCTGGCTCTTTTCTCTCCTCTCCTGCTGGTTTTAAATGCCTCTAATGCCTTAAACTGCCTTTATTGGTCTGTGACTCATGTTTCCCTTATGATACAAAGCTCTAAAAGTCACCTTTCTGTCACTTATTCACCTAATGTTCCTATTTTAAACTTCCATGGTTTCCAAACAGGTCCTTGATTTGTAATCTTGTCAGTTAAAAATCTTTAGAACTCTAAAAACATCTTTGACGAGGCCGAGGAACACAGGCAGGCCAGTGCCTGAAGCCTCATCAGTTTGCTGGAGAGAAAGGCCTGCCCAGTCTGTGGATCACAGGGTGGTTCTTTAAATGACCTTCCCAGTAGTTGAAGAGTTGTGCTTTTTTCACACATGGGTTTTATTAGCTAGTTGGATACAAAAGACCCAAGATGCCCACCAGAGGGACAGTGTCTCACACCCTTCACAAGCTGGTCACTCTTGTCCTTACATAAAAGTCATTTCTTGCCCCCTTCAGAACCCAAACTTTCCTATATAAAAAGGCCAGTTACTGGAATAGTATTTGTTAAGCACCTCTGTGTGTTACACGCTAGAAATGCAGAACCTGAATGGAGGCAGCCCCTGAGGCCTTTGAGCATCCATTCCATCTAGCCAGGTGGCCACCCACAAGAATTGGAGGTCTGGGGGCATACAGCTCATTATATCCATTTTACAGAGGATCAGAAACGTGAGTTACTTCCCCAGACCCATCTGTCCACTGAGTCAGTGGATACATTGGGGAATCCTGCTTGTTTCAAATGGTGCCCAGTTCACTGTAAATAGGCTTCCATCACTCCGGACAGGCCCCTTTTAGATTCTCAGCTCTTCTGCCCCAGACAAGGGAGGAGAGCTCAGGCAATTCAGGGACATCAGTCGCTGGACATTTCTCCTGGGAAATCTGCAGCCTTCCCTCAATCAAAAAGCTC
Source organism: Pseudocheirus occidentalis (assembly GCA_028646575.1). Lineage (NCBI taxonomy): Eukaryota > Metazoa > Chordata > Mammalia > Diprotodontia > Pseudocheiridae > Pseudocheirus > Pseudocheirus occidentalis. The sequence goes on from CM053597.1 coordinate 1,089,378, forward strand.
TTTTCCTTTCATGCTCCCCATAACTGTCAAGGCATGATCCATCCATCAGCAAAGTCTGGGCACTGACTTCAGAATGAGGAGCTGACCAGGTGACCAGAAGAGCCTCTTTCAGGGGCAGAGTAGGGAACAACTAGATCTTAACCAGAAGCCGGCTCCCTGAACTGCACTAGTTCCCTTCCTTTTCATCCCCCTACCCCTAGAGGTACCAGGGTTGGCAGCCAGGGATGAACATGCTCAATGACAAGTCAAGCTAAGGAGCCTGGCCAGCTGCCCCCAGAGGCCCAGGGCCCTCATTCCCCTCTGAGATTTCACCCCTTTGGGAAGCCACTCAGCTGCAGAGCCCCAGGATTTCCTGACCTTCACTGAGGTCACCCTGGTCTTCCTGAGGGGTCCAAAGTTCACCCTCCCTGGGGAGAGAGACCCAGGGTTCCATTTTCTGCTGCCATGGTTCTTTGCTCAGCCTACATAGTACACAAATAATATAATATAAACTCATGCTTCCTCGCCCATTACCTGGGATGAGGGAGGCAGGCAGCAGCCCTAGTTGGATCATGGCCTAAATAAAAGCCAGGGTCACATCTGCAATGACTCATGCTGCACTCTGGACCTGTTTTGCTGCCAATCCCAGGTAAAGTTTGTGGAAAGTGTTCCAGGAACTGCCCATGGTGGGTCACCACAGAGGTTGTTTGTACAGTGAGTTTTTCAGCAAGCCTGACCCTGGGCTGAGGCCTCTCAAGCTCTTTCCTCTTGTGCCTTCCCTGGGATCTCCTGGACTCCTCCCTGTCCCCTCTGTGACTCTGCAAATGAACAAGAATTAGGAGATGCAGCTGGCTGCCCAAGGGGTCCTGCTTTCAGTCCTCAGGAAATCCCCACAGATACCCTCAGGAATGTGGGGAAGGACCAAGTCAGGGCAGCACACTCATTTCACCTGAGCTTACCTGAGAAGTCTGCACATACAAGCGAGTCTTCCAGAAAGCAAGATTGATTTTCACCTGGAAAACCTCTCTCTGTAAGGAATGTAGGGATGGCAAGGGCCATGAGGTGGGATGGTTCTCCATCCCCTTGGCTTCCCTGATGCTTTGTGCCTTGTGTCATCTGGTGGCTGCTTTAGGCTGGGTGGCTGTCAGAAAGCCGACAGCAACGTGGCCCAGAACCAGAAACAGTGTTTGCAGCAAGACTCAAAGGCTGAGAGAGCCAGGGAACAAGCATTAGCTGAACACTTACTATGAGCCAGCCGGGGGTGTGCCAAGCACTTCACACCTGTTATCTTAACTGAGCCTCACAACAGCCCTTGGAGATAGGGGCTGCTACTATCCCCATTGTACAGCTGGGGAAATAGAAGCAGACAGAAGGGAAGGAACTCCCCCAGTACAGAGTTATAAGTGTCTGAGGCTAGATTTGAACTCAGGTCTTTCTGACTCTCTCCATTGTGCTCCTCTTGGAAGGGGAAGAAGATACAGCCAATGTTAGAGGGGGCAGGCGTTGAGGATGTAAGCAGTAGGCACCTGACCATGGGCCCAGTGAGTGCAAGGGAAGCCTCTGTCCCTGACTGTCAGGACTCAGTTTTCTCCTCTGTGAGGACATTGGAACAGCTACCTCTATGGCCCCTCCAGCTCTCGTCATAGGAGGCTATTAAAGATCATCTTCCCGGGGGTCTGAACTCCTGCTTTGCCCTTGCTTCTCTTTTCTGGGCAGGCCTGGGGGTTCTCAGAGGGCAGCAAGGTCGGTATGACCACCAGTATGACCAGTAGGAGGCCAGGGAGGGGTGATCCTTCTCTCTTGGGCTCTGGTCAGACTCAGGGAGCTGACCTTCCATGCTCACATCTGGGAGCCACACTGTGGGAAGGACATTGGTGCTGGTCCAGAGAACAGTAACCGAGAGAGCAAGGAGGCTGAGGAACCTGCGCCACCTGACCAGAGAGACCAGGGTCCTTCAGGCTAGGGGAGAGGATAGGTGGGGACTGTCCCAGTGACCTTCCTGTAGCTTGACTGTTCCCTTGAGGGCACAAAGGCACCATGGTGACAGTGTCCAGAGGACCTTTTCAAAGTCAGTGGAAGTAGGGCAGAGTCTGGCAGCCTTGTGGCAGGGTCAATCATGGGCTCAGACCAACAGCAGCAGCCACAGAAGCAGGAGATGGACCTAGAAACCATGGTTGGCTTTGGGGAGGGAGGATGGCAGGAGCCTCAGTCCCGGTAGAGGCCCGCACAAGCCCCAGATCACAACAGACAGGTCTCTGGGTCCCACCAGCTCAGAAGCAAAGGGATTCTGAAGCTTGCTAGCGCCCCTGTCTTGTTAGAGATGGACATATGAGCTGGAGTCGCTAACCCCTCCCCACCTTCCTTTCTGTAGAGAGTGAGGGAGGCTGCCCTGACTTGGGGGCACTTTGGATTTTTCTAGACTTTACTTAATTATTCCATCAATACTCAAAATACTGGTCATCTGGTTACCACTTCCCCCAGGACTGTCCAAAGTCAGGGGACAGGTGCACCCCTCAGTCCTCTTCCTCCTTCCCAGTGGCACCCTGAAAGGAAGAGGGGCTGGGCTGCAGGCACCCCAAGGCAGTAGGGCTGGGCCTGTCTCTGGGCCTGGTTCCTTTGGAGCATCTGGGCTATCAGAGGCTGCAGGGATTCCCATAGTGGATCTGGGCATTCCGGGCCCATCAAGGAGGCTCTGTTTGTTACTGGAGCCCCCAGAATAAAATCCTTCTGTGAGAGGCAAAGGCCTTACCCAATGATTTGCATCTGGCACCTGGGGAAAGATTTCAATCATGCTGGATGCACAGATGACTAGAGAGCAGGGCAGCTTGGGAGAAGTAAAAGGGGAGAGTCTGAAGGGCTGGGACAGTGTGAGAAAGGAGAGGTCAACCCCAGATGACAGGTCCTGGGAGGGGTGCACCTGAGCAGGGCCTTGAGGGGAGGAATCTCTGCTGATGGAGTTGGTGGGCTGTGGGCAAGGTTGTGACC
>CM053597.1:1092841-1107851 GCA_028646575.1 Pseudocheirus occidentalis
GGACTGGGGGAGGGATGCTGGACGCTCACACTTCAATAAAGAGATAGGGACAGGGTAGAGAGCACAACAAGGGGGGGGAGGGATAGGAAGGAGGGACATATGATCACTGTCACAATATGTCCACTATGAAGATGTCCTATATAATCACACCTACACAGCCTGTATTGAATTGATTGTCCTTCCAGTGGGGGTGGGTGACAAGTGAGGAACCAAAAGAATCTAGAATATAAAGCTCTGCAATACCTGCAACTAGGAATCAAGATATACAGGGGCTGGGATAGGGAGACCCTCCCTACCCTACCAGAAAGTTAGAGAGCAGACCAGGGGAGGGGCTCTACAGTGGGATGGCTGTTTTGGGGTTGGGGTAGGGGAAAGACGGGGAGAAAATCTGTAATTCAAAAATCTCATGAAAATGAATGATATAAACAAGAAAACAAATAAAATGTATTACATTAAAAAAAGAGAGAGAGGTTAGGGTTGGATAGTTTTGAGAATCGTCAGCAAAGAGATGATAATTGAATCCACCAGAGCTGATGAGATCATAGAGTGAAGTGGTACAGAGGGAAAAAGAGGAGAAAGGCCAAGACAACCTTCTCAGACTCTGGTAGTGAGTAATGGGGACCTGGCTCAGAGAGGGAGGAAGAGAATGGGGGGGTGGGCAGGGAAGACCCAGTAAAGGCCACTGGATTTGGTAACTAAGGGATCTTGGGTTAATACCATGTACCAGAGGAATCCGGCCTCTCAGGAGAGGTACACCCACCATCCAGCCCAAAAGATCAGAGGCCAGACTGCAGACAAAAAGCTCTAGGAGGGTTGTTCTCATTGAATCAGAAGGCAGCACTGGTCAGTGAGAAAACCCCTCCCCAGGGATGTGACCTGATACTGTCATTCTTGTGAAGGACGTTCCTGTCCCTCCCAGAACACCCAATGCTGTGCCAGGGAGGAAGGGGCCACCCATTCTGCCGAGTCTTTGCCCACATGGTGGCCCATCAGGTGGTAATTCCTTTGTCCTCTTTCCCCCAGGGTCTCTGGTCATTTAGGAGACAACAGATTCTGCTGAATGATGAGGCCAGAAGCCAGAAGAACCAAAGGGCCTGTGAAGAAACCTACTGCCGATGGCCTTCTCAAGGGGCACAGCCAGCAGGGGAGGAGGGATGAACGGCAGGGCAGCAGGGAGCTCCCGCTGTGCTGTCCAGAGAAACAGAAGGTGACAGGCAACTCCCCGGGGACATGGGCCACAGAGGCCAGAGCCTGCACCCTTGCTACAAATTTGCTACAATGTAACAACATGGGAGAGGCTCAGCCTCTGAAGAGTTTTCATCCAAAGCCTCTGACTCCGTGCAGATGCGTTCCACGGTGGGAGCCAGCGGGAGGGGGGCGGTCCTCACGCTGCTGTTTTCCCTTCTATCATCCCTGAAGGTGGGGGGGTTCTCCTGAGACCCGTGCCCACCAGACCACACCTGGGCAGTTCCATGTGGACGTGATCAATCCCACTGCCCACACTTCTGTGCACTTCAGGTTGCAGTCCCCCCCTTTCCTAGCCTCTATTTCCCCCTCTGTAGGATGAGGGGGCACCCCACCCCAAGCGGACACACCCCACATACCGGGCTCCCTCCCCCCCTCGGCCCGGGAGATGAAGGAGGGCTTCCTGGAGGTGGCGGGCTGGGAAGCTCAGAGGGCGCTTCCCTGTGGGAGTCGGACGAGCTGCCTCTGTGTCCTGGAGTGTCTCAGGACGCTCGGCTGAGGTTCCCGGCACGTGCCTCTCTTCTGACGCCCGCCAAGGCCGCTCAGGCTCCGCCCCCAACGTGCACGCCCGGCCCAGCGCGCAGGCGCACTACAAGCCGGGTCTTTGACGGGAGATTGGACAGTGCGCAGGCGTGCCCGGCCCTGTAAACTACGGGCGTCCCCGCCCGTTATGCAGTGCGCCGGCGCATTGGGAACTGCTCCGGAGGAAAGGCCATTGAGGTGGGGGGGAAGGGGGGGAAGTACGCAGGCGACTTGGGACCTTCCGAAGGCCAAGGCGGAAGTGGGCCTGAAGTAGGCGGTTCCAGAGAGAGACGTAGGGAAGCCGAGAGGCGCGCGCAGGGGCATCGCGAGACCCCGCGGCGCCGGCGCCGTGAGGCCGCCATGCTGGGACCACACGCGTCTCGCGTCCGGGCCCTGTACCGGCGGCTCCTGGTGCTGCACCGCGCGTTGCCGCCCGACCTCCGCGCCCTCGGCGATCAGTACGTGAAGGATGAGTTCCGGCGGCACAAAGGCGTTGGCCGCGAGGAGGCGCTGCGCTTCCTGACCGAGTGGGAGGCAAGTCTGCGCGCTTGCGCGCGCCAGTCGTCACGGGGGAGGGGGCGCATACCCAGGTGGGCTGGCCCGGGGCAAGCCGCGCCAGCAGCATTGATTAAGCGCCTCTTGGGTGCTAAGTGTGCCAGGTGCTTTACAGTTGTTATCATCATGATGCCATTATATAGCGCCTGCTGTGTGCCGAGCACTTCACAGTCAGCTCATGATAAGTAGTAATAATTATAAGAGTGACCCCCTTAGCATTTCAGCGTGCCTACTGTGTGCTTCGCAAACAGCACAACACTGGGCAGCGGTGCTGCTGCTGCCATTAGACAGCTGAGGACGCCGAGGCACGAGAGCTTCGTAGGCTTGCCCAGGTCACTGCCACCCCCTACTGCATTCATTAATCACCTGCTGTGTGCCAGGCTTGCCAGTCAGTTAGCATGGGTTGAGTGCCTAGCGCCCGTGCTAAGCCCCGTGATGAGGTGTAGGCTCTGGGACCTCCCCATCCCCCTTGAGCTCTCCTTGAAGACTAATTGAATCTTCAGGAGGCATTTGCAGAGGCCATAAGTATTGCATTGTGGCTGGGCCCAAACCTACTAGCCTGGCCCTCCATTGTCCATCTGCTTCCCACCCTGGAGCCTATCAAAATATCAATCCACTCTTGCACTGACCTCATTAATTCATTAAAAATCCTCATTAAAAATGAAGAGGTGCCCAAAGAGGGTTAGGGCTGCCTGAGACCCCAAAATACCAACATGCCGGGTCCTGCTGAAAGAATTCCACTCAAGTCTTCTCAGCCAAAGAGAGAAGTTTATTGAAAAAAGTTTTATTGTAAAGTTTATTGAAAGATATGGGGTAGACTCTTAAGGAGCCAGTCTATGCTAGGCCATTTCATGGAGCTCTCACGGAGCTGGAGGGAAGATGGGGTCTTATATACAGAGGAATCTAGGGGTGGTTCAGAGGAGGAGCCCAGGGAGGGTCTTCAGGAGGAACCAATGAGATCAGACTCCAGTAATGAGTTGAGGGAGGGACTTCAGGTGGAGTTAAAGAAGTCAATGCAAGGGTGATTTTTGATAGGCACCAGGATGGGAAGCAGATGGACAATGGAGGGCCAGGCTCCTAACAGGTTTGGGCCCAGCCACAATGAAATACTTAGGGCCTCTGCAAATGCCTCCTGAAGATTCAATTAGACTTCAAGGAGAGCTCAAGGGGGGTGGGGGGTGGGGTCCCAGAGCCTACACCTTATCACCCAGGGATACAAAAAGGGGCAAGAGACAGTGTGTCTTTCTTCCCCCCAACCCCCTCCCCCATGGTCTGGTGGGTGAGGGAATGTGCCAGCAGAGCAAGTGTAGTAAGAGGCTGCAGACAGGCTGCATAGGAGAGCAGAGAGGGGAGGCCCTAGAGTCCCTGCGGGCCCGGAGGGCTCACCCCTGCAGCCTGATTCTAGGAAACCGGGAGGTCAGGAATTGGAGAAGGGGATAGAGAGTATTCCAGGCCCATGTTCTGGACTAATGGCCAGAGCCAGAGGCGCTGCGAGCCAGGAGGCTGGGGCTGCTGGAAGGAGGGAAGTGAGGCAGAGGGGTACTGGAAAGGGAGGAGGGGGCCGCTTCTAAACAGAGGGTTTCTGTTTGCTATGGAGGAGTTCATTGAGTAGATGCTTTTATGGTCGGCCTGGGAACTGAGGAGAATCACTCCTGGGGGTGTGTGTGTGGTGAAAGGGATCAGAGATGTGGGGAGGAAGTGAAACAGACCAGAGACGGGCAGACGTGAAATTGACAGGCCTTAGCACCATATTGGATTTGGGGGATGAGAGAGTGAGGGGTCCAGAGTAACTCCCAGGGAGGGAGTCGAAGGATAGGGGTACTCTGGATAGTAACAGGGTAGGTGGGGGGACGTACCATCTATGGGGATGATTACTTTTCCACCTGTAAAATAAGGGGACTGAAACAGAATATTTGAACTCTATTCCAGCCTTTAAAATCTCCAGGCACAGTAATTCAGATAGTTTTAGTTTGCATTCAATTCAGGGGAAATTTCTTCATCCCCTGGTCTGTGCCACAGAGAGCTGGTGGTGCAGTAGATAGAGCGCTGGGCCTGGAGTCAAGAAGACTTGAGTTCAAATCCAGCCTCAGGCACTAACTGTATGACCCTGGGTAAGTTAGTGTGCTGCTGACTGCCTCAGTTTCCTCAGCTGTATACTGGGGACCATAATAACACCCACCTCCCAGGGTTTTTGTGAGGATCAGATAAGAGAATGACTGAAGTAATGGGTGCAGAGCTTGGCATGCAGAGAGGCTGTAGGGACACTCATTTCCTCCCTGCCACCCTTACCCACACCCCCTCCCCTTTTGCTTTTCCACGGGATTTCAGGAGGCTGTGTACAGGCATAGCCATGGTCCTGGTCAGAGCAACACTGAATCCGCAAAGTGGTGTGAAGGACTTGTGGAGTCTGGCACGATCTGTATGGGGAGACCAGTGGGGAAATGGGCTGTCAGCTTGGGGAAGAGCTTAGCTGGAAGGTAGTTGGTGTGGGGGGGCCCAGCGAGTGCCCCTGTTGGACAGAGAATCTGGGGGCTTGTACAGAGGGCAGCAGGTGGTCACAGTGCTGTGAGGGAAAGGAGCCCAGAGGCCAGGGGCCACCTTCTGGAGTCCTGGCATTGAATCCCGCCTTGAAGGGCCTGAGGAGGTTCCGAAGAAGACAGGGCATATGGCCAAGCTGTCAGTCAAGCTCTGCTCAAAAGAAGAAGAGACGATGAGCCAGGTGATGCAGGAGGTACGTCTTTAGGAGCTGGGCCCTGATACTCTGACCACACTGGTGGCCTTCCAGGGCCAGAGAGCAGGACTGAAGGGCGAGAACTCGAACCAAGCGTAGCAGCCCAGTCCAGTTGCAGAAGAGGCTTTAGACCAGTCACCCGGACCTCTAAGGTGCCCAGTGAGCTCAGTGTCAGTGATGGTACCCCTGGGCTCCAGGCTGTTCTGAACAACTGAACATTGAAGAGAGGACTGATCTGCTTTGGGGAAGGGGGGCTCTTGCATTGATGGTCCCCTCCCCCCCCCCCCAAATTCTGATGTGAAGACTTGTGCCCAAATGACTTTGGCATCAAATCCTCTCAGTCATGCTGGGCGGCTGGCCCACCCTCTTCACTTGTTAAAGCTTCTTTGCCAGGAAGGATTCTCAGTCAGCGGCTTTGAGGGCCAGTTGTAGTAAGAAGGAGCCTTTGCCTCGGCCTTTTGGGTTGGCAGAGTGCCCTGGGCACATTACTGCAGCCCTGCTCCTTTCAGTCTGCATGGGCTCATGGATCTTCCCACATCTCAGATCCTCTGCCTGCTCCCTTTTTTCTTACACCACCCCTAGGATCTCATCATATTCACACGGCACAACCATTCAGCCTTCTCTTTGTTTCCACCACACAAAGAGCCACCTGTCACCTCCCCCTGTGGTCCCTTAAATGAGACGGGTGGAAAACCAGTCTCTCCCTCCTCTCTCCCTGGAGCTTGCTGCTCCTCCTTCACTTCTTGCTCCCAGTAGCTGTGACCCCCCTCTTCACATCCTCTGCAGAGGGGCCGTCCTCTCATCTTGTTCATTCCCACCACCCCTGTCACCCCAGCTCAGGCCTCTTCATCTCCCTTGGGCTGCTCCCTCATTCATCTCCTCTAATGCCAAGCAAATGCAGCTTCCAAGGTTCGGATTACCAGCACAGCAAACCCCATTTATTCAGCAAACATTCACAGAACAGAGAAAGTCTAAATATAGAAAAACTCATACATTTCACAAGTAAGTTCTTCATTCAGTCCAGGTACTACTCCACCCCTAGACGGTACATGCTTTTAGTCAAAGTCTCTTCTCAAATGGAGATCAGTTTCTAATCATAAACAAAGTACATACATTTGGTCCCAGCCCTGGACTCAAAGTAATTACAATTCCATCCATTACCACCAAGCACTTTCTCAAAAGGGAGCAGGAGAGCACAAAAGGCCATTCACCCTTAAGTCACAACAAGGTCAAAATAATATCTCAGCTTTGAAAGACCCTTCTTTCATCTTCACTCGAGACAAGCCCTCAGCAATCTCAGTTCCTGGGGAGACAAGGCTCAACAAAGCCATAGCCAGTGTCCTCATCAAGTCACTCTCTGCCTGTAGAACAGTAACAGAACCCCTGAAAGTATCAGGAAGGCTCCCTTCCAGGATTTCTGTGAACATACAACAAGAAAATCCTTCTTCAAGGCTTCGGAACCAACAACCAGGTTCCAGGACCTCTACAACAGCAGCACTGTCCACCATCAGGTGAATCTGGAAAAACAACATCAAAACAGACAGACAAAATACCGGCATCACAGCCATGCCTTCTCAGTCCTCGGCAGCTCCAGGTGGCAGTTCTCAAAAGTCCCGGGCAGCTACAGTGGGCTCTCAGCAGTCTCTCTCAGCAACTCAGGTACCACGACACTGGATACTGCTCTTCCCAAAAGTCCTTCTTCTGGCCCTCTCAGGACTTGGGCCTTCCTTTCCATTCATGGCTCTTTCCAGGTCAGCCCCTTCTCTTCGTCAACAAGTCCATCCCACAAGTGGGATTCATAAGCTCTGGGTCTTAACACTCAACCCAAAAGCCAAGTCAATTCAGGGGCATCTCCAAATTCCGTTACCATCACATCTCCTCTCTCCCCAGCCTCTCCTGTACACTGACACCTCATTGGGTTTCCTTCCGGTTTCTCCAGTTACATCACCCTGCCACTTAAAACCCTTCACAGAAGCCTGTCACTGCCCCAAGTGGCTTGGGTAAGCCCCTCACTCAGACATTCAAGGCCCATCTCGTGGAGCATCCCAGGCCTTTTGCACCTTAACGACTTTCATGAGGTTCTCACTCCCCTAGCCCAGCGATGCCTCACCTTGCAGATGGCAGATGGGGGGTCTCTGCTGTCGCCAGCAGAGAGGAGACCTTGTTCTAGAAACCTCAGGAGGCCTTTTCCACCTTCTGCCTCTTCACTGTCCCTCTGGGGCTTCACTTGCAATGACCCTGGGAAGATCCAGCTTTGTCTCCCCGCAAGCTCCCTGTAAACATGGCTTCTTTCTGCTCTTTGTAGTCATGTGGTGCCCATAATCTCCAGAATCTTCATCAGTTCATTGTGAATTGGTGGTGTCAGCTAGGGGTGCTCTTGGCTCCCATTTCTCTTTGCAGAGAAATCAAATGCTGGCTGGATGAGGCAGGTCTTTCCTCATTGGGGCATTTTATTTAAACTTTCTCAGGCAACATTGATTATCTGAGTCAGTCTCTTCCTTTATCCATTTCCTATTTAAATCGGTCAGGTCAGGCCAGACCATCCCCTCTAGTCTTTGGTCTGATGATACACACACAGCTGACAGGAGTGATCTCCCGCAGTCTGACCTTCGTGATGTGGACAATCGGTATTCCTCTGGACTCAAACAGATTCTCTTCTCTCCCCCCCACTCCCACTTGGCTGTATTTAATCTTTTTTATTTTAAACATGAAGACATGAACATTCCCATGTGCAAACAATAGAAAAAAATTGTCTGTGAAACCGAAAATGTCCCACTTATGGTTTAAAAAAATATATATATACATATATATGTATATTTCTATATGTATATATGTATATACACATATATATGTATATATATGTGTGTGTGTGTGTGTGTGTATATATAAACAAATTAAGCACATTAATTTAAAAGCAGTCCCACTTACCTTTGTCTCCCGCTAGACAGATGGATGGATGAATGGATGGATGGATGGATGAATGGATGGACAGACGGATGGATAGATAGATAGATAGAGACCTCATTAGGCGCTTAGTATGTTCTAGGTGCTGTGCTAGATATGCCAGGTGTGGAGGTATGGCATTGTCCACATTGGGAAAGTGAATTGAAATGGTCAGGGCTGGAACGTGTCCTGAGGTGGTGGTCTGTCTGTCGAGGGAAGAGGTTGCTGATCTGTAGAGCTGTACCTCGAGCTTTCCCCCCTAGCCCCGCCGCTGCCCCGGAGGTTTTTCCAGAGTGGGAAGGGAGCGGGTGAGGACTTACTGTGCGTTTTATTTATTTTTAAATTAGATTTTACTTTTTTTGGTTAACAAGCATCTGAATTCTTTCTGTAGGACCCACTGCCCTCCTACATACACACACACACACACACATACACACATCCCAAAAGAAAAACAAAATCCTTGTCGCAGACACATAATTGAGGAGAGCATGTTAGGGTGTTGGGTGTGTCTCGCCCCTGTCTGGAGGAGTGTCGCCTCCTGGGATCACGCTTCCTTGTCACCGGCTTTCCTTCCTCCCCCACCCTGTCTCTCTCTCCCTCTTCTCCAGGGTGCTTTTCTGCTCTGCAGATCACTTTGTGACCCAGACCGGGATCACTGTTATTTGGGCAGGCTCTCATCATCTGCCTCTCTGTGGTTGGGGTGCACACGCTTTGTCCCTAGGAAGGCCCTTTGATGACTGGCTTGTATATATATTTTAAAAATAAATTTCTCTTTACCTCCCAGGTTCAGAATTGTTACTCAGCTCTGTCCCTTCCCTCGGGAGGACTTGGACGTCCTCCACTTCATCATTTGTCATCCATTTTTCCCCTGTGAGATTGTACTGTTTTTCTGGGCAAGTTATTCCTGGAGACAAGCCTATTTCTTTGGCTGTTTGAAATATATTCCATTCTTCCCCTTCCTTTAGGTGATACCTGCAAAACTTTGTGTGGTCCTGACTGGTTGCTCGGGACTTGAACTCTTTCTGTTGCACAGGGATCTCTGGATTTTCTTTGAATTTGGGAGTCCGTGGCTGCTGGAGTTTGGCTTTGAGACTTTCTTTCAGGAGCTGGTTGGTGGATCCTTCTGTTTTCACTTGGCTTTTGGAGAGTTTTCTTCCAGACTTTCTTCAGACATGACATTCAGGGTCTTTTTCTGGCCAAGACTTGGAGGTAGCCCAGAGATTCCTAGATTGCTTCTTCTCCAGCTGTTCTCCAGGTCTTTTGTTTTTGACATGAGCCTTTGGCCTCGTCCTGATCTTCCTTGTCTCATAAAGTCATTCATCTCTGTTTAGTTTATTCTAATTTTCAGGATGTCTCTTACTCAAATCAGGCTTTGAGCCTCTGCTTCCCAGATGTTCATTTCCTCTCCACCCTTTCTCCATAATTCTTATTTCTTTTCCAATCCTTTATTCTCTCACTCTTGTTTCCTTTCGAATGTAATTTTAAAAGTCATTTTTAAATTCTTGCTTCCTTTCTGACTGACATTTGGACAAGCTGCGTTTTTCTTTGAGGAGCCGTTTGAAGATGTTTGGAGCTGTTCTCTCCAGGGGTTGGGTCTCTCTTATTGTGTAGTCATTCTTCAGGCAGTCGTCTGTGTGTACCCCAGGGTGGCTGCCTTGCCAGGAGCTTGGGGGGCTGTCTGTGATCTAGCCCCCTCTGGGAGTGGCCATACTCTTAGCCTCGGTCCTCTCCACCTGTGGGTCTCCCTCAGAGCTCTGGCTGAGTCTTGGGCAGGTCTTAAGACAGTTAGCGGCTCTTTGGTCTTTGCCTTCCCTGAAAGAAGGCAGTTGTTTGGTCCTGAGGCCCTTCCAGTGATAACATCATTCCCTTAAGCTTGTCTGGGCCCTAGGTCTTCCTTCATTCATGATTCTTCTTAAAATGAGAATTAATAAAATCAGTTTGAAGGTGTGGGTGAATTAGACGGGTCCTTCTTGGCTCTGATTTGTGATTCTAAGGGTTGTGAAGTAGAACCACCCCACTGCACTGCATTAATACAATGCCCCCAAGAAGGGCCTGAGTTAATAGTGAGGCCTTCAGTTTTTCAGGACAAGATGCATGAGCCCAGCAACCCCAGCCTGTTGGCCAAGCCGGCCTCTTCCTCGAGCACTGGCCCGGCTTTGCCCATTGCCCACAGGGCACCGCACACTCACCGTCTTTGTCCCCAAAACCTCACCTCGCAGGAGATACCACCGTCTTGGTAGCGTTATCCCCGACGCTTCTCCCTGACCCAGCAGCAGCCAGGTCTGGTTGTTGTCTCCACTTGCCAGGCAGCTCTTTGAGTTCAGGCTCACGTTCCTGTCCCCCAGGTGGTTCCGGCAGCTTCCCTGTTGGGCTTCCTTAGATGTGCAGTTCTCTGCACTCATGGTCCACGTGCCTCCTTCCCTCGTCCTTGCTGGCACTTTCTCTTCCTTTAAGGTACAGCCTGTGCCCTCTAGTACGTTGGAGCCATCAGCTTCATAGTTGTGCTTCACGTGCACATTGGTGCTTGTGTATATGATACACATAAGTTACATGCACACACACGCACAGCGTCTGCATGTGTGCTCACGTGTGCACCTTGTCTCCTCTGAGCGTGGACGCTTTCTACAGGGAGGGATCTACCACACTCTCTGTGTTGGGTTGACTTTAACAGCCACTGCCAGCTCACATCCAGAACAGAAGCGTTTGTAGCTTTGTCTTTTCTGGGTGGTGGCTATTATTGGTAATGAGAAGGCGCAGGGCGTTGAGCTCGCTGGGATGCGGCGCCCACTGATTTCCTCTGACTGGTGCAGCTTCTGCCCCAGAGGTCTCAGCCCCCCAAATCGCTCTGTTCTGCAGACCCGGCTCTATCTCTAACTAGCACCTGGCAATTTAGGATCTTTCCCTCCTATCATCAGTTAGCAAGTGCCTGCTCTGTGCCAGGTGCTGTCCTGGGTGCCGTAAATACAGACAGAAAGGGAACAGTTTCTGGCTTAGAAGGGCTCCCTCCTGTCAAGGGAAGCCAGGTTCCCAGATAAGCAAGCACAAGAATAAAATAAATCCGTGGGGGGGAGGTGAAGGGGCTCAGGGATTCCTCCTGTAGCAAGGAGAGTGATCTGGAGCTGAGCTCCGTCCTAGGGAAGGGCCTGGAGCTTCTGCGGGAAGGCCAGCAAGGCCAGGTGGAAGGTGGAATCAGTGAGGGAAAGAGGAAGAGAGGCTCACTGCTAGGCAAAGTTCTGGGGGCTGGAAATTCAGAAAACCGAAGCAAAACAGGCTCTGCCTTTAAGGGGCTGGCTCTGATGGCGAGAAGAGTAGGCAGGCTTCTGTGTCCTGCTGTGCCTGGTGTACCAAACCTCTCCCCCCCAAAAGAAACCTGCCCACACCGCCTCCTTACCCGATAGTGCCCCTGTGCAGAGGAGCACCTCCACATTTGGTATGTTTGCAGTTGTTCAGGGTGGGTGTGAGGCCTGCCCTGAGGCGGGGGGCTTTGGGCAGGACCAGTTCATTGTTGCCTCCATGCCCGCAGTGCCCAGGACAGCCCCCACACAGAGGAAGGGACAGCTGAGCATGTCCCCTGGCTACCAGCAAACATCTGGGCGTGGGGGGGGGGCGGCAGTTGTAGCTGAGGGCTGTGGACCCCGATGGTGTGTGCCCTGTGATAGCCGTGGTGGGGATGGCAAACATTTATCCAAAACCGTGCAGAGCAGCTTCACAGGGACCACAGCTCCAGGTGGCTGCCCACCCTAGCTCTAGCTGGGTGCTAGAGAGACAGAGACCCCTCTTACAGATGAGGCCCACAGAGGCTTGGCAGCTCATCCAGGGTCATGCCTGGAGCCTTGTGCTTTCATCTCTCTTTCTCCCTGAAGTTGAGGGTACAGGAGGTGGGAGAGAAAGCCCTGATTTGGCCAAGGCTGAATCGACCCGGGGTCTCCTCTGCCAGCCTGAAAAGCAAGGCTGGTTTCGTTTGCCGTCTTGCTCCTAGGGTCGGTCAGCAGGATCAAGAGGGAGTCTCCTGTGGCGTGCGGGCATGTGGTGTGGGGGCACGCAGGCATGCACACGCCTTTGTTGGAGGGGACAGCCAACATTTCCCTTACATGGAGAGAGAGTGGAGGCCCAGGGCCCCAGGGCTAGTAGAATTTCTCCATAGCGGCAGTTTGTAAATTGGCCACGTGGGGGCGGAAGAGCCTCATGTCTGGAAAGACCAGCCGGTTCTGGCCTTTTTTACATGAGAATCTTTGGCCGGGGCAGCCTCCCGGCCTCACCTGCTTATTTTTCAGAAGATTCTCATGCATGTTTAGCTTATTTCAAATCTGAAAATGTCTGCTCAATTGTGACTGAAGGAAAGAGAAGGGGTGGGTGGGGAGGGAGCAGGAGAGAGAGAGAGAGAGAGAGAGAGAGAGAGGGAGGGAGGGAGGGAGAGAGAGACAGAAAGAGACAGAGAGGGGGGGAGGGAGAGAGAGAGAGAAGCAGAGAGAGACAGAGACAGAGGGAGAGAAGGGAGGGAGAGAGACAGATGAGGGGGGAGGAAGAGCAAACAGACAGACAGCCTTGGGCCGTGGCTGGCTGTAGGGCCACCAGTAGGAATAGTCTCCCACGTCAGCATTGTGATGGGCATGTAAAGGACATTGTTGAGTTTGATGACCCCAGAGCCATGTGCTAGGACATGTGAAGGGACTACTTCTTATGGTCACTTAAGTGGCAGAAGTAGGAGGAGTGAAACCCAGGTCCTCTGACTTCTCCTAATCTGGCTGAAGAGGGTACGAGCCCAGAGCAGGCCCCTGCCTTCCCAGGAGACGTTCTCAATCAGACAACTCAGGACCAATGGGGCTGTTAGGGAAGTCCAGTTCAGTATGAGCCAGTTGTGGCAGATGCCAGTGCTGTCCTGGGCGGCATTAAGAAAGGAGGCCCAGTGTCCCAGACTCTGGCCTGTATCAGGCCTGTAGGGTTCAGTTCCAGGCATCACAGTCATCAGCAAGAGGGTGTCCAGAGGAGCAGGTTGAGGGTTACTCTGAAAGGCCTTGCCGTCTTGTCCTCTTGTTTTTTTGGTAATTTGGTCGTTTCCCTTGGTTAAGGGAATGAGGAATATTTAGCAAAAGAGAAGATGGGGGGGCAGTGCAGGAGGCGCCTCAGAGTGTTTGAAGGAAGGGAGGCAAATGTTTCATGGGAGTGTTGCTAATAGTTGGATCCCCCCAAGGGGACTAGGACCTTCCCCCTCCCTTTTGCACTTAGCTCCTAGCCAAATATCAGGACCAGAGATTTAGCTCTGATGGGGATCCCAGAGGCTGTCCAGCCCAAGCCGCCAATTGTATAGATTTTACAGAGAACAGAGGCCCAGGGAGGTGGCTCAGGCTGACCATGTCCCACCCTCTCGAGAGGCTCCATTGGCCTTCACAGGCCGGCATCCATTGGGCCTCTCCTCAAGGCAGATTGCCTTCTCTGGTGCGTCTGCACATTGGTCATAGAGCAGTCGAGGAAGCTGTTGGTGGTTTCTCTGGTTGCTTTTTAAATGGAATTTAAACCAACACGGGTCCAATTTGACCTATTTCACACGGGCCTATTCGGTACTTTGGTCTGTCCTCCCTTCTGCATCCGGCCTGGAAGGGGCTCTTTGTTAGGGTCGCCAGAGTCTGGCACATCCCTAGATCTGGGGTCTTGGTCTGTAGTCAAATGCTCCCATAACATGGTCATCACCCCCATCGAGCACAGATTGGCCCAGGCCAGGCTGAAGGTGATAGAAGGAGAGGGCTAGGACCAAATTAATATGCCAAGAAAAGAGGCTGTGACAAGGGTCAGGGCGGCGTCTATGGAAAGCAGGGAAGAAGCGTGAAGAGTTAGCGTTAGTGCCCCAGGACTTGGCAGCTGATGGGAAATGGGGCACTGGGCACAGGCAGCTAGTAACTGGGGTGAAAGCTCAGGAAGAAGGTTCTGGCTATGTGTAAAACCCCAAGTGGGGTCACAGAGACTTAGACATGATGGAACAAGAAGGACAGGACAGAGAGGGGGATGGAATCTGGGGAAACCGAGGTTACTCATGGAGAGAGTATGCAGAGAGAAGCAAACCCAAGCTGGCCAGCATTTTGTTAAGTGTGGAGCCCTGTGCCCTTGTGTGGGGCCCTGGGAGTTAGGAGAAGCACTGTGGCCAAAGGAGCTCGTGTGTGTGTGTGTGTGCGGGGGGGGGTGTACAGTGTGCAGGCAACTATATGAGATGTAGAGGAGAGTGTACGTGGGAGCCCACCTGAGACAGGAGGCACTTGGACTGAGAGGGCCCAGAGAAGGCAGGATTGGAACTAGGCCATGAATCCAGCAGGGAGAGAACTTGAGATGTGGTCAAAGCCGGTGCACATGTCTGGAGGTGGGAGGGGAAGAGTCACCTGTCCTGGAGGAATAGTGAGAATGGTTCTGTGTGTGGAGAGGAGCAAGGCATAAGAAGACTGGAAATGAAGAGCTTAACAGCCACCTAGTGTTTTCTGTTTGCTCCTGGAGGTAGTAGTGAACCTCTGGGGTTATGGAGTAAAGGATGACAGGATCAGACCTGCGTGTTAGGAGAAATTCATGAGTGTCTGCATGGAGGAGCCTGGAGGCAGGCAGATCCCCAAGCAGCCATGGCCGTAGTTCAGGTGTGAGGGGATGCCGGTCTGCACGAGGAGAGAAGGGGGACTGTCCAAGAGATGCTGCAGAGGTGACGTGGACAGGCCTTGGCCACAGCTTGGATTTAGTGGGGATGACTGTGACAGCCTTGACAGTGATAAGGAAGATTGGGAGAGGAGAGGGTTTGGGGGAAAAGATACTGAGTTTGCTTTTGGACATGTTGAGTTAAAGATAATTGTGTTTCTGCTGGATCTGTATCCCAAAGAGATCAAAGAAATAGGAAAAGATTCATAAGTCACTATTATTGTTTTTCCATATTGGCATGTAAATAGTTCAACTTTGATAAGTTCCTTATGATTTCTTTCCAACGTTTACCTTCTCATGCTTCTTGTGTTTGAATGTCAAATTTTCTGTTCGGTTCTGTTTTTT